>JACXIL010000056.1:0-397021 GCA_014737365.1 Bombus soroeensis | reverse complement strand
AAAAGGAAGATCAAATCAGTAGAACATTGAGCTTGCCATTTTTACGGCTTGATGTTTAAAAACTAGTACATTCTCTTATTTTATAGGGTTATTTATAGCCGATAAATGTCTATTAATGCACAAGATTTCAGTATCACATATTGTGAAAAAATTTAATGCGGAAAATTCACAGTTACCAGCAAAATTGGCTATTTCGTTACAATGAAAAGTCATACAAGTAGATTCTACTCGACACAGCACCAGATAACGTAAACTCTACCGACTTTACTAAATTTCAGAAACGCTATTGCACGCAACCTACGGGCATGCTCCCATCTACAATCGAGTTACAACTAGAAATTCCATAATAAATTACAAATACGTTACTGGTAGCGGAAGAGCATACTCTATTAATATGTAAATCATTAATATATAAATGTAACGGATGCAGAAAATTGTAAAATGTCCACATTGAAATATTGGCGACATAACTTAGCCAGCAAAAAGCAAAATTAATATTCCGCAATCAAATTTTCTGTGGTATCCCAATCTAATAACTTTGCTAATATGTATATATATATAGTACCTGGATATGTAAATTAATTAATATGTTATTCGAAATCCAACCGTTCCAAAAGAACTTAATAATGATCTTCCAAATGTATTAACACGTAATCACATATTGATAATGGTCCTGCACAAATCCATTATCCTATTTATAATATGTACATCACACAGAAATATAATGGTATAATTTGATTGTAAATCACTTGGTAACACAGAGACAGAAAATAGATTTATAGAATCGTTATACAACTAATACATATATGTATATGTGAATGACAATAGCGATACTTCGTTAGGGCTTAAATGGTTTCTTGTTTCGCTTATCTCGACTCACTGCCACAACTGCAGATGCTACTTAGCAAATGTCGGCCGGATATTTTATATTATCAAGAAACTAAAATAAAATATATTTTATATTATATATATATATTCTTTTCTTAACTATTACAATCGGAACGAAATAAAAATAAAATTTCCAATTAATTACATTACATTAAACCAGTTGCTACAGCTGCAGGATCCAGAAAAAACCGACACCAGAGGAAAGACATTGAGAAAGTAATATTGAATAATAACCTTCTAAATGATCTCAGGCAAACTCATTTCAAGATTGCAAATAGTACCATTAATTACGTTTGAATTCCATAAAAGTGGGAACTAAAAAATAAAAAGGAAATTGTAATAATGGCTTTCTTCCCCACAGAAGTAGCCACACAAGTCCTATAATTGAACAACTCTCGAAACTAAAACCGACGACCTTTTATTAATCAACGAATTACGTAGAATAAAAGGAGCAATTAATATACAGTGCTAGCCATTAAATATTAGGACACTTACTCGTTACATTTATTGAAAAACTCGAATAAATTATACTTCATTTATCATTTTACATGATAAAACACATGTCGTGCGAATGAAATGATACGTTAATCAAAAATATATTCTAGAACTTGCTATAGTCAGTAGTGTATTTAATATAGTTAACGTGAGAATGCAAAAAATACAGATTTCGAACTTGATGGAATTGCAAAAGAATCTCGTGACAAATCCATTTCTTAATGGTACAAAATATTTGCTAACACGTTCCAATTCCGCATGAAAAAATCGTGTATTTTCAGACGTTCGGATTATTTTTATAATTGGTGAACTTTCTAACACGAACACGGATATCTGCTACTTTTGAGGCTGTATGTTGATGGAAGGTACACTATTAGGTTCGCGATCCGAAGGGTCGATGAACGAACCTTAATAAGTAATTAGGGACTCATCGTCGCCTGCTCAATAGCAATTACAGCGTGTTACAATATTGCTTGGAGAATCAACACCCTTAGCACGTGGATCGTAACTCTCGGATTTGGATGCATACTACAGAGATACTGCTAATTGCTGGAAGACCGGTATTCTAAACTACCAATTGATTGAAAATCGACAAGCATATCTACAGGGATATTTTTGCTGAGAACTGGCCAAACTCAAGAGTCAGAGTAAGAAGGAACATGGACTTAGACTAATCCAAAAGCGAATCTCTTAGGATTCCAAAATTATATGATTCTTAACAAAAGCTTCATACAAAAATGCAAAAACTGTATACAACATTCTACAATATACGGTAAATAAACTGGATAAATGATCGAGGTTTAAAAGAAAAAAAAAACATGTTTTTTAAATAATTCAAATCAAATCTAAAGATCAATCAACAGTAATTTGCAGGATTTTAAACTGGAATCGTTGCTATATTTTAATAAACGATTATACGTATACCTTTTGATGCGATAATAAACGATCGTATTTTATTGGAACGTATAAAATATTCTTACTATTCTTCCACATAAATTCCAATTTGCATTGGATGGAATATATTATACGGCAATGTAACGAGCAATGAAACGCACATCTTCCTTTTTTTCCTTTTCCACCATTATTTCCATTTCCTTTTCTCGCCATTTAACGTCGAGGGGCGTTCATTGAAGGGATAATTATTATGTTCTCAACGTTTCGAACATTAGCAATTTCTTAGTCCGCCTCTATCCCTTACTACTCCTAAATCGAGTCTAGTTACCTATACCAACTAAACATTAAAGACCGTCTCATTATAATATCCTTCGCCTAAGGTTGTGCCTACGGAACAGAAGGATCTTTTGAGAACTTTAACCTACAAAAGTCTTTCATCAATTTCGAACTTTGACATAATTTCTTTCTTCCTTAGTTTTACCACTTTTTACTGTGGAATATTACACTGCATCTCGTTTACCTTTCAAAAGCTTCTACATAATCTGTGATTAAAGGAATATGTTCACGTCAAAGAAGGAAATTATTAATCGGTTTCATGAAGCTTTCCATTAAAATGTAAAATATCTTATTCTTTGACTTACGAGAATACACTGTTGCTGCAGGTTTAGCTATGCAATATTATTATCGAAAAAAAAGAATAGATTTACATCTGTTAAAATATAAATAACAACACGTACTAGGGTAAGTTATATTTATCCGTCAATGCATTCACTTCATGGAAACAGTTTTCTTAAATCATTTTCAGATAATGATTATAAATAAAGAGAGCAAAGTAACACGAAGAAATTTTCTTTAGAAATATTATATGTATGTGTGTAATTTAAAGCTTGAAAATTTGTGGCGTTTATAAATTTATATTATCATATATTTATTCATTACATTTGTTTATTATATTTATTACACATTACTTATTACACATTATACAATTTTATATTATTTATTACATGTATATTACATTTAAAAATTATATACTAAATTAAATAAATTATTATATATATGTAGATACATGTGTATGTACGTATATAATTACATATATATATATATATATATATATATATAAAATTTAGTTCAAGTATATTCATTTCAAACATAACATTCTATTAACCAATATTATATTTGAATTGTATTCGTTACTTTTATATAAATAAATCGATTTAAATGATTCTCTAGTATTTTGAATTACTTTTTTGCGCTTACATTATATATTCACAGAAATATATTCTCAATTGAGACAAGAAGAAATAAAGTCAGTAATATTATCTTCGAGTGAATCATAAAATTATGTTCGTTTATTCATATTCGCATTATGTTACCTTGTATATGTAGGTAAATTATACAAAATATCGTCAAACTAATTATAATGATTCCGTTTATACCATTTAAGTACAAAATGCTGTCAATAACACGTAAACCTTCTAAAAAAAAATTAAAGTGTGCAAATGGAATATTATTTTTAACAAACTAATGTTTAGTAAAAGACTAATATTCAGTATGCATAGTCACTTTAATCTTATAACAAATGCTAAAAATAATTCCATTGAATACTCACACTTATTAACTTTGTGGACAATTATCTCTTTAGATCTTTCCATGGCAGCTGCAAAATACTATATATTTCTATTAAATATCTTATTTAATAGAAATGTATACATTTTATTTTTTATTTTATCATTTAACATGATATTCGGGCGTCATTGCAGCTAACGAAATTTTAAAACACTTCGTATGACATACGTGTCTAACATGTTCATAAAAAATATACGAATATTTTAGCAAGTCGCTGTATACGCATACCTTCGAAATTTACGCATGTGAGGATAATATTTAAATATCAAACGAAGACGCACAAAATATCTTGATATTTTGGAAAGGAAATTTAATTTTTTGCTATACTACTAATTTTAAAAGTCTAGATGAATCTTGAAGTACTTCTTATGTATCCTGAGTCTCAACGGCGAAGGAAACATTTTACGATATAGAAGTATTTGCATATCGAATTCATCGTGCCCTACCATAAGTAGATTAAAACCTGTTACTTGTTATTTCAAGATGAATTTTTACGAAGAATGCGTGAGATAGAACGAAGTGAACCAAAGAAAATTCCCTTTTTGCATGAGACGTATCATCGTCGACTGTGATTGTTCTAATAACAGAAAAAATGGTGATTGTATATCTTTTTGACATTTGTTGGACAGTACCGCCGGATATCGTCTACGGAGGTGATACCAGCGCCGACTTGGCAGTTTCGGAAGGTGACAATGCAACTCTAAGCTGTCGTGCAACGGGCAGACCGACCCCAAGAGTATCCTGGCGAAGGGAAGACGGAGAACCTATTCTCATAAGGGCCTCTTCTGCTGGTACATAATGACACTATAAAACTCGTGGGTATCTTCGCGGACAGACCTCTTTCACTTACCGCATCGTGAAAAAGAAAGAAAGAAAGAAAAAAAAGAAAGGCAAAGGGACGACGAAGGTTTAATTTCGTTTGCTACCCATTACTTCCTTTGTTCGCATTTCTGTCGCTTGCCTGTTTTCATCTTTCTCCTTTGCCCGAACTCAGCTTTATTACAATGGTTATGATCGGTAATCGCCGCTTCGCTGCTTTATGTCGCTAAAATCAATAACGGAATGCGGAACGCGTAACATTCGAACTTGTCGTTTTTGCGGCTTTCAGTGGTCGTTTTATCACATTGCGTTATGCTTTCAATCATGCATTTCCAATACCCTTGTATTTTTAATATCGCAACTGTGGCTGGTGATGCATGTAATGTTTCCTCTTTTTTTCTCTCCTCATTTTTTGTTTTGCCTGTTTCATATTTTGTTACGTTTCATTTCATACGACGTAACACTCGTTCGCGATAAGAACGTTTTCAATATCGAAGCGTAGCGTATCTAAAGTTAAATTTGTATTTTATGCGTATTTGACGACATACGTCAAACGACACTACACGCTACACGCGTCTCCAATCCCTACATATTATTCTGGATAAACGTATTTTCGTTTCTGTTCTTTTCCTACGTCACACATATTTACAGAAACGTTTCGACGTCTACGTTCGTAGGATGTTACGAAGACACTGCCGTTTCTTTTGCTTTATTATCATCGCAGTATCGATTACGTATTACGAACAGGAGCTTCAAATCTGACAATAAAACAGATGAAACTTTATCTTGTCTGCGTCCGCAACTCTTCCAACTTGTTTTTCTCCTTTCTAAGGTATCGCTTTTTCAATCGGATTTCTTTAATCGAATTTTGTCGACTGCGTTTGAACTGTTGCGCTTTATTCTCATGAAACTTCTATCAGATTTGTGTACTTTAAATGTTCATCGATGGAAACTTATAAACGTCACTTGTCAATCATTTGAATAGTTAGAACGTTGAACTTTAACGAGTAAAAAGAAAAATGACGAAAGTCAGTACTATCGAATTGATATTCATAGCTCAAACAGGCTTTGAAACACGCGCGGTATAAAATGATACGAAGGTGGGTAATCTCGTTGAAAGATGAAGTTTTTAACATCGTGAAAGTTCAGTGTTTCAAACCAAAGCTTTTATTCTGCTATGAAATTTAGACTCGTTTTGAAATTGTACATGATTTCGAGTATTAACGTTCGTATATCCACTGTTCGTGCAATGCTCTGCTGCTTACTGCACGATAGTACGCGTATAGCAGTTTCAAACATACATAACTGCTAGGCTGTTCGATGTCGTAAGTATACACCAAAGGATATTCGCTATTCAGCACCATGTGACTTTACATTAGTTTCATGTTAATAGGGTAATTAGACGAAACTAATATCCTAGTTACGTTGAAGACCTGCTCGCACGAAAAGGAGGACTTACTAGAATAATATGATTTTATATGCGTACCTAGTTACACCTAAGACTATAACTATATGTATATATACATATTAATGTACACACAAATAGCTTACTATCATAAGGAAATTCCAAGTGTCTCATAGTATTTAACTAAACGAATTATACGCTTGTGAATTAGTAATCGTTTAATATATAATCGATTAATTAATATACGTTACTTTACGTAAATAACTCCTTTGTGGTGTACGTGCCATCGAAAGAAAGGATTGCATTTAGTATACACATGGTAGAATCAGTTGAAAGGAAAGAAAATTTAAACGACAATTTTTAAGTTTGCATTAATAGTACGAGAGATATATCTATACTTGTACGTTCCATTGATGTGGCAGGCAGAATATTCCACTAGCCCTGTTCGCTTCAAATACCGATCAAGAAATTAGACAAATTTTATATTTGCAGGAAATATTCTTTTTTCTAATGAAATATCCAATTGTTAATTGATTGATCAAAGGATAAAAATGATACAAGTACGTTTATTCTAAATCTCATTTTTCCTGAGATATTCAATTTGATCCATCTTATTGGAAAACATATTCAACGATACAGCGGTACACAAAAAGTTTCATCTAGAGAAACTTTTTGCTTTAAACTTCAAAAAACAATATTGGAGAAATTTTAAATACTAGAAATATTGGTATCGCGCCCACACAATACTCTAACAACACGGATTCGCTTGAATACTGTTGGAGAATTGGGGAAATCCCTGTACAAAAGGCACGTAATCAGAATTTTTAAACGCAACCACCGTCATTCGATAATTTTCGTTCGAGTAAACTCGTGTATTGTGAAATTTTCATACGGGATTTCAGAATATAGAAATTTTAAATTTCCTTTAGCTCTCTGTAGTCGAAAATTTGTTTATTGTAATAGCAATTAGAAAATAATACTTTTCATCAATTATTAGTTATTTTAATAAACATATTTGTCGTAGATATAAAATAATAATATACTCTTGTTAATCTAACAGTTCTTTGTTTCGTACAACACGGATTCGCATAACACGGCATTTTTTGCGATCTAACGACCGTGTTGTACGAGGGATACCTGTACGAGAATATAATGCAATCCAAGAAGCAACAGCTGCAACAGAGGAACAATATTTTCTCATCACCCAGCTACTTATCGACGAAATTGTTAAATTAATGAGCTTAAGAATTTGCGGCCGCGTCGTTTAAATAATACATTTTATATTTAAAAAACACCATTCATATGGTAGATATTGGATCAGAAACAGTGACATAACGGCGAAACACGAAGTCAGTTAAAAATCTGAAGTTTGAAAGGTTCTCATTTTATTCTTCCCTTATGACTTTAAATAATTCTGGCTTGTTTGAATGTTTGTTTCTGTCTATGCGGAGTTTCAGCTTCCGCCATAAATGCTCAATCGAATTTAAATGCGGAGATTGAGTAGGCCAGTTATCAACTTTTTAAGCCGTTACAATTTCTAACGGATAACCTACGTTGAACCATTTAAATATTCTATTTCGGATCGCTATTATATTAAAACGTCCAGTTCTCTGACATTTTCCTCTCTGCGTAATAAATCTTTGCAATAGATTTGTGTCTGAAATAACTGACTCATAATCTTGAACCATTCATAATATTCTTCGTTTCTACAATTCACTTCGTGAGCAGGAAGAAGCCCGTCTGGTCGTAACATTCCTTTAAGCATGTTTTTTACTCTTGGAATTTGATATTTTATATCATTTCTTGTACCAAGTGCGCATATTGTCTTCGTTTTCATCACTTCTGAATAATTTAGCTTCTCAGCCGAGAAATTCTCTCAGACCTGGATCGTATAATGCAAATATTCCCGGTTTTGGGGGACCTTTTCTGCTGATGAAGTCAGTCCAACTATAAAAATCAAAGGGACTGATAGAAATGATAGCAACGATAGAGACGACGTTTTAGGCAAAAATCTATTACGATACGTAGAAAAGAAGCATAAGAAAATAATTGAACATTTCAACGTCATGAAGATCCAAAGGATAATTTGCAAATGGTTGGACAACGATTATCTTCTAAGAATGTAATTAATAAGTATCGATAGATTTTTGATCTTTTAACATTTACAAACTTCTCATCCTGCGCTCATAAAATTACAAAATTTGTCAATACAAAATTTTCCTTCGGGAAATAAATAATTGTTTACGAAGAAAGTAGAATTCAACGTGGAATGTCTTAGGTATGAATATACAATGGAATATCTTATGCAAAATTGAGCATTCCATTCAAGAAGGCAAAATTAACCTTCGAATCGCTAAAATTAACATAGACCTTCGTTTGCAAAAAGAATTATTACCACCATGTTTGTCCCTCTTACGATTATACAACCTTCTTGAGTATATACTGTATTCACTTAATGATCGAAATAAGTTTTATTTGCAGTGGAGAAAATTGAGCGGACATGTTTGATGACGCCAATTTATTGTCGGATTTCACAGTAATTTTCAATGGAAAAATATTAATTTCGGAATAATTCTTCTATTTGAAATGGTATCTATTTTACAATATTATTCTACATTCGCTGGCACTTTAGGTTAATCTACACCTACCGTTAAATATAAATTAAACATTAAATATATCAACATATTTATTTGCTTACAAAGAGAAATATGATCGTAAGAAAACGAATCTTACTGCCGTTTGTGCAAATATAGACGAGATATATGTTCGTTCCATGAAAATAGATTAATCTTTGACAAATATATTGCAGAAAGATCAAATAAATTAGCACAAGATAATAGCTACAACATTAGATAAACTACTATAAATGAACTTTGCAAAATTAGCTGTAGAGAACGATTGATAAGTAGCATAAACTGTTTTATGTGTTATTCTTTTCGATGCCATTGTATAAGAAGCGAAAAATACGAAATCAAAAGCCGAGAAATTTTCGGCCGTAGGCACACAGATTGAGCATAAGAACATGGTAAAGTGGGTATAAAGAGGCAGGTCGTTGAAACAAGTTTCACCTCTTGAACTCGAAGACAGAAACAGCGGATGCGCGTGTAAAGAAACAGAGGATGAGAATCCTCTTCATGGTATCTTGTATGACACACACATCCAAGGCAAGAGTTAGAGTCCGTGTACTTACATACACTGTAGGGACACGTAAAACGAACCACGGAGCTTACGCTTGTACGGCCTAGGAGAGTATATATGCCGTGCGTGTACGTATAACATCGTTTGTACACACATGGAGTAGGAGGCACGTGGTAGTTTCTGCCGCAGGGCCTCGAGTTGGCAAAACTTTGGCCGAGGTAGTTGCACTACCTCCTTCCACCTACCCTTAGGCTGAAACGTTCAAGACTCGCAGTATTTGTCCTTTTTACTTTGCATATTTTTCTTCATCCACAGGCAGTTAACGATTGCCGTTGTGAAGACCGCTATTAACGTTCGCCCCAACGCACGAATGAACGTACTTACGAGTTAATGGGGTAAACAGAAATTTACTACGAAGCTGAATCATTCTTTAATGACATTTACCGCGAACATGATATTAATACTTGGATGGTCTTTTATTGAAGAAAATTCATCCATAATAGATTTGCCGTTATTAATATGCATCGATAAATAATCAACCACGTTTATGTTCTATATTAAATTGAAAATAAAATTTGATTAATCATCTGCAATGAAATAAAAAGAATACACAAGTAGATATTTTGAACAAATAAGAATTGTTAAAGTTGTTAAATGGGACGAAACGTGCAATTTGCATAGCATATTTAGATTACATCGATGCTTTTTTTCAAAATACACAAAAACATTGCTCGCGTGCAACCTGCGTCGCTTTCCTACCTGACGATGACGCTTTTCTTACGAGCTTTACAAACTCGTTAGCGTTCGCTCACTTAAGAAACTCGTTAGCAACCTAAGTAGTGAATTAAGCATATATCTTCTCGTCTCTTCTTTCGCTTGCGTTGTGCGTCAGGCTTCCGGCTATCTCGGGCTCTCTCTCTCTCTCTCTCTCTCTCTTTCTCTTCCTTTCCTCCTCACTCTCACTCTCTCTTGTTTCCTTTCCCTTACGCGCGGCGTACTTCCGTTCACCCACTCCACTTTGACGGTAGTTTCTTCGTTCAATTGCATTAGTCTGTGGTTTCGACCTAGTTAAAAGTTTTACCTGGATTCGTTTAAATCCGAAAAGTTGCAACTTCTTGTCTTGAGAAATAATGTTCTTTCCATTTCGCGGCTTTCCGTCGGCAATCTTTCATCCTTGACTGTCCTTTCGGCTCGCAGCACCAGAGCTTTTCATCGCGTTTTCGTTGCGTTATCCTTTGGTATTTCTTACTCGTCTCATCTTTGCCACGTAACGCCATCGGAAATCAAATGCACAAATTTGATAATCATAGTCTTCGAAATTCGACGTTTTTTACGTTTTTAAATTATCTTTACTGCAATTAACTTCATTTAAAAGTTAATCATAGATATTGCGAGTGTATACATATTTAATTTCTTTTATCGCTTAACTGCTTTGTAAACTTGACGAGCGAATCGTCCGGACACGTGACTTAAGTATAAGTAACAATTATTAGATGGTATCGCGTATTTAAGTTTGCTTTCCGCCAAGAACACTCGACAGGATTTCCAAAATTAGTCTGTACGTATCAACGGAATTGCAAATAATTTGATTTCGTACGCATTCTATTTATTGCGGACGTTAAAATATTTTGAAAGCACGTAAAAGCAGCAGCTCGTTATCGTGCAGAACAAGTTTCTGCTTAAGGGGATGTCGATAGCGAAATTGAAAACGCGACACAAATATTTAACCGTGTTCCGTTGACTGTAATAACAATAACCGTAACCGTAATGTTCTTGTCGCGATGATTCGAGATAAAACGCGTCTCTAAAACTAAAGGAAAAATAGGGAAGAGAACGAAGCGCAGTGACAAGTGAATTCTTCGTCCTTTGCTAACGATCTTCGCATGCCCGCTGCTTCCCACAAATATGTATTATCGTGTCTCTGCCTTTCGCGGAATCGAGAACGTAAAAACGAAGAAAAAAAAAGTCGACGACCGAGGTTCTTGAATGAAAAGCGATCCGCGGGGAAGATAGAAAAACGACGGATACGAGAGAATGCGAGGCGTTGCTTGAAGCGAGTAAGTGGATGCCGTGTGTGTGTGTGTGTGTGTGTGTGTGTGTGTGCGTGTGCGTGCGCGCGCGCATGGGAGGGGGTCAATTTTCGAGAAAATATGCAGACAGAAAACGTTTTCTCGGTGCGCAGGTGGTAGCACTTTCGAGAAGCACGAGACCTACAACGGTTCGCTACTGCAATTCCATCGTGTCGAGAGGCGACAAATGGGGGCGTATCTGTGCATCGCTAGCAACGACGTGCCGCCCGCCGTTAGCAAGCGAGTGACACTCGCCGTGAATTGTAAGTCTTGTTTTCCTTCTAATCCCTGATTGTAGCCGGCGGAAAAGCTTCCACCAACGACAAAAGGCGACTGTACCGCTGCGAACGTAATGACGCCCTCCGCATCCACGAATCACTCGAATAATTGCCATAACGACTTGCCGTGCCTTCCTTTTGAAGTATTTTTTCGCGCCCGATAGACCCCTGAACAGCTGTAAAATCGTGCATCACTATGAAGCAAAAGCGAACGAAACGAGATACGCTAATGATTCACGGTTTATCTACGGGCTTCTATCTTTGATACGATCGTCGATAACGTTCCAAGTGATTCTATGATGTCGTTGCTTACGAAAAAGTAAGTCAATTCTGTTCTCTGTTGCACGGAGTAGCAGCGAAAGAGATTCGAGATTGCTTATCAGTGAGCACAATCGGAGCGAGCTAAACCGAAGGATAAAGGAAGACGTAGCAGGTCGTCTGCGGATTTATCACCTTGCGCAATAACGTTCCACTCGCTTGTAGAGTTCGCAATTTAATTTCATTATGTCGTGAAATCGTACAACGGCTAAACATTTTAATACTCGTTTCGCATTGTTTTTAAAGCGGAAAGTAATTTTAACCCGATTCCTTGAAAAAGTTTTCTCGTAATACTTAAGCAGATTTGCATTCCCGTAAATCGTAAAGCGCAGATCATAACGTTGATGCGATATGAGTTTCGCTGATGCTCGTCTTTACAAAGATAATTGAAAGAGATAATTACAGTGGGAAAATTTACGTTCTCGCCATCTTTTGTCGTAATATTGGTAGCTTTTCTGCCTTCGTTTCAACGTGGAATGTGTAATGTATTAGATTTTCGCAAAAATTCCCTTCGCTTTATTAATGAACAACGAATGCACAATATTTTACATTGTGTCATCGACTTGTGTAAGATCTATTCTGGTCTATTACCTTCTTTCATCTCTCCGCAAGTCGCACAACGCCATTTTTCAGAAACTTTTGGCGCTTGCTGGCAAAATGTTATTCTAAGTGCGTTTTCGCGTCATTTATCGAGCTGGATCTTTCACAGTAAACAAATTTTTTTAAATAAAAGAATAAATAACAGTTACAATGGCTGAGTCACGCTAGAAGATCTCAATGAAACATTCGCAATTTGTTTCTAACGACAAGAATAGATGAACAGACGAGGCGTCATTTTCTATCGTTTTTAACCGTTAGAAACAAATTGTTAACGTTCGATCTTGATGCTCTACCTCGTCCTCCGTGCTCCCCGGATATTGCTTCGCGTGATTATCTTTTATTTCTGTCGTTAAAAAATTGTATTCGCAGTGAGAGGATCGATAGATGATATAAAAATTGAAAAAAAAAAGAAATGATGTAAAAGACAACATTTTGCTAGCAAGCGGCAGAAGTTCTGGAAAAATGGTATTATGAGGCTTCCGGAGAGATGCAGGAAAATAATAGACTAGAATGGATTGTACAGAATTCAATAACACGACGTAACAAAAAATATCGCGCATCCATTATTTATTTATAAAGCGGAAGATATGTTTGGGACAACCTAATGTATCCGGAAATTCGTAATTTTAACGTCGTATGTTACGTGTTCATTTGCATGCATCACTGAATTCTTTATTGATCTTAAATTCAAAATTTGATGCAAAGGTGGCTTCCCTCGAATGCGAAATGATTTGAATCAATATCCCGTAATTAGGTTAAATTGATATCGGTATCGGTGCCGAGTGTCTAAATTATTTGAAAAGAAAAGGTACCAGCCGAGAATTAATTCTCCTCAATTTTCATAACGTAACGTAGATTGCATAATTTCACATGTTTCACCGAAGTTAACAACAAAGTACTGTATTTTAACTTCGCTACTTTTTTAATAATGGTGTCAAACGTAATAATACAGTAACAAATGTTATTTCTGGAGTGGATATTATAGCGGGAAAGCTCGCATGAAATTATCATACGCAAGATGTAATTACATACTCTTGTAAATCTATCTATATGTATATATATATATATATATATATATATATATATATATATATTTCTAAAGTCGTAAATTTCCCTTAATGATCCTTAATGTATCCATAATGATCCAAAACAACCAATAACAAGTCGTATCATATAATTTACTTGGTCATAGAGAATACACGGTATTATTTTCTTTAAAATATTATCTCTGCATGGGAAGAATACGCTAAAACACGTTCACTAGATAATGATAAAGAAGTAGAAAAATAAATGTTAATATGTTTATCAATTCGGTATCTTCAAACATAATTCAACTTATTATAGATACCACTCGTATCTGATTGTTTGCGCGTATTATTGTCCGAAATAAAATACACAGGTTCACGGAGATATTGGAACAATTTTAGATACCATTTATGAATATATTGTGCGTAGCGTATGAAACATTTTGAAACATTAGCACCGTTATGAGACTCGACTATCGCGTAGTTATATTGGTAAAGTTTGAAACGAATTTGATAATATATACAGAAATTACGAAGTATTTAATGTAATTATGCATATGTTTCGCAGAGATCGCAAAAGTATTTAAACAGTCGATTATCATGCATTATACGCGTATTAATAAACTTCGATATTCAGTGGAACCATATTTAACACCATATGGTTAAGATCGCTATTTACGTTGTGTACTAATTTTGTACTAAATATGTGTTTGCAATGAATATCTCCTAACTTCTATATACATTTTCAAATTGCTTTCAAATTCGACCAATATAATCATTACTATCGTGTCTCGTTGCAGTACTAATGAAATTTCCAAATGTTTTGCATAACACGTACAATATCGAGATAAAAGTTTTGTACAGCAAACGTTTGAATACTTTCATGAGCCAGCGTATTTCCCAGTACGCGATTGAATAATAAATTACCTGTCTGCGTGGATCTGAAACTAAAGTTAAAAGAATCTTTTTATATAACGTTATGCATACATGGCGCAATAATACTCACTGAAATATCACAAATGTAGCACTTATACGTGTACATGATCGCAACATAAATAAGTGTTGCGTAAATCTAAAAGCAAATTTAGAAGAATGTTTTTACATAATATCATGTATATATGGCAGGATAATACTCATTGAAACGTCGTAAATGGCGGCCCTTACACGTGTACATGATCACTGAATATAAATTTATTTTCAACGAACGACGTTTATAAACGCGAATACTCAACACGCAGCCATTCGAGAAATGAAACGTTAGCAAACAGTGGACCAGTGGTTGTCGCATTAAATTGGATAACTCTAAGGAAAAATCATGCGCACAACTATCAGAAGGGGAAAGGACGAATTATA
The DNA here is from genome assembly GCA_014737365.1 of Bombus soroeensis. Lineage (NCBI taxonomy): Eukaryota > Metazoa > Arthropoda > Insecta > Hymenoptera > Apidae > Bombus > Bombus soroeensis. The sequence goes on along the minus strand of JACXIL010000056.1, from coordinate 382,113 downwards.
GTTACCTATGTCGTCCGTAAAAGGACGTTAATTAAAATCTTAGCGAGCCGTGTAACGCGATGAATATCGGCTAATTAATTTGAAACCGCTTTCACAGTTGCACCTGTCGTCAAAGCTCCTAATCAGCTTCTGGGAGCACCTTTGAGCACGGATGTGCAGCTCGAGTGCTATGTAGAGGCATTTCCAAATACAATTAATTACTGGGTAAAGAACCGGCGAGGCTCAGACGACGAAATGCTGCTCGAAGGGTGAGATTATGTGTTCTTTTAATCTCGTGTGTTCTTGCTTCCTTTCCTAAAGGCTGGTAAAACTTATTGTCATCGAATTACACAGGCTCAAATACAATGTACGAGAAGAACGATCCGGATACAAAGTTCTGATGTGGTTGTTGATCAAAGGATTTACCGAACAAGATGTGGGCAGTTACAAATGCGTATCGACGAATAGTCTTGGCAAGGCCGATGGAACCTTAAGGTTATACGGTAAGTCTTTTTACTCTGAAAAAAATATATGTCGTGTGGAAATAATAAGAAACATTTCCTTCTGTATCTTTCTGTTGACTTACGTTACGTCGTTACGCCACGTAAATCACTCACTGTATTTCCTGTTCTGTATAATATCTCCCTTTTTAAAGAAGCAATTCCTCAAGTAATTGTTTATAAATGGACATGCGTACAATTGTAACAATTTTTTTAAAACGAGTTCTTTTTAAATAAGTTAAAAGAATTAGTTTACTAGATGACGTGTAAAAAAAATTCACCGGTATCGATGTCGGAATGTTTCGTTTAACTACCAATAATACAGACAAGGTAGGGAGGAGATTGAATGGAAATCTAAACACTTTTTGATTGCCACCTCATCAAATAATAGAACGAAATTTCGGTCTACGGTTTTCACGTGCGCAATTTTGATTTTTAAAGCGTTGGATAAACGACAAATATCAATTTTATCAAAACATCAAATCGTTGTAATTAGGCTTGGAAGATGGAAACTGAAAGCAGTATTTTATTATATATACATACATATACAGTGCATCCGGTTTATCTTGAACCGCTCAAACATTTCGAAAAACACGAACGATACGTTTCAGACAAAAATTGTATGACACGATGGTGGGCATACTATACTCTTGTGTATTTGATATTGCAGAAAGTGTATAAAAAAATCATGTATAAGTAAAAAAGCATTAAAAACGAGTTTGAAAGAAACGTTAAAAAATGACGTTTATAAAAAGATATTTTTCCGGTCTGATTTGTCTCTTGAAACCATTTAAATTACGTAAGAAATATTTTTCTTATCATCACAGACAGAGAAAATATTCCGTTTCGCGTATAGACCTTTACGATTTAAAGGGAAGAATGGAAACTAATATTATTCGCAGTATATCGATTATACATGTTAACTCAAGTTGCGAATATTACATTTCTTCTATAATTTTCTTACTTTGATGTTCTTTCGCTTTAGTACATCATTACCCGGACTGTATACTTCGTTTACTGTCCAGTACTTTATTTACAATTTTATATTTTTAGTTACAATTTCAATCATTACAACCGCTGTAATTTTATTTTATGCTGAATCAGTAACGCTGAAAATAACACTGAGATGATAAGGAATAAAGAGTGTATGACACAAAAATACTACATTGGGGCAATGTATTTCAGTATTGATATATTGGACCATTATCAATAATAGGAAATTTTTTCCTACCGATAACTATTTTTCCGATTTCAATCATCCTAAACTTGTATTTACATTACTGAGAATCAACACCTAAAAGTATGGCACCAAAGCTAGACCCACGACTCGTATCTTACTAAAATTATTCCTTAGTTAGTTACCAGAAAGGTAGTTCCATCAAAAAACGTAAAAAATTACAGGAAGAAGTAATATAGGAAGAAGCGTAGAGAATGGTAGTCTTATGTTTTGAACATTTGAACTTTTTTATTGCAAGTTCAGACTATTCAACATAGATGATTATTTAGAAATATTAAAATAAGTTTCGTGTACATTAAGATAAACTTTAGGTATGTAACAGAAGACTTATTTTAACACATATATGTTTTACAATAAAAATATAATTAACAGGAATAAATTTCGATACGTTGAGTCTGTAGTAAGGAATAGTCTTTGCGTGTTACAATTAATTAAATGAAAGAGTCTCTTCATTTAATTTTATTCATAAAAGTTGCAAGTATATTAATTTCAAACATTCTTCTAAAATCTCCTACGAAATATCAAACAATGGAGTCTAATTTTGATACATTTTATTTATCAATGACATAAAATGAATTATAAGACTTATATCATTTTAATAAGCAAAAAACTTATTCTTTATTTGATATTTGTACATATATAACTATTGCCTAAAATCCAAGTTTAATTTCAGAAACATAAATTTATGTTAATTTTGTGGAGATAAGTTACCTCTCGAGACGTTCACTTAGATTCGGAGTTGAAAAAGCTCGTTTAACTTGCGTCGCAGGAAGAGCGTACCTGTACCATGGAAGCTAATTTTACTAGATATGAAATGGCACGTTTCGTGTATTTCGTCATTGTCTCTATATCAATGTTCATACGCCTTTCTTTCTCATTTTCGATTTTCCTATACGCCTTACCAAGCGTTTCAGAGCTGCGATCTTGCGACTCCTCGTTGGAAGACGAGTTCGCTTCCATTTCTCTTACAGACTCATGCGATAAAAAGGAAGAACTGTCACCTGTACGCGACACTTTGTCAGTTTTTCCGTTGCGACTGAACGTAGAAGTGGCTTAACTTTCTAGCTCATTAATTCTTATATCGACTGAAATATTTGTCAGATTAATGCGCAAGTTATATTATTTTACAAAATTACATTATTACGTTATTTTTTACCTGGTTCTATGTGCCTTTTCCCTTTTAGTTTTTGTTCTGAGACCAACCGTCTAATAATTAGTATTATAAGTATTTTTTTATTGTTTACATAATGAAATACCACCGCAGCTGTATCTCAAGTTATATATTTGAATTGTACGAGGTGCTGTAAAAAAAAGAAAAACCCAGACTGAGTTCATAAAAGTTTTATCAAGTGCGCCAATCTAAATTTTGCTTTCAGAAATCATTGGGACAATGGTAAAGTCAATCTGATCGCTATATTGTTGCAGGAAGGGATTATTTTCAAGGGAGTGGAAGCAAAATTTAGATTGGTTGATTTAATAAAACTTTTATAAACTCAGCTTCAGTCCTTTTTCATAGCATGCGCTTTAAAAGCTAACCATTATTTATAAAAGTCGTCCAAAAATAACTGATTTTTCTGTGAGTTTAGCGTGGTTCCATTTAATGGGTTCAGTCCATGAACTATATGTATGCATCTGGGACCGTAGTCCATTCCTCTTTCGTTAACGCCAAAGGCCTCTTTAAATTTCCATTACAAATCTCCGCGTTCCAAATCTACAAGTATCTTCTAAATCTCTGCATTCTAAAAGCCGCTGCAACATTTCGAACGTGAAATTGCAGTGAGTTGGGACATCGGCCTGTGGTTTCTTTAGATTCAAATGTTACGAATAGTATTTGAAAAAGCAATACGTTATCAGTAGAGGAAAATGCTAAATATAATTACTATGAATATAATTATCTCAGTGTGTCTAATGTTTTTTTTTTCACACTTACGTACACAATTTACGATCTCAATTTTACTTTGCTGAAAAAAAACTTGCACTGCAAGTTGTAACGTGTATCTGTAATGTACAACGCATATAACGTATATTTGTAATGAAATCAACAGGGGCATTTCTGACTTCTCGTACCGAAGGTTTGATCGAAAATGTCTCTTTTCTTTCGCAAACATTTCCGCTGTCATTTTCTTTCTCAAAGTTGCTTTCTTCCTTACACATTTCCGCTGCCATTTTCTTCCTCAAACTCGCTCTCTTTCTTAGATATTTCCAAGTGCATCGAAATCTTCTTAAAATAGTAATCGATCGACATGAAATTTTGATCAACGTTTTACGTGTACACTCGTTTTCTTCGATGTCGGAGTGCAGGAATGGACGTACAAATATACTCCTTTTTTAAGGACTTGAAAATACTAATCTACTAAACTTATGACCTAGTAATAAATGAATAATGAGATATTGCTAAAATGAAATAGAATAACGTGATAAACTGAAGAAATGTAAATAATCGCTGCTGTATTAACAATCGTAATGTATTCTACATTTTTGCAAGCGATTTCAATCTTCGTTTCACAGATACGTTCGATTGCAATTAGCATAACAATATCGACGTATTCTGCACGCTTCTTTCGTGATAGTCCATCTCTACTTAAATTACCCCATACATGTCACTTGGAATCTACATATATATACATAGAATACATATATCGTACACGTATATTCTTATACTTCGATATTAATAAAATAATTGTAGCAGAAATAATATCAGTGCATTCACGTGTATATCATCTGTTTTTAGAAATAAAAATCGGTTTCGATAGATCGTCGCGCGGCAAGGATCATGTATCTATAATCGGTGGTAAGCTAATCCTTTTCCTCTCACAATGATCTTACGAAACGAGGAGAATGGAATAACGTTGATTATGTTTATTTAGGTCTAGCGGAAGCAGCGCAAAGTTCAGGCGCTAATAGCGGCGGCAGACGATTGTTTGGATGTTGGAAGAAGTTATCACACTTCTTGTCGATATGTCTGTTTGTACCAGTGCTACTGTGGCCGCGGTGAAGAAGGCATCTGCTGTTGGTCACCGCGAAGCTGAGTGCCGGATAACTTTGTGCCAAAGGACAAGAAAAGAGGAAGAATGTTTGTGCGTGTGTGCGCGCGTATGTTTGAACCTATACAAAATCAAAGAGAGTATTCGATTCGAAAAAAAGAAAAAAAGAAAGAAAAAAAAGCAGAAAATTCGAATTATTTGAATGTTCGTGTGAATGATAAGAAACAGCGAACCAAAGAAAAAAGAAATAAAACGGAGGCTCGCGTTCTCCACATCTTCCTATTTCCCTTTCCTACTTTCAAATGTCGAAAACATTTTTAGATCAATGGATGTTGTCAATGTATGCGCCCATTTAGATTTGCAATTGATTTTGCTGAACGTCGATTATGAATCGGCGAATCGATGGAACGACGCACCGCCAAAAATACAAGACTTGGAAACGCTGAAGCAGCTTGGCCCTTCCTAATAATGCTTAACGAGACGTTGATAATAATACTTCACAATCATCTTATCATTGGTATCAGCGATGCGGATATTTAGACGTCAGGAAATTCGATGTTTCGAAATAAAAGTATGCGATCGAACGTTGTATATATATTGTCTACAACTACACACACCCGTGCTCCATTTCCTGCCCTTCTTTATTTGAAATAATTTCCGTATAACTTCAAATATTTCTACCCTACATAGCGCGATGAAAGCATAACGCAGCTTGTGTATTGTATCTTTTACCGCTTCCAAATCGTGGAAAAATAATTTCTGTAGCTGTTCTAAGACTTTCAGTTCCAAATCTATTTAACGATCTCTAACAAGAAATAGTTGTATGCAGGTACTAACTGACTTTTCAAGTAATTTCAACGTTTCAATATTCATCCTGAATACCTTCGAAATGCGACAAAGCGTGTATATTTTTTATATTCGATCTCAATTTTCGCAGATATGTACAATGTACATACTTACGTAAATAATACTTATCGACGCAGCAGCACTTGCTACGGCTTTTAATAGGTCAGACTGGTCTACGTTACCAACCGAAACTCAATACTCGCTATAATATCACCGGCGAAGTACAGATACCATAGATCAGATACCAGGTACAGGTACAGATATCAAGAGGGGATTCTGTACCTCGCCGATGATAATATGTACATGTCGAATGTACCTTATATTAAAGAAAATAAATCCAATAAAAACTTACATTTCTTGTTACTTATGACGTACGTTAAAACTTCAGCGAATTGGTTAGCAGTTAGTATTTTGAGCATAACCCACCGATTACCTTATAAACTTTTCAAGTAACTCATAAGCGTCTCTCATTACATCAAGGTGACAATAGAATATCGTAACTTTGTCCGTTTTTAAGATTTAAATAAAATTTATTAATACAGATAAATGTATTAAATAGAAAAGACTAATAAACGATTATTACTAAATAATTAAACGTAATACCTCATTATCTCATTCAAATCTATAGAATACTTGTTAACATAAACAGAGTAATTTACACAAATTAATTATCGAGAAGACAAATTATAGTTTTGTATCAATTTTATATTGAAATTTTGCCTAATAGACATGCAAAATGATATAAGATATCTGAAAAATATTTTTATACATTTTTAAACCATCAAATAGATGTTTGACATTTTTGAAAATTTTAATTTCTTAATTACGAATATTTTATTAATTATAATAGATAAGCGATAGCTACTATCATATTACACACCTAAAATGAACAAATTTAGTGGTACTAGTTTCTAAACTGAAGGATATAAATTATTCATTGCTTACTTATCTCAACTACATTAATGAATGAATTATATTACATTATCTCAATGAGATTATTCAATCTAAGTAGGACATTTACCAAATTAAGAACCATTCGTACCGATCCTTTTTTTTTCCTGAATTGTATGAGTTTGTTATTTTCAGTTTTGTAAAACCAGATGTAGTTTGATATATTTATTTTTAACACAATAATATACATATGAAATGAGCAAATAATACAAATTTTCTTCTTTTTAAAGATATCTCTCTTCTTCGTCTTATGCATTCGGTTTATCGTTTGTCATTAAACTCGTATTAATTAAAAAATAACACGTAGTTTCTGAGACAAATCAACTTACATTAGTTGCAAAATTACGCATTACATGTACTATATTGTATCTATTTACAATTTAAAAGATTCATTGTAATGTAATTGTTTCCGGTATTTCAACTTATAGTATACTATAAGAAATGTTGTGAAGTTCCTTATAGTTGAAAGGCGATGCAACAATGTTGTACGTGAGAACTTCTAAACGGAATTCAAAAATCGGTCATTTGACCGGACGCTGTAGGTTTACTGTTATATCGTTCAAATAATTATACTCTGACAATTTACAAAACTATACTAACTAAGAAAGTACTGATTCTTAGTTCGATGCATACATTCGTGGAAATTGAAAAAATGATACTTGTATACCGGAGACAATTACATTACATAATAACATCAAATTCGGTATAGATATGACCGATCATATGCTCAGAAAATACGCTATAAAATCTAAATCTCGAAGATCGCCTCTACAAGTAGTTTTCAATATCTTAAACCTAGCCAGGATAAATACATGGATTTTATATAAAAAAAAAAAACGCGAGAGTAGGAATTTCCCTCGATCGCTTAAGTATAGCAATAAAACGATTGGTTCGCAATATGTTAATCTAAAAATGTGCGAAAATTGGTTCATTGGTTGCTACACATAGGCGTCCAAAATTTGACAATTCTCTTTGACGTTGTATACACGAAATTGTTCATTGCGATAAAAACTGGCACTTCTATCTGCGAATCTGCCGTAATATTTACGACATGACGATTTTTTAGCGTCATTTTCTTAGCCATATATCCAGCAAAATATTTTACGGCATACAATTCCAAGAAGCAAACTGATGTTGATAGTTCATTAATTTCATGTTAGGTAGGTCATCAAGAATCATATCAGCGTTAATACTATCATCATCGCTATGCTCTTCCATGAACTATAACGAGACATCAGATTATGACACGGTTGTGTCACATTGTGATATATTATCCTTCGTTATTAGCGACCCCGTGCCTCGCTATGATCTTCCATGCAATTTGCAAAATTAAGACAATGATTTGAACGTAATAATATCTATATTCTTCTCTATTTGCTAGACGCACTACTTTTACCGAAGAATTCTGGTTCTAAACAATCCAAACACAAGAAACAAAATTTTTCAAGCAATGCACACTTGATCTCGAAGTCGTCAGAAATGCAATGCCATCCCGTAACCCATCAGGAACGACGTATGTGCACTGTACAAACTCTTGTTTCGTTCCTACTAGCCAAAATCAAATGGGAAATCGAAATTTAGTGGAAAGTGAGAATGGAAGTGAGTCCGACGAAATAATTGATGATCGAGCAATGGCAGACGCAATCGTTGATTCATTCTTAATTCATTTTGGAAAACTGTATGCTGCAGGGTGTAGTCGGCAGCATGAAAAAATACCTCAAGAAACAGATGGAGTTTTCAATTATCGACTAGAAACTGGTATGGCAATTTTTCATATCATTTAATCTAGATATTAAACCATCTTTTACGAAATTATATATTTTTGGAGTCGTAAGCCGTATGCACAGGGGTGTTATCGTGTTACAGGACAGTTTTTGTTTTCCCATAACTGCGATCTTACGAAACACGAAAATTTTTAACCGACAACAACACCACGGTCGTTCTATATCCTCCACGTTCGCCAAACTTAGCCCTTGATAACTTCCAAAAGCAAAGGGGCAATGTTTCGGCAGTGTGGGAAAGGTACAAGAGGTGTTGCAACGGGTACTTGATAAGGTTGCAAGAAATAATTTCCGAAAGTCATTTGAGACGTTACAGTACCATTGGAAATAACGTAACGAACAACTACTTTGAAGTAGACGAGAGCGGAAACTAAATAAAAGTGACACCTCCTATAGCACAGAAATAATGGAGGGAAATACAGCAGTTTATTTATCATCATTAAACAATTATGGAACCTCAAAATGTAACACACGGGAACCACAAAGAAAAACGAGATAGCAAACGCAGAACAACTTATTTCATGCAGCATGAGTATGGAAACAGAGAAGTGACCGACGCGAAACAGTGACAGAATCTAAAATTACTTGCGAAACCGGAAAAGACACAAAAAGATTATCCAGCGCTCATACTACCAGTAAAGAAAATATGAAAATGCTACAAATGAATGAAAAAGTTGAATCAGGTGTCAAATCCAGCAACAAAAGAAAAAGCAACAGCATTCTTTGCGAGGAAATGAAATCGAAACCAACAAAGTTTTTGCATCCTGGATATGTCGTGTCAGTCCTTAATCGACACGGTTATGGACGACTGGTACAACGAAAGAAAGAGCGAGGTATATACAGAAACTGAATAATGTTCGCGTTACTTCCACCGTCAGTTTTCCGTCGATTGCCGAAGCGTGTTGACGTGTGTCTAGGGTTCAGCAAAGTTTGATTTATTACTGTTGATATGAAGGAACACGTTGGGGAATCGAGGGCGTGACAGGTTGTGGGAAACAGGGATCGAAATCTTTGGGAAAACGGGAGAATTCTGACAAGGAAATTTATCCGAGCGAAGTGATAGTGCCTATGAGAAAAAGTAGGTATAAGAACTAGCAGAATTCGGTCTGAAAAAGGCGTGAAAAGTAGAAAAAAATCGCATGTGAGGTTATGGCGGTGAGGAAGACATATTGGGAGGCGCGACAATAGCGCCGCTGCACGAGCTACCCCGAGAATTACAAGGAGGCAGCCATATTGGCACGCGCGTCGAAAGTGCGTCGCGCGGGCCATTTGAAAGTGGTAGTGACTAGCGGTAGTGACAAGTGTGGGCATAAATAGCCATTTTATGATCCGTAGTGGGAGAAAAAAGGACACAATTGTAAACGAGGATAAAGATGCGGTAGAAACCATGACAGGAAGGGGCGAAGTAGAGTTGACTCCTGAGCCTACACAAGTTAGCACCAGACGTGCGAGGAAGGCGGTCCCTCTCAAGGAGACGTTCTTCGGCTCCGCACTGAGTACAAGGAGCCTTCGGAACGAGGAAACGTCGGAGGAAGTAGAGACCTCTGTCGTCGAAGCGCCCAGCGCGAAGAAAAGGAAAGCCAGCGGATCTGGCCGGTGGAGCCTGAAGTTTCAAACACTACAACGACCAAGGGAGGACAAGCGGCTGCAATGGGATGACAGACCGTTGGAAGAAAAAAGAACAAGAAGAAGGAGCCGACGGAGAAACAACCGGCGAAGATAACTCCAGGAACAGTGGCGAGGAGTCTGAGGAAAGCCCCAGAGGGAGGATTGGAGAACGCGCGCAGAGGAGAAGAAAAGCTGCCCCACCCCCCACATATACCGCGAACATCGGCGGTAACGATCACACTGAGGGCTGGATCGGATCAATCCTACGCGGAGGTGGTGGCCGCGGCTAAGGACAGCGTCTCAACTGGCCGACGTCGGCATCAACGCGGTGAGGATGCGCAAAACTATGACCGGAGACGTCATTCTGGAGGTTCCCGAGGACCAGAAGAGGGAGAAGGCCGCTGCGCTCGCAGTAAGGATGATCCAGACCGTGGATCCGAACAAGATCTGCGTGGCGACACCCTTCCGAGCTGCGCAAGCAAGGGTGGCCAGGATAGATATTACGGCCACCAAGGAGGAAATCAGGAACAACCTGGCAAAGGAGAGCGGCTGCAAGGCGGAGGACATCCGACTGGGGGAGATCCGTCCCACTCGAAGCAGCCTTGGATCCGTGTGCAAACGAGACCCGGCCGATGCAGTGAGGAAACTGGATCAGGCTGGCAACATCGTTATACGTTGATCGATAGCGAAAGTCGAAGCCATCAAGCAAACAATTTTACAATGTTACAGGTGCCTGGAGATTGGGCACATAAGAAAAACCTGCACGTCCAAGGAGGGGGTCACCAGTGCTACAGATGCGGCTGACTAGAGCACCAGGCTACAGCGACCACTGCCGCGAGCCCGAAATGCCTGCTCTACGAGGCGCTCGGAGCACCATCTGTACACAGGATGGGGGAACCGACCTGCGACCCCCTGAAGAAAGGAACAAGAGCGTCAGGCGGTGCCTTCCCCGGCAAGTGCCCGTTTTGGGAGACTTCAACGAACACTCCACGGAATGGGGAAACCTCAGGACCAACGCGCGTGGTCGCGCGCTGTCAGACTGGGTCGCGGAACTTCAACTCCTGTTAGGGAACAAGAGTTCGATCAGAAACTGCGTGGCGTGGAGAAAGAGATTCGTCGTAGACATCACATGGGCCACCCTCGACGGATTCAGGCGGATTTCAGGCTCGAGAGTGGCCGAGGGGGTCGAGATACTACATATTTATGGAGGTGAAGGACACACCTGGACCTGGAATGGTGACCTGGAAAGGTAAAGGAGACCCCGACACCGCGGAACTGAAGGCGAGATACGTCCGGGCCCGAAGACGGTACCTGCGGGCGCGCCGCTGGGGACGACGCAACGAGGAAGAAGCCTCCAAGCTCTACCGAGCGTACCGCCTGCTACGGAGCTCGGTGCAAAAGGAGATCAAGAACGCGAAGGACCGTGCCTGGTCCGAACTAGTTGGAGCAGTCGAGTCGGACCCATGGGGAAGGCCATACAGGACGGTGACGTGAAAAATTCGCCCGAAGGGCCCTCTGGTAACGACGGAGATGGAACCTGCGCTGCTGCTGCAGGTCATCGGGACGCTTATTTCCCCGCAAGAGGACAGTGTGGCAGAACAGGCGCAGGAAACAACATGACCGATAGAATCGAGAGATGACTGAGAAGACACGGAGGAAGAGATGTGGGAGAGAAGAATGACCTCTCGCGAAGTGGCGCCGGGCCCAGACGGAATCTCGGGCCGGATCTGGCGGGAAGTGATGGGGGTCTTGGCTCCCAGACTTCGGCGCCTCTACACAAGATGCCTGAGAGAGGGAGTCTACCCTCGGACATGGCTGACGACAGGGCTGGTCTTTCTCCGTAAAGAGGGCCGACTGACGACTTCGCCGTTGGCGTATCGGCCGATATGCCTGCAGGAAGAGGCCGGCAAACTCCTAGAGAGAATGGCTGCCACCCGCCTGGAGCGACACATGGCGGGGCAGATGCCAGGATGGCACGAAAGCCAGTACGGCTTCCGGAAGGGACGCTCGACGATTGACGCGGTCAGACGCGTGCGGGCACTTACGGAGGACGTATTTTCCCGGGACGCAGTGGCGCTGGCGGTCTCTCTGGACATTGTCAAGGCGTTCAACTCCATGCCGTGGGACATACCTCGACGACAGGTGGGTATGTTACGCCGGCAGGAAGGGCAGGAAAGGCGGTCCGTCGAGTGCGGCGTTCCGCAGAGCTCGGTGTTGGGACCGATCCTGTGGATCATTGCATACGACGAGCTACTGCGATGCCCGCTGCTCCCGGGCGCAGCCATGGTGTGTTACGCGGACCACACTCTGGTCCTGGTCGAAGGTCGAGGATGGCACGAGACGTTGCGCATCGGCGAAATCGCAACGACCTGCGCGACTCGTGCTGTGCGCGGACTGGGCCTGAGGGTCTCCCCTGCGAAGTCAGAGGCCATCTCGTTCTACGACAAGAAAACTTCTCGTCTGAGCATAAACATGGCAGGGGAAACCGTCGGGGTGAGTTCGCGGATGAAATACCTGGGTCTCGTCATCCACAGCCAGTGGACATTCGAGCTGCACTTCGACTGCCTGATTCCGTAGGTGTCGGCGGCTGTCAATGCCTTGTGCGGCCTGCTGCCGAACATCGGCGGAGCGGGAGTCGCGGTGCGCCGACTGTATGGGAGCGTCGTTCGGTCCCGAGTGATGTACGGGGCCACGTTATGGGCGGACGATCTGATGGCGAGTCGTTGCAGCATCCTGCTCCTCAGGAGGCTGCACAGGGTAACCTCCATTACAATCTTTAGGAGATACCGAACGGTGTCCCACTCGTCGGCGACCGTTCTAGCTGCGTCCTCCCCCCCCCCCCCCCGTGGGTTCTTCAGATACTGAGGCTTAAAAAAAGATACGCGCGCTGGAGAGTATGGGACTCGACCGAGCAGGCAGCATCAAACAACGTAGGAACCGCCGAGGAGGACGTGTGGGACCAGTCGCGATCCCAGCTAATCAACGAGGGAGGCGAACATCGAGGCGCGGAGGCGGTTCTCCCAAACTGGGAGGCATGGAAAAGCCGCCGCGGCCTCCCGCTCACCTACAGGATGACCCAGCTTACTGGATGCGGCGTGTTCGGCGAATACCTGAGGAAAATTGTATTGGAGTCGACGGACATGTGTCACCACTGCGGTGAGGGCAGGGACATAGTGCAGCACACGCTGTAGCTCTGTGCGGTATGGGAGCTGTCCCGTTACACCCTGCGGCACGTCATAGTCGAAAGGCTGACCCCTTCGGCGATTGTAGAAGCGATGTTGGGAGGGCCACAGGAATACGAGGCCGTCCGCCTCTTCTGCGAGCGAGTTATGCTCGCAAAGGAGCGAGCAGAAAGGGAGAGAAAGAGAAACTCTCACTCTTGTAGGATAAGACGATGGACAGACGTAGAATTCTTAGGACAGGCTTGAACAAGAAGACGTGGGAAGGGGGTGCAACGAAAGATAATTCACAAGAGGTTCCTTGAGCACTCCTGTCATACGCGTAGGATGGTCATCGTGGAGTTTTGGTCGGTAGGAGACACTACTCTGCTGTTACCGATTTTTAGCAACAGCGGTGTGTCCATGAGGATTTCTCCACGTGCAAAAAATGGCCATACTCATTACTGTATAGAGAGTGGGGTTCAAAATCTTTAAGAGATCATGGGTCACTACCTACAGTCAGTCTGACAGCAACTGGCCAACTGTCAACAATCCACTCACTTATATTTTAAATACATTTGGTTCTGTAGTTCTGTTTAATAAGTATCACCTAATATTATTTTAACATAAACATTGTGTCTTCCACAGATTATTTATCTTAACTTTAAGAATTTAGAAGAAGATTGGAATGATAAATATGAAAATATGAAAAAGGAATTCTGAATTAGATAGTGCATTTTTCCGATGGTTTACATAATAGTGTGTCATGGGCACGCCAATTAACGGCCTGTTGGGAATTTTGAGTGGCCGTCCGTTTATGGCTCGGACAGGCCCATTCCCTTCTTTAGGAAATTCCGAATTACATGTCCTCCGAGAGCTGTAAACCTAACGACTCCGGGATCAGGTAAAAAAAACCCCTGGAAAGGACCAGCCGGAAGAGCACGATGGAGGGACGAACCTAGACCTAACGGCTGGGAGAGAGAATCAGGAACGTAGGAGGAGAGTTCATCATTAGACATCGTACCGTACGATTGAATTACTTGACTTCCAACAAGATCTTACCACCGCAGTGTTCATCACATCACACGTTACGTTATACAACAAGTTCAACACTTGCTGGATTACTCTAACACTCGATATATTAAACCTCCTCTACCTTGAGCGTTAATTCATTCGAGGTACGCGATATAGGCCGATCGGTTTGACCTGACCGGTTGCTCTGTAGTCGATAATTCGCAAAACGGCCCCATTATGAAAAAAAGTTTTGTACCTCAATAAAAAAAATGGAATGCAAAAAAGATTTTAAAGCTAGCAACGGATGGATACAGAAGTTTAAAGCACGAAAGGATGTTAAACATTTATGTTAAAAATCTTTCTATAAAATAAGACAGTGCTGTAGCGGCACATGAGTATGAGAATAATTTAAATCTTGTTGTTGTTTTGTCTCGGAGTCAAGATCGTTAGGATATACGTAAGGTAATGATAACATGTAAACTCCGGGAAAAACAATGTCGCCGTTACGTCCAACCGTTGAACAAACTCGATTCTAATTTTCCGATACTCCCCGACCAGTATAAGTAAACGGACGCGATTGCGAGCGATCAGTATCATACAGTTTCTCACAGTATCTTACAGTAACTCCAGCGTAACTTTCGAGTATCTTTCGGTATCGAGTATCTTGCAGTCATCAGCGATCTTAGTGATTTTGACTCTGCGTGTACTACACAGCAAATATCATTCGTGTATCTATTTATTCTATTTATTATTCTAAATACATTTGACGGTCTAAGCATCGAGCCATCTCAAATAATTTACCTCGTCTGAATCCCATATCTCCTACAAGTGCTAAAGCATTCGAGAAAACTTTATACGATCTTGCACGCAATCACAATTATTCAAAAAATTGCACCTATAACGCCGATGAGTTTTTGTTGATAGCGGAAAATGTTCGTAAAGCATGGAGGAAACACTTTCCTTTCAAGAAACTAGAAGAAGAAATGATGGAAACGAATAACGATAGAAAATGTAGCGGCACATGAGCTAGAGGACGATTTGAATCGTGTTGTTGTTTTGCCTCGGAGTATCAAGACCGTTAAGATATACGTAACGTATTAATAAACAAACTCCGGGTAAAACAATGTGGCCGCTACATGTAACCGTCTAAGGCAGACGAACTTCCCCGACCAGTATAAATATATGAACGCAACCGACGAGGACAGTCTTTTTGGTATCGAATTTGGATAAGTATCTTGCGATTTCCTACCGAGTAATCATCAGCGATCTTTCCGATTTAAACTCTGTGTGTACTGCACATCGAACATTGTTCGTGTATCTATTTCATTTATTTCTTCAAAATATATTTGACGGTTTAAACAACGAACCATCTCGCGTAATTTACCTCTACCGAATCCTCCATCTCCCGCAAATTAGTGACGTGATCTGAACGAAAGAGGTAATCGAAAGAATCAAGATGTCCAGCTCCAATAAAGCAGAACGTACGACGACAGACGGTGACAACATCGACACGGTAAACACATTGCTCCGTGTGCCACCGTTCATGGAAGACGATGTGGAGCTGTGGTACGTGATGCTCGAAATACAGTTCGCGGCTGCTCAGATCACGAGCGACGTAACAAAATTTCGCACCGCTTGTGCGAATATCGACAGGCGGTACGTACGGCTCATTCGACACCTGATGATTTCCCCTCCGACGGAAGGACAGTACAAGTTCCTTAAGCAGGAGCTCATTAGGAAGTTGAGGGATTCCGACGCCCAGAGGACGAAGAAGCTCATTGAAAACGAGCAAATTGGGGATAGAAAGCCGTCCCAATTCTATACGGATTTGAAAAACCTCGCCACCCCCGCAACGGCGGACGACTTCATCCTCATCGTCTGGGAAGGCCGTCTACCGATACAAGTCCAGCAGATCCTGGCCGTTGTGCAGGACAAGACACCGGAGGAACGCATCAGAATAGCAGACACCATCCACGAGATCCGCTCGGACAGAAGCCAGATCGGCATCGCCTGGGAGTTCCATTGGGGCATTCACGTGAAGCAGACGTAGAGAGGACAGAGCCGTGAGCGTGATCGAAATCTCCGGAAAACTGGAGAATTCTGACGAGGAAGTTAACCAGAGTGAGAGGCTAGTGCCTGTGAAAAAAAGTGGGTGTAGAAACTAACAAAATTCAGTCTGGAAAGACGTTACAGGCGAAAGTAAACCGGAGGTAGCCATATTGGGACGCGTAACAACAGCGCCGTTACACGAGCTACTCAGGCAACTGCACAGACGCAGCTATATTGGCACGCGCGCCGAAAGCGCGTCGTGCAAGTCATTTAAAAGTGACACAACCACGGGGAAGGATAAAAGGGCGGAGGAAACCATGAGAGAAGGGGCTGAAGCGGAGATGACTGCTGAGCCGACACACGTCAGCACCAGAAGTATAAGGAAAGCAGTTCCCCCTAAGGAGGGGTTCTTCCACTCCACGTCGAACGCGGAGAACCTGCGGATGGACGGAGGAAGAGGAGACCCCCGCCGTTGAAGCGCCCCAAGAGTAGAAAAGGAAGGCCGGCGAATCTCCCGAGACTTCCACGAACTTAGCCGAAGAAATGAGAACATCTACTACGGCGGACATAGGAGAGGAACTGATCCATCGGGCTTCTGAGGTGATCAAGGTTACCGACACATCCCGCAATTCCAAAGGCACACAAGGGAAAACTCTGAAAGAAGCGGCGAGGTCCATTGCCGCTGGCGTAACAGAGATGCTGAGAAGAATGAACCCTGCCTCTGGCGTCTTAGCGATGATGGAAGGAGGCATAGCGCCGCTAGTGGCGGAAAATGAGACGCTCCGAGAAGAGCTGGCCTCGCGCTCCACTGCAGAGAAGAGCAGCGAGACAGCGCGTCTCGCCGCACGCGAACGCAAGATGGAGGAGTGAGGACCCTCGCTGCTTCGGCCGATGGAAGAACGCCGCCAAGATATAGAAAGGAAGAAAGAAAAGAAGGTCGTCCCTAACGAGAACACGAGAAGGGTGGAGCCTGGAGCATCAAACACTCCAGCGACCAAGGGAGGACAAGTGGCTGCTATGGAATGGCAGAGAGGCAAAAGGAAAAATAAAAAGAACAAGGAGGCACGGAAGAAGCAACCGACGAAGCTAACTCCCGGGACAGGAGCGAAGAGCCCCAGAGGGAGGATCGGAGAACGCGCGCGAGGAGAAGATAAGCTGCCCCCCCCCCTCCAAATACATTGCGAACATCGACGGTAACGATCGCGTTGAGGGATGGATCGCATCAATCTTACGAGGAGGTGGTGACCGCGGCCAAGGACAGCGTCTCAACTGGCCGACGTGGGCATCAACGCGGTGAGGATGCGCAAAACTATGACCAGAGGCGTCATTCTGGAGGTTACCGAGGACCAGAAGAGGGAGAAGGCTGCGCTCGCAGTAAGGCTGATCCAGACCGTGGATCCGAACAAGGTCTGCGAGGCGACACCCTTCCGAGCTGCGGAAGCAAGGGTGGCCAGGATAGATATTGCGGCCACCAAGGAGGAAATCAGGAACAACCTGGCGAAGGAGAGCGGCTGCAAGGCGGAGGACATCCGACTGAGGGAGATCCGTCCCACTCGAAGCAGTCTTGGATCCGTGTGGAAACGAGACCCGGCCGGTGCAGTGAGGAAACTGGATCAGGCTGGCAACATCGTTATAGGTTGATCGATAGCGAAAGTCGAAGCCATCAAGCAAACAATTTTACAATGTTACAGGTGCCTGGAGATTGGCCACATAAGAAAAACCTGCACGTCCAAGGAGGGGGTCACCAGTGCTACAGATGCGGCTGACTAGAGCACCAGGCTACAGCGACCACTGCCGCGAGCCCGAAATGCCTGCTCTACGAGGCGCTCGGAGCACCATCTGTACACAGGATGGGGGAACCGACCTGCGACCCCCTGAAGAAAGGAACAAGAGCGTCAGGCGGTGCCTTCCCCGGCAACTGCCCGTTTTGGGAGACTTCAACGAACACTCCACGGAATGGGGAAACCTCAGTACCAAAGCGCGTGGTCGCGCGCTGTCAGACTGGGCCGCGGAACTTCAACTCCTGTTAGGGAACAAGGGTTCGATCAGTACTTGCGTGGCGTGGAGAAAAAGATTCGTCGTAGACATCACATGGGCCTCCCTCGACGGATTCAGGCGGATTTCAGGCTGGAGAGTGGCCGAGAGGATCGAGATTCTGCATATTTATGGAGGTGAAGGACACACCTGGACCTGGAATGGTGACCGCGAGCGATGGTCGCTGCCTGCCGAGCAGAGGATGCGCGCGCTCACCGCCAAGATGAAAGGTAAAGGAGACCCCGACATCGCGGAACTGAAGGCGAGATACGTCCGGGCCCGAAGACGGTACCTGCGGGCGCGCCGCTGGGGACGACGCAACGAGGAAAAAGCCTCCAAGCTCTACCGAGCGTACCGCCTGCTACGGAGCTTGGTGCAAAAGGAGATCAAGAACACGAAGGAGCGTGCCTGGTCCGAACTAGTTGGAGCAGTCGAGTCGGACCCATGGGAAAGGCCATACAGGACGGTGACGTGAAAAATTCGCCCGAAGGGCCCTCTGGTAACGACGGAGATGGAACCTGCGCTGCTGCTGCAGGTCATCGGGACGCTTATTCCCCCGCAAGAGGACAGTGTGGCAGAACAGGCGCAGGAAACAAGATGACCGATAGAATCGAGAAATGACTGAGAAGACACGGAGGAAGAGATGTGGGAGAGAAGAATGACCTCTCGCGAAGTGGCGCCGGGCCCAGACGGAATCTCGGGCCGGATCTGGCGGGAAGTGATGGGGGTCTTGGCTCCCAGACTTCGGCGCCTCTACACAAGATGCCTGAGAGAGGGAGTCTACCCTCGGACATGGCGGACGACGGGGCTGATCTTGTTCCGTAAAGAGGGCCGGCCGACGACTTCGCCGTCGGCGTATCCGCCGATATGCCTGTTGTACGAGGCCGGCAAACTCCTCGAGAGAGTGGTTGCCACCCCCCTGGCACGAAAGCCAATACAGCTTCCGGAAGAAACGCTCAACGATTGACACGGCAGACGCGTGGGGGTACTCACGGAGGATATGGTTTCGCGGGACGGCGTGGCGCTGGCGGTCTCTCTGGACATTGTCAAGGCGTTCAACTCCATGCCGTGGGACATACCTCGACGACAGGTGGGTATGTTACGCCGGCAGGAAGGGCAGGAAAGGCGGTCCGTCGAGTGCGGCGTTCCGCAGAGCTCGGTGTTGGGACCGATCCTGTGGATCATTGCATACGACGAGTTACTGCGATGCCCGCTGCTCCCGGGCGCAGCCATGGTGTGTTACGCGGACCACACTCTGGTCCTGGTCGAAGGTCGAGGATGGCACGAGACGTTGCGCATCGGCGAAATCGCAACGGCCTGCGCGACTCGTGCTGTGCGCGGACTGGGCCTGAGGGTCTCCTCTGCGAAGTCAGAGGCCATCTCGTTCTACGACAAGAAAACTTCTCGTCTGAGCATAAACATGGCAGGGGAAACCGTCGGGGTGAGTTCGCGGATGAAATACCTGGGTCTCGTCATCCACAGCCGGTGGACATTCGAGCTGCACTTCGACTGCCTGATTCCGTAGGTGTCGGCGGCTGTCAATGCCTTGTGCGGCCTGCTGCCGAACATCGGCGGAGCGGGAGTCGCGGTGCGCCGACTGTATGGGAGCGTCGTTCGGTCCCGAGTGATGTACGGGGCCACGTTATGGGCGGACGATCTGATGGCGAGTCGTTGCAGCATCCTGCTACTCAGGAGGCTGCACAGGGTAACCTCCATTAGAATCTTTAGGAGATACCGAACGGTGTCCCACTCGTCGGCGACCGTTCTAGCTGCGCCCCCCCCCCCCGTGGGTCCTTCAGATACTGAGGCTTAAAAAAAGATACGCGCGCTGGAGAGTATGGGACTCGACCGAGCAGGCAGCCCCAAACAACGTAGGAACCGCCGAGGAGGACGTGTGGGACCAGTCGCGATCCCAGCTAATCAACGAGGGAGGCGAACATCGAGGCGCGGAGGCGGTTCTCCCAAATTGGGAGGCATGGAAAAGCCGCCGCGGCCTCCCGCTCACCTACAGGATGACCCAGCTTACTGGATGCGGCGTGTTCGGCGAATACCTGAGGAGAATTGTATTGGAGTCGATGGACATGTGTCACCACTGCGGTGAGGGCAGGGACATAGTGCAGCACATGCTGTAGCTCTGTGCGGTATGGGAGCTGTCCCGTTACACCCTGCGGCACGTCATAGTCGAAAGGCTGACCCCCTCGGCGATTGTAGAAGCGATGTTGGGAGGGCCACAGGAATACGAAGCCGTTCGCCTCTTCTGCGAGCGAGTTATGCTCGCAAAGGAGCGAGCAGAAATGGAGAGAAAGAAAAACTCTCACTCTTGTAGGATATGATTATGAAGGAGAATGGCAGTCAGGCGGCCTAGAGCCGCTTCATCGCCGTCGCAACGAACCACGACTAGAAGGAGAGATAGCGCTAGGGTCAATGCTCCCTCCCCCCAACGCCAAATTAAACAGACGAAGAATTCGTAGGACGGGCTCCAACAAGAGGACGCGCGAAGGGGGTGCAACAAAAGATAATTCACAAGAGGTTCCTGGAGCACTCCTGTCATACGCCTAGGATGGTCATTGTGGAGTTTTAGTTGGTAGGAGACCGACACTATTCTGCTGTTACCGATCATTAAGAACAGCGGAGTGTCCATGAGGATATCTCTACATACAATAAAAAAAATCGGCATCGCCAACCCAAAATGCGGTATCAAACGAAGCTCTCACCGCGCAAATTAACGCGTTAAGCGCGAAGGTGGCGCGATTGGAAACACGTCTCGACGCGCCTTGTGCTTGTAAACACCGTCGACCGCTCTCTCGATCGCCTGCGCATATACGATACCGGCGCCGTTTGCGTTCTCGGCATTCGCCGCGGAAAGACGGTTTATGTTTTTACCATTCGATACTTAGAGAACGCGCGAGGAAGTGTCGCTTACCGTGCTCCTGACGCGAGCAGTCGTCCGTAAACGCGGCGTACGACGACGATTTGGTTTCCCGCCGCATTTTCGTCGCGGACAGGACGCATTTTTAATTGATACCGGCACTGACATTTGCGTATATCCGCGCAGCAAGATACGCGGAACCGCGAACAAAAGCGGATATGAACTGTTCGCGGCCAACGGGACACGAATCACAACGTACGGCAACATCGCCCTGAACATAAATCTGTCCCTACGACGTGCGTTCAAATGACAATTTGCGGTAGCTAATGTCAAAACACCCATCATCAGGATGGCGGAATACCCGAACTTGACGAGACCGCCCGTCTTTCGGAAGAGTTCCCTTCGTCACGGTGTGAAACACTTTATGCGGACGACGCCTGGCCCTCCCGTCCACGCGAAACCCCGCCGCCTCGCCTCCGATCGATCAAGCTGGCGAAGGCGGAATTTGAAGTCATGATCGAGCAAGACGCGATGCAGCCATCAAGCAGCCCATAGGCATCGCCCTTTCACATCGTGCCCAAGAAGGGCGGAGGCAATCAGCCGTGCGACGACTACCGGGTGCTGAACGCCCGCACTATCCCGGACAGGTACGCGCCACCGCACATGGAGGACTTCGCGCAAAACTCGTATGGTGAGCGCATCTTTTTCAAAATCGACCTCGTTCGTGCTTACCATCAAATTCCGATCGCGCCGAAAGACGTTAAGAAAACGGCTATCGCGACGCCTTTTGGCCTATTCGAAGCGACTAATATGATGTTCGGGCTTCGAAACGCACAGACGTGTAAATGATTCGTGGACGAAATCACGCGGGGCCTGGATTTCGTGTATGCGTACATAGATGATTTTATGATCGCGTCCGAAAACGAAGAACGACAACGCGAGCACTTGCGGATTTTGTTTAAACGCCTCGACGAGTATGAGGTCGTTATTAACATCGCGAAATGCGAATTCGGCGTGAGCGAAATTAAATTTTTCGGCTACACCGTAACCGCAGAGGGGATAAAGCCATTATCGGAATACGTGGATGCCAGTGTTAAAGTACTGTTACCCGCAACCGTTAAAGACCTTCGAAGATACCTCGGTATGATTAACCTTTACAAACTTTTCATACCGAGGGCCGCGCATACTCTTCGACTACTCATCGACTTATTAAAAGGCACAACGAAGTGCAACGCGTCTATCGAGTGGTCCGAACGAACAGAGAAGAGCTTCAGCGAGTCGAAGCGCGCCTTAGCTGACGCGACGATGTTAGCGCATCCGATTCCGGCACGCCCGTTAGCCTCGCGGTCCATGCATTTGACTACGCTATTGCTGCGGTACTTCAACAACGTGTCAACGAATCCTGGCAGCCACTGGGCTTTATGACTAAAGCGCTATCCCCCGAGCAACAAAAATATAGCTCGTATGACCGAGAATTGTTAGCGATGTATTACGCAGTTAAACGATTCAGACACGCCGTCGAAGGCAGAGATTGTGCGATTTACACTGACCATAAACCCCTTGTCTATGCGTTTAACCAAAATCTCGACAAGTGTTCGCCACGACAATTTCGGCATTTAGACTACATCGGACAATTTACGACCGACATCCGTCACATAAAAGGGATAGATAACAACGTAGCCGACACTCTATCTCGAATCGAAGCGATCGGGAAATCAGTGGGTCGCCAAATGTTAGCCGCAGCGCAAGAGGACGATAGCGAGCTACGCAAAATCATCAACTCTCGCTCTAGCGCGTTGCAGCTAAGAAAAGTGCAATTTTCCGATCAAGATGTCGGTATATATTGTGACGTCTCAACCGAAAATTTGGACCGTACGTACCGGAACCGTTACGATGTAGAGTTTTTCAGTCGTTGCATGGATTTTCCCATCCGGGGATGCGTGCTACGCAGAAATTGGTGACAACGCGTTTCGTCTGGTCGCCCATAAATAAAGATTGTCGAATGTGGACGCGACAATGCATACCGTGTCAACGCAATAAAGTCATCAGACACGTATCCTCACCCGTCGGAACGTTTGGAACGTTAGCGTGCCAGTTCGAACATATACACTTAGACATTATCGTTATGCAGTATTCGCAAAGATATCGATATCGTCTAACGTGTATCGATCGTTTTTCGCGTTGGCCCGAAGCAATTCCTATCATCGACATGGAAGCGTCAACCGTTGCCTCGACCCTCCTTCCTACTTGAATATCTCGATTTGGCGTACCCTTGAAAATAACGACCGATCAAGGACGCCAATTTGAATCGCGTCTATTCCAGAAGTTATGCCGCTTGCTTGGCGTTAAGCACTTTCGCACGACGGCTTATCATCCCGCGTCTAATGGGATGGTAGACCGCTTACATATACAACTGAAAGCGGCGATAAAGTGTCACGACACGAGCAACTGGGTCGAAATTCTACCCATCGTTTTGCCGGGCATGAATTCTTTTTGCCGACGAAGCAGCGGGCCACTTTGGAATACGCGAACCGGCTTAAAGTACGGATAGAGGAAGTCATGCCATACCCGGTCACGCATCATGGCGAAAAGAAAATTTTCGTATTCAAAGAACTAGAATCATCGCCTTACGTATTTTTGCGCCATGACGCGATGCGAGACCCGTTACAGCCGCCGTATGACGGGCCCTTTAAAGTGACGAAACGAACGGGAAAAAGGTATACGCTGGAAATAAACAATTGCGATGTAACGGTTTCTGTAGATAGATTAAAACCCGCGTTTGTAGTACCGGATGACTTAGAAACAAAAACTAGCGAAACTTGTAATGTACTGATTCCGGTGGGCCAGACGAACGCGCTCGATGAAACCAGTGTAAACAACAGCAACGCCCATTCGAACGAGCAAAACACCAGGAATAGGTACTTTACGCGGAACGGGCGAAGAGTCCGGTTTCCTGAGCGGCTACAAGTTACTTTTGGTTGAGAGGCATAAATTGTCTGACACGGAATAGATCACGTAAATTTTAAAGATAGCGATGACTATGGAAAACAGCGTAAACGTGTCTGAATAAAAACGTTATCACTGGTAGGGGGGTGATGTAGCGGCACAGAAGTACAAGAATAATTTAAATCTTGTTGTCGTTTTGCCTCGGAGTCAAGTTCGTTAGGATATACATCAGGTAATGATAATAGTAAATTCCGGGCAAAACAATGTCGCCGTTACGTCCAACTCGATTCGAATTATCCGACACTCCCCGACCAATATAAGTAGACGGACGCGATTGCGAGCGACCAGTATCTTATAGTATCGTATAGCGTCTTATAGCATCTTACAGTGTCGTTCGAGTATCTTGTGATCATTAACGATCTTAGTAATTTTGACTCTGCGTGTTTGACACAACGTATATCTTTCGAGTATCTATTTATTCTATTTATTCATTATCCTAAATACACTTGACGGTCTAAACATCAAGCCGTCATTCCGACCTTCAATAAACCTAGGAACCCATCCTAAACCGGAACTTCTAACTTAAGTGTTTTAAGACATACTTGTTAAAGCAATCTTTTTTAACGGAGAAAGTTGTTTTCCCGGTAAATGTCTTCGGTTTATGGATGGTCCTTGGAACAGTTCTTAAGTTTATTACGCGTTCGTGTAAATTACGGAGAAAGCAGGTATTTACCGAATGGGAAAGTGGGTTTTTCCCGGGAACAATGTCAGCCACGAGCCACGTGTGTAGGAGACTTCCTTCTGTTATTTTTTTCATTCATTAACAATTCATAACCGATGGGCATCGCGGATCGTTACCTCCACTTTCCTAACGAAAAATGTGAACAACGAATCCGCGTTCGTAGTTCAAAGGGGTACCCCCCCCCCACACCGAGCTTTCCTCCGTAATCACACGAAAACGAATCTCAGACTCTTTCAAACTCTAGAATAGTGAAATTCTCTTCCTCGTTTCGCATCCGTCAATCACTCTGTATCTTACACCCACAGATTTTATAAATATGTGAAAAGACCTTCAACTAGAAGATCGCCTTAAGAAAATTAGAATCTATCAATTTTTTTTAGATATATTTATTTTTTAAGATATAAATCTGAAAAAAACCGCCCGTGCATCCGTTGTCTGATAATAAAGCACGTTACTTTCAACTGCAATGTAAATTACATCAGTTATAAGAGGTCACACAACTAAGGCGAGTGTCCGCATCTTATAAGACCAGGTATCTCGTTCAGTTCTGTAATAAACGGCAAAAACAGGTAAAAGTATCAATATCAACTCCTGGCAGTTAGTTAACTAAGAAGTGATAGTAAGGCAAGCATGATAACTAAGGAAGGACTAATGAAAGGAATTGCAGACCAAATCCATTCCTAGCTCGATGAAACCGAAATTAAATAAACAATAATAATAATCATAACACTC
Source organism: Bombus soroeensis (assembly GCA_014737365.1). NCBI lineage: Eukaryota > Metazoa > Arthropoda > Insecta > Hymenoptera > Apidae > Bombus > Bombus soroeensis. The sequence continues at coordinate 356,683 of JACXIL010000056.1, read as the reverse complement.
CCGTAGAGCAAACTATACAAAACTCCATAATAAGACAGGTAAACAAAAAATAATAGAATCAACGATATTCATTCAAATGTCGCGACTAGTCGAACGAATGGAATTACATGAGGAATGCTAGAATGATTGGGAAAAATGGAGTAAGTATAATATATATTTCCGTTTGAAACATAGTAAAGATCGGATGTTCCATGTTATCTCAAATTTATTATAAATATCTTTTACTCTTTATTTCTTTCTGTGTATTTCTTAAAAGAAAATGTCACATTATAAACCTCATTCATCTAAGATACTTTTCAGTAACTCGTTTGATTCGCCTCGGATAAAACATTAATTTCTAAAGGCTTTATCGTATAATTATCGTCTAAATAATGGAGTGTTACAGATTTATAAACTTTAGATGCCTTCAATTGAAGAAGATGTTATGAAAGATATGAAAATGGCAAGTCAGCATGCTGCGTGAAATATAAGAGCGATGGAATATTTTACGAGGGATTGAAGTTAACAAATCATTGTTACAAAAGTTGTTTCTAATACGAAGGTGGACGTTATAACGTATAAATAATTTTCGTGTTGGTAAAGCAGTGGAAACTTCAATAGTAAAAGCTTCAAAATCAAGAAAGTCTTTTTTTAATGGAACGTTATTCGGCTGAGACAACTCCAGCGGCAGACCTTAACTAGTTTGCGTTACCTTCAAATCTTCAGATCTTTCTTTATTAATATCGAAGAACAAAGGCAAATTTGAAGAACCTGACCAAATGTCACAGACGGAAAAACAGCGTGTAACTTTACAATAATTTAAGATCCGAGTTGAGTGCGATGAACGACGCTACAAAAACTATTCGATACATTCGTGGCGTGCCAAGAATTGTATCACTCGAAGTCCAAAAAACGACTAATCTCACCATTAGTGTATTAGCAGAATATTAGGAGCCTTCGCACCAATATTTGTAAGCAAGATTACATGATTACAGATTACATGATTTGCAGCGCGGAATAGTATAATTGCAACAAGGCTATGACATTATCGTTTTTTCCTTTTTTTCTGGAAATCTGATTATATTCAGATATCTCTTCTGCAAAGTTGGATTTCTTCGGTTACAATGTTTATTCTTGTGATAGATCTGGCCTAACTTCTCTAGAGGCAGTGCTGTCCTTATTACCGTAAAAAGTCAGTTTTACAGCTCGTGTGTTCGTCTTACTATCTCGCACATTGAACACCAGTTCGTCAGGATTCAATGTTTACTGTTATGTTGGTGGCGGTATACCTTTCACCAATGTCTTCATACTGCCTTTATTACTATCTTCATGCTATCTATATGCTAATACCGCATTTATACTATGAAATTACCGACAACGTTATTGAGGTTGGTGATCTGTATTCAGTTGGCTGCATATTTATGTTTATATTACATATATTTCTATTCGGCGTCTTTAATCCTCTCAGTTTCACATCAAATGAATCTGTGACCATCTGTATTCTGGAATGCAGTTAGCATGCGGCAACATTTATACTTTTGTGGTCCGACATGAATCGGATCTCCATGGAATTCTCCTAATTGTTTCTAAACGTAGCTTCGTATTATTCCGCGTGCTTTGCAGCATGTTTAACAACTCGTTGACGACTGAACGGATGATTCTTCTGGATGCTAGGAAGACTGATACAATTACTTCTACATTTAAATCTGGCCTATGCGGTGAACCGTAGACCAGTCTGCATCATCGATGTAATGCCAAAATTATTCGAAAGCGTAGTTGTTGACATTGCTAAACTTCATGTCACGTCTCTGATCTGTAACGAGCAACGTGGCTTTACGCCAGCCTTGTCCGCAGTAACTAATCTCTCTATTTACCGTAATTTTGTCTCAACCAGTCTAGAGAATAACCAAGTGGATAGAGTGTACAGCATTTTTAAAAAGACTTTTCACACAGTACTACATAATATTATGAGTTCAAAATTGTTGAACTGGGTTCTTGTAATCAGTCGCCTTCTTGGTTGACAAGTTACTTTAACGATCATAAGCAGATTCTTCACGTCGTCGGTCGTTACTCAAGTGTTCCTCCAGGGTTCAATTCTTGATCACTTGTACATCATTTCATGACTTGCGTTTCGCCTCAACTGAACCTTGACAACTTTGAGGACTGGTGCGGAACAAACGGTACGTCTCTCACTTTAGACAAATATTACTTGGTGACACTGTCATTTCTCAGCCTTCGAAATTAAACAATTTGGGTGTCCGCTACAGCATTTTTAAATTCCCTACTTCACCGACAGCGTGTAGTTGGCGAGACCTCTAAAAGAATCGAACTTGTGAAGCGTTGAATTTTCAAAGCTTGCGAACTATCAAAATGCTATATTGTTCTTTCGCGTGGCCGTGTCTAGAATATACACCTGCCATTCTGTTTCCTCATCCGATCCGATAAACAGTCAATCGAGAGAGTCCAGCATATCTTTTTTCAGATTTGCAGCCTTGAATAGATCAAGATTATTCTCCATCATGAACAAAATTAACATGCGATCTCTTGAGTCACGGAGAATTACTGACCCGTAAATGCTGACCTGATGTTCTTATTCCAGTTAATGAATGACTTTGTGAGTTGTTCGCAACTTCCATCGAAGATACATTTTTATTATACGAACTTCGAGGTCGCTGAGATTTACGCGTGCCTTTCATCCGATTTGCTATTTTTCTATATTAGGTAACTCTTACCTCCTAAATCACATCTGTATCAAAGCAAATATGTTCTGTGCATATTTAAATCTTTAAGCACGTGATATTTTCTGTTTCTAAAAATTAAAAATTAAAATATTCCTGCCAGTGTAATTTTGTGTATTTTTACTATGAATCTTTCAACTACTTGCATACAAATACATAGTGTTTGTACACTAATGGGAGTTTGTCCTGTTTATAATAGTATTAGAGATAAATAAATTCGTACGTTCTACGTTTTTTTGTTCGTAACGTAATAACGTTCTTAGAATGGATCCCATGATCTACTACATATCGTTTTATCCGTATCTCATAATGTCCCCATTAATGCGAAATAACTTTTGCAAAAACATTTTTATGATAATATTAATCCCTCCTGAGATACTCCACCATTCTTACTTCATCGTAACATCGTTTACGATATCTACCAGTATCTTCTGTATCATTTAAAAAAGGAACCTTTGGAAACGGTTATACGGAGGATTTACGAACATCTCTTTAACATGGCATACAGAATTACTCACATATATCATATCGGTAACAGTGCGCTATTTAAACGCTACATTTAATATTAAGATATACAAATACTTTAAGAATTAATATTCTACACCTTTAATGAATGAGGTTTCAGTAACATTAACTTCAACGTGTACCCAATTTATAATCAATACAAAAATAGTAAAAAGGCAACAGCGTTATCTGATACGTGGAAACCTATTGCCTCTTTCGCTCACACTTGCAAGTGAACAAACGATAGGAAACAATTACATATCGAAATAAATAATATTCTGACATTTCACATTCGAATGTAACAAGTTATTTTCAGTTGGCAATAAAATGTGCGGCAAATCGTTCGGCATGGTTAAGAGGAATTTTAAAGAAACGCAGAGCGATTGTTCGATTTTTCCATCGATCTATATCCACTGAAAAAAAATTAAAAGCACAGCAAATACTATATTATCCTCATCGCACGCCTCTAAAATTAATTGGTGATATGGATCCTCGATGGAATTCATAGCGCCATTTGATGTATCGCTTACTGACGTGTGACAAGCCTTGAATACAGTTTCACGGGAATAGCGAATGCCTGAAACAATAAACAGTCATGAGTGGTCTATCATCGAAGAATATTGCAATGCATTAAAAGCATTCGAAGAAGAAGTTCCTTGTGATTTCCCTTTGTGCTCTAAAATGAAGCCGAAAATCAGATGGAGACGTTTCGACAATGTGGAAAAGGTACAAGTGATGTCGCAACGGGTACTTGATAAGGTTACAAGAAATGATTTCCAAAAGTCATTTGAAACGTTACAGTACCATTGGAAATATCAGTCAGCTCCTACAACAAGTTGAGGCTGTAATGACGAATCCCCCAGGTACGGGACGATATGCGAAACTAAAACAAGAACTTATTCGAATACTAACTGATACAGACAGTGCTCGGGTGAAGAAGCGGGTGGAAAGCGAAGATATGAGGGATAAGAAGCCATCTTAATTTTATCATCACTTTAAAAAACTCGCTAGCCCCTCTACGCCAGACGATTTCACCCTCACGTTGTGGAGGAATAGACTACCCGCCCGCATCAGGAGTATCCTGGTCGCAGTCGACGACTCGAACCCAGAAAAATTAACGCGGCAAATGGACCTTATAGCAGAGGAATTTGGAGAGGAGTTATCGAGCAATTATCTAAGAGTATATACCCAGTATCTAGAGTTATCTGCGAGTTATCGACAAGTATCTATCAGCGTTCATATCAGCGAGTTTACACTGTCTTAACGATTTTATTTGTACGAGCGTTTCATGGACCCCAATCGGAGCCCTAGATACATTGACGACGACTTCAAGGCGCTATCTCACGACCACAATAACTTCCATGAAAGGCACGTATCAACGTAAGTTAACCTTTTTAGTAATACCTACGATAACGTCATTGGTCTCAGATCAACCTGTAGATCGTTCAATGATCAATATACCCAAGAACCTCCAACTAGCCGATCCAAGTTTCCATATGCCTGATTCAATCGATATCCTACTGAGCGCGGGACCAACACTGGCATCATTGAGTATCGGACATATTAAAATCCATCCAACGCATGATACCGACTTTCTTCTGCAAAAGACTCGATTCGGCTGGGCTATCGGGGGGAGCCCAACCTATCAATTGGGAGCTCGCTCATTTCATACGACCACAACAGAAATACAAGCGGGTTTCGCCAGCTTTTGGAAAATCGACGAGGGATTGTCCACCACACACCTTTCAGAAGCGGAACAACAATGTGAGGAGCATTTCCGAAACCATGTCCGAAGCAACAGAGAAGGGCGATACATCGTCGCTCTGCCATTCAATGATAAGCTTCCTTCCCTTGGGTCGTCGAAGTCGGTCGCATTGAACAAACTCGCCTCACTTCACCGCCGATTCCAGCGCGATAAACCACTTGAATCCGCTTATAGTGCGGTGATTCAAGAATATTTAGATTTGGGGCACATGACTAAGGTCACCACTGATCAATCCACAGGCTGCCGGTATTATTTACCGCGTCACGGCGTAGTCAAGGAATCAAGCGACACCACCAAACTCCGAGTTGTGTTCGACGGATCGGTATCCAGCACCACGGGAGTTTCTTTAAACGACGCCCTGCACACAGGACCGAAGTTACAAGAGGATCTCTTTGATATTTTACTCAGATTCCGCTTTCACCAATACGTGCTGACTGGTGATATTGAGAAGATGTGTCGACAGATCCTAGTACGCCCAGAAGATAGGAAATATCAATAAATTCTGTGGCGCAGCTCCAACGGTAAGGTCAAAACATATCAACTCATTACCGTAACGTTCGAATTGTCTGCAGCTCCATACCTAGCCTTACGATGCCTAAAACAGTTAGCGGACGACGAAGGACATCGATTCCCACGAGCGTCATCAGTTTTGCAGCGCGATTTTTACGTCGACGATGCCCTCACCGGAGCTGATACGAAAACAGAGCTACTGTCGATCAGGAAGGAACTTACCGAACTTCTGCGACCAGCCGGCTTAAACATCCGAGAATGGGCTTCCAACGACCAGAGCATCCTTCAGGGGCTACCTGAACAAGACATAAGCCGAAAATTACAAACTTTAAAAACACTCGGTGTATTTTGGAATTCCCACGACGATGCAATTCTCTACTCGGTCAAGGCTGACACTAGTACCTCCAGGGTTACCAAGCGATCAATTAATTCTGTTATTGCCAGAATTTACGATCCACTCGGGATACTCGTACCAGTCATCGCTCGAGGGAAAATTTTACTTCAACGAGTCTGAACACTAAAGGGCGACTGGGATGAGTCCCTTCCATTAGATTTGCGTTCAGAATGGAACCGATATTATAACCAACTACCATTGCTTAATAATATTCGGTTTCCCCACAAAACTATAATAAAGGCAGCGATTGATATAGAAATCCACGGCTTCTGTGACGCAAGCGAGAAAGCCTATGGAGCCTGTCTGTACCTTCGCACGCACAGCTCGGACGGAAACATCCAGACACGGTTACTCACCGCGAAATAAAGGTGGCGCCACTCAGGGTTCAAACCATTCTACGGCTCGAATTAAGCGGAGCACTTCTTCTTGCCTCCTTGACCTCCGCTGTACAAAAGGCATTACCGAACAAGGTATCCAGACTCATATATTGGACGGATTCCACAATCGTGCTCCACTGGATCAAGTCTCCGCATACGCTAAAAACCTTCGTGGCGAACCGCATAGCCGAGATACAAACAAAGACCAACATCACCGATTGGCGTCATGTGCCTACCTCCGACAACCCAGCGGATCTCATCTCCCGAGGTCAAACGCCCAAGGAATTCCTATGCCCATCCATGAAAAGACGGACTAAAGTGGCTCCAACAGAACGAAAAACATTGGCCGACTTGGAGCCCAATACCGTTGGTCGAAGTGCCTGAACAGAAACCAGCAACGTGTCTGGCCACGAAACATATGGACCATAGTCTACTGGAACGGTATTCGTCGTGGCCCAAGTTAATCAGAATCGTCGCTGGTTGTCTTCGGTGGAGACGTAAACAGGACCGAGCTGCATCACTAACCGCAGACGATTTATCCTCGGTACATAACAAATTAGTCAGAATATTGCAAGAAATTCAATTCAAATTCAAGTATACAAAGTTGTTGGAAATATATATATTTTATAACCTGTTAACGCGGTGTTATATTAAAACAGTCACCCCTATTATCTTAATGGAAATTAGGGGATCGATCATCTCGTGGTGTCGATTAATATAATCGTAACGGGAATTTACAACTTCCGTTGATTCGATTTCGATCGTCGTGATTGAAGTCTGCGTTGGCATATGGAAGACACTATAAAGCGATTGCTATTTTAATATATTACTATTATTATATATTATATATATTTAATATATTTAATACTTAATTAATTATAGAATAGCAAGCAACCTATCAACACGGAATGATACACATTGTTTTGTACACACCTGGACTGAAAGCGGACGTGAAGTCGTTTGTAGTCTCCAACGAATATACTATATATACGAATATATAATATTCGTGTTTTGTTCTGTTTACTTTACTTGTGTGCAATTGTTCTCCGAGTATAGCAAATAAAAGGAGATTGTTACTATTATATCGAGAAGCAAATTTATTTGTATTGAGACATTATGCGATGAAATAGAAGGAAATCAGTATAAGGAGATATCGATATAGTAAGTATTAATTAATATCGATCAGTGATTTCTCCTGGTGGTTTTGGAAAAGTAGCAAATACCACAAGTGTTACAAACTGCATTAGATACAATCCGCACAACGATTTAAAAATAAATATAAGAAGGCATGGAACATCTAAAGAAAAAGATATTGATAAGCATCTTTGTATGAGAAAATTATCCAACGATTCATTTTGTTATGTCTGGTGACTCTCTACCTAGACCAGGCCGCATACCGCGGGCAAGATGGCAACCAGATATCTACACATCTTTACTGCCTATCCTCAATAGTCTTAAGGACCCGCCATAAATCTCAGCTCGGCAACAATCAAAACACAGTCGCCAACACGAAAAGAGTTTCAGGCCGTACTCACTCGTAGTTTGACAGTCAACATACTCACAAGTGTATCAAATATTGAAGTTATTGCATTGTTGGAAATATATATTATTATAATCTGTTAACATCAGTGTTATTCTCACTTAACCACCCCTATTATCCTAATCGAAATAGGGCATCGATCTATTCGTGGCATCGATTACTCAAATCGTAACGGGAATTTACGACTCCCGTTGACGCGATTCTTCGAGATCGCGACTCTCCGCGAACGGTCGAAACACATTTTATTGATTGAAAAGTATGTAAAATATCGCTGCGTACAGCAGGAGCAGCATCGATACACATGTGGCGGCACTCGACAGCAAACTTTTCCGTCCCGTGGCTCGCTACACAAAAACCCTATCTTTCGGTACGATGATTGCCAGATGTCGATACATTCCGCACAGAACATTTTCAACTCGCCTAAGGACCTGCTATAGACCTTAGGATTTTTAGCGAAGGTCCTCCAAACTGTCAAATAGTCTTTCTCCTAACAGGCCTTAAAATTATTACCTACTAGGGGAAGATAGGACAAAACTGCTTTTCTCACGTAGGATGCCACCCGCTACCAACCTTCTCTCAAGGGCGTTTAGCATCCTTCTTCAACTACCACCATAGATATTAACCAATTAGCAGCAACGTTCATTTCCCTCACTTCCCGAACGAAAACTTTCCTTGACGAATCCGATGATCTCGTATCCTAGGACACACCCAATCATAGTTTTCCTCTGCAGCATCATGGTAACGGAAAGTCAGTCGTTAGTCAGTCTTCAGTCTTCTTACATCGCCGTTACACAACAGTCTTCTCGACATCTTAGCAATCATCCTCTGATCTTGTATCGTCCATCGAAACTCATCGACAGAAGTCGAACTTGTAATCGCGAATCGCGAATCGCCAATAACAATCGCGAGTATTACAAAAAGTGTACATAAGAGTATATGTTAATAAAGTTATATTGTTAAATATACTCGAGTGTTTCTTCGGCACCTATCACGACCTATCCACCTCAGAGTTTTGGTTCCATAGAAGCTGTCGACAACTACCTCAAAACCTTCTTTGAAAAGATTCCACCGACTTGCAAAAATAGAGAACAGTTTTGGGAAATAAATAATTTTATTAATCATCCACATTTCCCGAAATTATTTTCCAACGTAGTAGAAACTGCGTGATAAAAGTATATCACCGTAAAACGTAATTCTCTATGTAGTATTTACACCTATATTATAATAGGATAAATATTACTTGGCTTTAGCAAAATAAGTGCATAAATATATAATGTTTATGTAAATACAGAACATTTTGTGTCTTTTCTATATCTAGTAAATATTACACATGTTTTAGTTCATTTTATTATAAACAGGAAAGTGGAAGTCGACGACTTCTTATATTTTTCAAACGTAAACCGAGCGTCCAATGCTGGCAACCCTTTCTCCATTCTTTCCATGAACTACCGTGATAACATTACATAACTGACGCCCAGCTAAAGACCCGCGAAATCCGCCAACACGAAAGAGAGTATGAGAGCTAAACAGCGGAAACTAACCGCACCTACACGGATCAGCCCGAGATGAGTTATAGCTATTTAGAAGACGGAAGAGCAACTCTCCAGACTCCAATCCGAAACCCGGAATCAGCAAGGGAGCTTTGCGCAATACAAAAGATTCGCGTCATTGTGGAAGAATTTATCAATAGCGGATGATTGATCAATAGCCTATATTATCAATATAGAAAATATCGGAAATATTAGCGGAAGAACTCCCTACGAGGCTTGCAGCTCCTACTGTAAGGGGAAACCACAATCTGGTGGCAAAGCGCCAAGAACGACGTCGTCGAGTGAAACAAGGAGTCTTCAAACCACATTCGTACCAATGATCGAAGTCTACCAGACTTACATGAAGTTTTTTGCCACAAAACAATATTTTTCCACGCCGATGGACAGTTTTGTCGCGAGGAAACGAGCAGCATTGGCACAGCTGAAGTACAGTCACTCCGAGGAATTGAGTTAAATATGATCTACGACCTCATAAGACTACCCATCAGGGAGAAGATTCCCAGGACCACTTTCGCTTGACTTTCACAAAACCGATATTAAATGGGCTAAATTTTTTGTGGTAATGATCACAACAGCGATGTATGTGTATGTTATGTTACGAGCAACCGTCGAACAGAGACGAATTCGAATCTTCTGACTCTCTCCCGACCAGTATAAATAATCGGACGCGATCGCGAACGAGCAGTTAGTTACAACAGCGATCTACCGAGTGTCTATTAGTTACCGAGTCATTAGCGAGCGATATTGCCTTTACGAATACGTTTAGACTTTGGACATTGTCTGTATATCTTATAATTTATTTAATTTATTTTAAATATATTTCGACGGTTTGAATTACGTCTAATATTTCTCACGATCAAACATCCTCTACACAAGTCCTCTACGAAGATGTCATTACATTTTGTAAAACCGCGGAGGTTTCAAGGAGAACTCAAAATTTATATTTATTTAATATGTACTCGAAAAGTTAATGATTCATGCCAATCTAATCTGCGAGCAAATAGATGTTCAAACGCCATTTCTAAAGTTAAGTCTAAGGTATACGTTTACCTTCCTGATAATTACAAAATCAAAACAAACGAAGCATGTTTTTTACAGAGAAAGTTCACATGATTGGCACGAGTGCTGTCATTTTTACGACTTCATATATAAACTATAGCATATATAATAATTATAAAATTTCAAAACTTAATAGATGAAACTGTGATTATTATTTCTATATAGAAGAAATATATAGAAATAAGATTTCTATAATTTTATATGTAGATAATCTATTGATTTCTAGTACTAATATAAAAGCTATAAAAAAATTAAGTTAATGTTAAGTTAATGATTTATGCCTAGTAAATCAATGTTTAGAAATTGAAATGGGATATTATAAAGATGAAATGAAAATGCTTCTAAGTCAGAAAAATTACATAAAAGGCTGTGCTGAAAAATATTGCAGTTAGAGTTCAGAAATCATGATACTCATATGGGAATAAATTTAAAACTAGAACCCAAACAGAAAGTATAGATAAACAATTGAAGCATATATAGAAACTCAATTGAAACTTCATTATCTGTATATAGCAAATGAAACTTACCTAGATGTATCTTTTCTAGTAAATTATGTAAGTCATCAGAATAGTTAAAGCAGTACACAATACAAATATTCACTACGCGTTCTTAAATATTTGTCTTACACTAGTTCTATAAAATTAATGTATGATTCAAGTTATAATGAAGAAATGGATGCTTATGTAAACACTAACTGACCCTGGTTGAAGCGTGGGCAGCAGACATAGTTGACAAAAAATCCACAAAAGGAATATTTGTTTGTGTATTTGGAAATACAGATTTATGGAGGTTGCAGAAACAAAAGACTATCTCCAGAGATTCAACTCATACTGAATACTATGCTTTAGTTAATTGCACAGATCTTGCCTATTAAAAAAATCTTTAATGTAAATATAAAAGGATCTATAAATATTTGTAAAGATAATATTAGAGCAATAGCTAACAAAGGGGGGGGGATTTTCTAAACATTTTGAACATATAAGTATCAATTACCATTTTGTTTCTGATTATAAGAAAGAAGATTGATATAGAGAAAATCTCTACTGATGACCAGATTGCAGACATGCTTATTAAATCGTTATAAAATTTCAAAGTTTCAGAAATTCTAGGACTAGATAACGTGTAAAGATGTTCATAAGATTATAAATATGAAATCAAGAAGGTGTGTTGGAAATACGTATGCATAGAAATCCCCGTGCTTGTGCGAGTTGTGCGCCTATTTTTCGTTGGTCGATAGTATCGCCATCACTGAAGTAGTCGCCAATGTCGCCATGCGTCAACAATTTGCATTTGATAACGTTGTTCACTAAATTTTAACATTCTTTCAATTTTGCAATCTTCAGTAAGTGACTCTCGTATGCTTCTATAACTTAAACACGAATCTGCAAAACGTATCTTCCTGGCTCTCAGTTTCTGAAAAAAAACAATTTTGGAAAAAATTGCAAATTTTCAAATTTTGAAGATGTTTTGTGGATTTTTATGGTAGCCAATGAAATAATATATTTTGTTATTGCACTATAACCATTTAAATGTGTTTAAATAGTAATCAAAGTGAAAGAGATACCTGAAACGCAGCATGTTTTGCTTACATTTTCCAATTTATCTCAAAAATTGAAAATCTGGAAGAAAATCTAACCATATCACGTGAGAAAGCAGACATTTTTGCTAAGGAAAGCGTCAGGAAAAATTGGAAGATCAGGTTTTGATTCTAACATAAAGCGAAAAAATTTGGGAAAATACGTGGCGACGGAAATGATACTCAATGTTTGCGGTTGCCTTGTCTTTGGTCAGCACAACAGAACCTTAAACGCGTGCGACATTTAGTCACCGCTACGTGTTTTGCCAAACCTTTTCGCTTTTACATTGGAATTAGAACATAACCTTTTAGTTTTTCTTTGTGTTTTCCTTTAGCAAAGATGCCTGCTCTATCGCGTGCTAAGGTGAGATTTTCTCCTAGACCTTCAGTTTTTGAAATAAACTGAGAAATGTAAGCAAAGGATGGTGTGTTTTAGGTGTTCTTTTCGCTTTGATTATTATTTAAACATGTTTAAATGCTTATAACGCAATAGCAAAATATATCATTTTATTCGAGGCAGTACACAAAATTTTTTCATCTTAACAGCAACTCGATGGCTGCTACTATAAAAGCACAAAACATTTCCAAAGTCGAAAATTCGCAATGCTTTTTAAAATTAATTTTTCCGAAAACTGAATTCTAGGAAAAAACGGTTTGCAGATTCGTGTTTAGCTTACAAAAGTCTATAAGATAAGAATTGAAAGTAACAAAATTAAATACGTGTTGGACAAATCAGTTTCAACATACACTTGAAAATCAATATTTCGAATTTACAGTTTTCGTATGTGTAAATCGATATAATCTTATTTAGATTTTATACGGAAAATTTACCAATATAAGTGAACTTGCAAGAAAATGCCGTCGTTGCCGTTTTTCTATGGAACTTGTTTTAACTGTTTCGTTTATACATATAATGTATGGGAAAAATAAAAAAAATTAGTCGAACTAGGATGACTTTAAAAAAAATAAAAAGCGTTCAAAAGAAGGGAATACGGCTAAGATCTGTTTGTTGATTCCAATATTTGCTCAATACGAACGAAGGTTGTCACGTTCTGAGTTCCTGGCCAAGAGCGTTAATTATATGAAATTCTGTTAATTTTAATTTAGTCAAATCAAATAACATGTTTCTAATCAGAAAGAAACGATTTTGTTTTTTATCGAAAATCAATCAAACTATGTACAATATTTTCTTCTTAATCTTCATCTTGTAAAGTATTTGCTTATTAATTTTGATTGCCATACCTCATATTATTAATTCAGCAGTGATGTTTGCTGACGCCTCACTCTTCGCTTCATGTCTTAACTCTGCGAATAGCAGCTCTGGACTAACGTACTACTGAATAAGGTCTGTCGATATAAACTGAAATTTCTATATTGAAGTAAACACTTTGCCTTTGTCTACAACAGTGGTTCTCAAAATTTTTTTAGTCACGGCGCATTTTAGAGAAGGTACAGATATTTTGGTGTGCTTTATATACAAACTTTAAAATTTACAGTAGCAGATATGACTGTGCGATTAAAAAAGAAGAAAATAAAGCCTTGCTCTTTTACAGCGCATCTATAATTTTACGTCAGAACGCAACTTTTGAGAATGACTACTCTACAAGATTAATTTGCTTCAAGGTCTATTTCTTATGATGTTATTCTAAAAATATCGTTTGCTATGACTTTTGAATATTCAAACCTTATGTTTTCTAAAACAACAATCAAGGAAATAATGATAATTTTTATTATTTCAAATTTTATTTAAAAATAAATAGTACTTACCTTGAGAATTTTTCTGTAATTGGTTCAGTTGCTATATTTATTACTGTAAATTTTTCGTTTAAACCATTTTCGTAAATCTTAGTTACTATAAATATTAACAAGTAATAATCAGCAGCGGAATAGCGGGTTTGAAATGGCTCGATGACTTCAATATTAGACTGGCCTAAAAAATTACTAAAAATATGTGCTGCATTATTGACTTACAAAGAAACAATTTGAATAATAATTGTAGCAATCGCACTAACATGTTAGCTTGCGAGAAGGCAATACCTTTTTCGCAAATTTGTCTCAATAACTCACTTCATATGTACTGTGTTTGTCCATCTACAATTAAAATTTTAAGTATGAATCTACATTTACAATTATATGTAACAAATGAAATTTGTTAACATATAAGATATAATATATATTTTATAATATATATTTTCCTTCGCGCGACACACAAATGTATTGTGTATATATGTATGCCATGAATACGTGACCAGAAATTTGTCCGGACACAACCGGGAGATACTCTTGAGGCAAACCTCGGTGTGAGATATGTATTGCATTGACGTAACTCGATCTGATATCAAAAAATATAATTTTCTTTATTTTTTGTTATATTGTTGCGAGGTGATCTTAGACGAATCATTGAGAGTCGTACGATTAAAATAATACCAAACACGTTTACATTTGTATTAATTGTAAGTTAAACGGGCAATGTTTAATTGAAGAAGTGGAAGATTTAAAAAAAATGACATAATACATATACATACATACATACATTGTTACGACCGTTCGCGGAGAGACGCGATCGAGAAGAAAGCGCGTCAGCGAGAGGCACAAATTCTCGGTACGATTCGAATAATCGACGCCGCGAAAGAGTCGTTCCCTTGTTTCGGTTAAGATAACAGAGGTGGTTAAAATGATTGTAACACTGAATTAACAGAGTTAACATAAACTTCTATTTCCAACAATATCTAAAATTATAAAGAATACGTCACAAATGATTTAACAATGATACAGTTAGTTCACTACAGTAATTTGACCCGACTTTATGATATTTCTCGATATATTCGTGAGACTAAGCGACTTGGACTTTATTCGTTTAAACCTCTCGATGTATTCCGATTGAGTCCTCAAAAGATACTGATTGCCCTTCGATTCTTCCCTTTATCTTCTCTTGGAGACGACCCCCACTATGCTAGGATTACGCCACCGTTCGCGCCTGTGATCACATATGCTACCTTCCATGGATGGGTAAATAACGGCCGAATCGAAGTTTCTAGAACTCGCTGCTTGACTGATTATGCGTTTGTCGCTACATTGTATATATTTTGCCGCTCATGTCAGGCGATTTGTCGACGATACTGTAGTACCAAGAGAGACAGTTAAGAACAAGGCCTATAGTACGCCTCAGGGCATAACATACATATATATATAATCAGACTGTTTTCGTAGCGTTTAATAATAATAATGACAATAAATATAAAGAAATAAAGATAAGCAATTGTAAATAAATTGAAAATATATAAATTATCTTTTATTATTATAGATATTTATTAAAATTTTCGTATGGAATGCAATATAATCAAGTTCTTTGTTAGGAACTACTTTTCCAGATTATAAAACATGTGGACTATTTTTTTGTCTTCTATTTCACTTTCTAATTCTGTGTTTATTATTTCTTTTCATGATTCCATTGTATTCTGAACAATAGACTCCTCTTTTTCGCATTCCGTAATCCACTCTGTTATCTCTTTTGGACTCAAAATTTCATTTTTACGAATTTGGTCTCGAGTTTCGATCCTTGGACCTGCTTCGAAATTTTCACACGAGAATTGATGTTTCAAAAGTTTCCTCTACGCATTTTTCATACTTCTCGGTATTACATCGCTCCATGATTTTGCAATAAAATCTATACAATCTTCAATATCACAGATGAGAAAAAATCCAAATGTAATGCCCTCTGACTGGCATATCTGTGAAAAAAGACAGCAGTAATTTATGTGTACCTGTGGAATTGGCACAAAATACCAGTTACATGATCTCTTCCCACTTTACTGCTATCCATCCATCGTCCACCTTGATGGGTTAATGTTTTCTGTGCAAGAACTTCCCACATTAAGCTTGTTTCGTCCATTTTAGAAATATCATCTTCCTTAAGATCTTCGTTATGCAAAATTTCTGTTAATTGTTCAATGAAGTTTTGTGTCGCTAATTCAAAATCAGCTCTTTCTTCATGTTTGGATACTTGACGTATTCCGCATCTGGCTTTAAAATGCTAGAGCCATTCTTGACTGGCTGATGAACTGTCAAACTCATTTTCAAGCTCCTTCGCCTTTTCTCGTAGTAATGCATTTGGTACGATATCTCCTATCGCTCGCCTTACTAAGAACCATTTGTATAATCGGGCTTCCATATTTTCATACGAAGATGCCCGTTGCCTCTTAGACTGTGCACGCATAGGATTTTCGCTCATTTCACGAATAGATGTCGATTGCTCCTTGTATCTTCTTATGGTTCTTTGACTTATACCATATTCGATAGCAAGATCATTGATACTCAGACACTCTTCTAACTTCTGCAGAATTTCTAAACTTTTTCCCACAGTCACTGTGTATCTCTCTCCTGAAGATGCTATTATGAAATCTTTTTTCACTTTGACAATGTTTGAAAGTCATAAAAAAACTGCCTTTCCTTGATCTGTACGTGACAGAAGTTTGCTGGCAACCAAATGATTTTTTACTGGCACAAAGAACTCTTTACAATGTATTGATAAATGTTTTTAAAAGTACCTCAGTATTGGCAACGAATATTACATCTCAGATGTTATGGTTTCGGACGACGAATTCTGTGGATGATGATAAGTATGCTCTGGAAAAATCTGGCAACAAAGTGTAAAAAATGATCAATCTTTTGCCAAGAGAATAAAGTTAAATATATTAAAGATATGTTGTGTTAAGTTTAAATGATGTTATTTATATTGTGTTACTCACAACTCCCAATGTGGAATTGATTATAATAAGCTTACAGAAAAATTTAAATAATCATTTTGTAAATACTTTATTTCAATAATGTCCACGTCTGGTTAATAGATTTAATTTTTTTATAATTGTATTTACTGAACAATTTTTTAAACTAAAGAAATATACGTATGTATATGTAAGTAGAAGTGGTAAAAGACTTCAAGCCTAACTGCACGTCGTGTCATATTACACTCTATTTATTCTATCTCACTTGCACTGCCTGCTTTTCATCCTTACCTTCGATTCATACACGGTACAGCACAGTACAATTAACACAAGTCGGATAATTTGGCCCAATTGTTAGAAAGTCATCTTTCCGGATATATGGCCATTCCATTACTCCTGATTTCGATTATTGGCCACATAACCGAACATTACTGTACTTATTTATATAGGACATTTATTGAAAAAAATGTATTGAAAAAAATGGAATGATAATTTAGTTTATATCCGATTAAGTACACTTTTATTATTTGAATGAGAAATGATAAGTAACGATTGAAGGAGTCGATGAACTTCTATAACGTACACACGATATACGTAAGTATACATATGTATGTATATATAATAACTACTTATTTCTTATCCCTGGACGGATCAAATGCAGCTTACTACTCCAAATATCGTTTAAAGTACAACGTTGTAAATATGTCTGTATTATAATTTGTGATTTTTTTATCTATTCTACAATCATAATTATACGTTATATTCCGATACGCGTGACATATTCTGACACATATGTAATACATATGTATCTGCTATTTAGGTACTGGCTGTTAGTACGTTATAACAGGTTATAGTAAGTTTGAAACTTCTAATGTGCATGGGGCCGCCTTGTTTATAGTGTCAAGTGAGGGAATCTTTATTCAATTGACAGTATCTTCAGATTGATAAAAAGGTTTTAAGAAACGGTGTGTATATTCAATCATATAATTCTTCTTTTAGTATTGTCAAGAATCATTTAAAACATCATAAATAAACAGAAATATAAAACATTTTTTGCTTTAACCTATCATGTAAAACCATAGATAATGTGCAGAACATAGCAAAAGCTAAGTTCTACAGCATTATATTAAGAATATATGGAAGGACATTAATGTTATATCTTTTTTATATTTATATCTTTTAATATTAAACGTTATTATTACCATTATTATTAATTATCATTTATATTTTTTTTGTATGATAGCATGACAAAATTCATTTCCATTACTAATGGAGGATCGAAATAAATTGCAATCAGAATGGAAAAGACCAGATGAAGTAATGCAGTTGCATCGTTTAAAAATGAAAAAGCGTGCCCTACAAGCACGTATAAACAATACACGCATTAATAAAAAAAATTTAGAATCAGAGCCTACACAAAAATCCAATAATCAAAATATTGTGTCCAATCATTGTGTAGGTCAGAAGCGAAAGAATCCTTTCATTAAAGATGAAACAGATAAAAAGTTTAATATAACACCTCCAGACATAGAAGCTAGTAATGACAATACACTATTCGAATTATTAAAAATAAAAGTCCCAAAAGTGAGTGAAACAGAAAACCCAATAAATGATTGTTCTTTAACATTTAGCAATGCACTTTTACAATTGGAAGCAAATAAGAATATTTTGGATTTAGAAATACCGAAAGGTGAAAAATATATTCCAATAGATTGGACTTTAAAAACTAAAATGAGATTTATGTCTCCAAAACCATTTCCTTGGAATTGTAAATTGAAAACTAGCGAAGAAGCTTCTGGTACTACTGGTTTTGTAAGATGTTTGGATATTAGTGAACAACATTCAACTTTAGATACTAGTCCAAATGCAAGGTAATTTTTATATGTTTTGTATATTTTAATTTAGTTAGTTAGTTTTAAACTAGTTAGTTTAATTAAATATTTACTAAATTAAAATATATATATATCAATTAAAATATTTGCTAAACAGGTTACACCAATGCTGCTTAATATGGCAGCACCCTTCATTACCATGGTTGGAGTTATTTCCTCGTTCTACTGGGAAAGTAAGTGCAAATTTAACAAGTAATTCTATGATAGTAAACAACATGCTCATTAAGGAAGCTTTATACAAAGAATGGAGTGAAAGCTTTAGGTCACTTTTTCATTTATTGAGAGCACGACAATGTCCATATTTTTATGTTTGTGCGACCAATTTTACTGTATTATTCCGCGCTGCTGGAATTTGTGGAATTTCTGAAGCTCATGCACTTTTGACACCTACAACACGTGGTTTTCGACAGTCTTTAAAACAGGAAGGTATGAACAAATTATAATATGTAGTGAAAATTTTTGACGTGATTTTATGTTTCATTTGCACGTGTTTCATAGAAATTGAATATACAATGCCTTTGAGAAAAGATTGTAAACGGCAATCAGATGTAACTGATTCAGGATGTGATACAGCAGATTCAGCTACATCATTGAGCTATACAGAGAATCAAAATCTTGATGATGAGGAAGATGAAACACAAGATGAGTGGCTGCAGAGCTTAGGAGTTGAAAATTCTGAAATTCGTAAAATTAATAATTCTCAAGTAATTTTGCAGTATGTACAATTTTTGTTTATTTCTATACCAATACTAATTTTTTAAGATTTTTCTCTAGGCAAGAATGACATTAGAAAAAGAAACTGAACTGGACAATATGAAACAATCCTTGATTTTTGTAAAAGGTGTAGAGTCACAAGCTTTATTTAACTTCTTAATTAATTGTAAATCTGCCATTACAACAACTGGTCCTTTAGCAGGAGTACCTCCAACTCTTTTATCACCGGTGGCTTTTCATGGTGCAACATTAAAGCCAATTAGGGTAAAAATATTTTTATATCTACAGTTGTGATACATAATAGAATTATAAATTATTTTTATTTTTTACAGGTTAAAGAAAGCATAGTTCGTGTTGACAGTGAAAAATATTTTTCTTTGGAATTAAAAGGACCCCTCCTGCCACATGTTTTACCTTCACTCTGTTCTTTAATGAAATCTAGTCAGTTAGAACAATATTCTGCGAGTTGTGCACGGTTGCACTCCACAACTTCATTTTCATCAATGAAAAATAATTTTGGTAAATGTTTTCTCCCATAAAATTATGATTGTTTACATAAAAATCATACGAACAGTATATAATGTTTGTATTTTCACAGAACAAATGGAATTAGGAAATATACCAAAAATTCCAGAAAATGTTTTTGGTAAAGAGAATTTGAGCGATTGTGGATTCAGTAGCGAATTATTAAAGGATTTTTGTAGTCCTGACCCAACAAATATTCAAATTATAGAAAATATTAAATTTTCAAATAATTTGTATACATGGTCTTGACAAATGATTGTAATAATATAGGAGATTATAGCAAAGTTTTAATTGATTATATTTATTAATTAATTTGAGGAAAAGAATTTAGATATTAGGATAATATGATTTATTCTCAAAAATAATCATCAATGAAACCAATTGATCAAAGTTATTTGGAGATTTAAAATTCATTGGACCAGTGAACATCAAATTAAAATATTAAATATAAGGATCATCAGATGCTAACATAATATTAATTAGGGCAGTAATAATTATTATCATTGCTATTGAAATCTATACATTGACTACAATAATGATTAAATGTATAACAGATCATTTACAAAACTGGCATTATATTAGAATCAGTAGAATAACCATATTTTGTGAAAATCTTTTAATAGAACAGTTATTTTACTGTGTAATAAATATTTAACAATAAATTATAATCGTTTATTCGATCCGTTTTAAAACAAAGTCGCTATAAGATTTAAATACTTAAAACTATATTTTATCTTACCGTTGTTTCAATCTAATTATATTTGTTAATTAATTACAGTAGATGCACTGTAGATGCACTGTAGATGCACAGTAGATGCAAGTTAGTTTTTATATAAAGCATGTGCAGAAAATAATAAATAAATAAACTATTATAACTTATATAATTTTGATAGAAATAAAATTAATTTTTATCGGTAAAAATATTTTGTAATATCTAAAAATTGTATTAAATTTACAAAAAAATATTGTTAATAAAAATTGTATAAAAATAGTGTTGCTATATTTTTATTTGATATTCTTCACTTTTGGTGTTTTTCGTTTAACTACTCACAGAATATATTGGTCCTGCGAAAATATACGTAACAATAATTCATTACAGACAAATTTTCAAACGGGGGCGCGACGAAGGTGGGGTTCGCGGATGGACTACCCCTAAAAATAACGAATCGATATTCGCTCGCTGCCCCCGAATTGGTCGTCCGGTCACCTCGAGCGTGAACAATCAATTTATTGTAATAAGGTATTGTTTTGCTTATTTTTCTTCGGTAAATATTTAGTTTAATAAAGATATAAATATTTTTTCGACTATTTAGATATATAATATTTAAATTTATATTTTATCTAATATTTCAATTATACTGTAAAAGATTTTTATTTTGCAAGACAAATTTTTTAAAATTTTATTGATCATGTTACAAATTGTGCAATCTATTACAGTTTACGTGAACATATGTATATTGTATATTTTACGCATATATTGAGCACGAGTACATATGTATCCATGTCATGATTACGTCAGTACCCATTGCAGTCTGTGCTCATCGTATTGCGATTCTCTTCAACGAGCAGTTTCATGTTCCAAGGTCTTTTATGCGAGTTCAATTTTCGAATCGAATAATGCACTGATAATATTGCCCCCAATGGTGTTGGTGAAAGCGACATTCGTATACTAGAAATTTCCTTTATCTTGCATTTAAAAATTGACTTTTTCTTGATTCAAAGCCAAATTTCTTTATAATGCTATCGCAATCGTTATCGTACTTTTAAAGATAGCTGAAAGTAGTGTTAGTCGTAAAGTGAGAATGGAACAAATCTTACCTCGCATGAAACGAGCAAGAACGCGAAAAAGGGAATTCGATTAATATATAAATAAAAATAAGTACAACGATGTAACTGAAGCGACGTTAAAAATTTTAATTATCAAGTATATAATTAATCTCCCCTGAAAGAGTTGCACGGCAATTTGTGATCATACGATATTTTAGAATTTCACAGAACATTAAAGGTAAAGTCTCAAGGAGTAGACTGTAGGAGATAAAACATAGGACGATGGAATTTTTCTCGAGAATAAAACAACCTCAAATCTGAAATACGAAGAAAGCATGGTTAGGGCGGTGTAGAGAGGTAGAGGGGAAAGTCCCTTCTCGCGAACGTCCGATCAGGCTGCCGAGAAGCAACCCTCGTACATAGGAGGGTTCAGGGTGGATAAAGCTGCTGGATACGTAGGGGGTAAGGGATTCGCGCGAAGGGAGGGGACCATCGGTGAAGGGCGGGGGAGGAAGATCCATAGCTGTGTTGGTGTGGTATTGCGTGTGCTTTACACGGAACTGGCGAAGCTAGGAGAACGACGAAAGAGAAACAAACGCTTCGACCTAACACGTTACGCGAAACAAGGATAGGAATTGAGAACGAGAGAGAAGCTCGTTGAGGAACAAAGAGAAACATATACGATAAAAGTGCGCGTAGAAACGAGACGGAAATGAATGGTACGTGGGAGCAAGGGAGTGAGAGTGCAAGAGAGAACGACGCGGACAGGATCGCAGTGTGCGAGAAGAAGAGAGAGGTCTCTCTCCCCATGATGTACGTATACATCCTGGTCCCTTATTCCCTGTACGTGCAAAGGGGGTTTCGAGAGGCTAGCAACGGTGGAGCCACGACAACGAGCTACAACCACGACGGCGAACACGACTACTACGACACCGCGTGGGGGTTGCACGAAGACCCCCTGGTGGGGTTCTGGCTGGCGACCCCACAGTCCCCCGCTGGAAATGATATCAGTCGCGACTCGGTCGAGGGAGCCCCAGCACGTGCCGTGCCCCTCGCAGAGTGAGCTCAATAGCTTGCTCGATTCTTTACTTGGTGTACGTTCTTCGCGTACGCTTTTTTTCGCGGTGCGCGTTTTCGCTCGAAATTGGTTATTTCGGGGAACACGTAAGGGTGTACAGTGGTTGTGGAAAAGGAAAAAGTGAAAACTTGCCACGGTGTATTTTAACCTACCTCCTCTTCTTGGATTGTACTCATCGATTGATTTCGTTGGTGATATTTTAATCTCACAAGACTTCCCATAACTTTCATCCTATCGTACAATCAAAGGTGAGTGAATCCGAAGAAAATGGCCTTTGGTTAGGGTGCATCCGTTTACCTACGTGAAATAATTTTTTACGTTTGTCTTTCGCTCACTCCCGACTATCCCTTGTTTAATTTAAGACACGTTTGACAAATCGCTGAGCAACACCAGCTTGTTTAATGATCTGAATCAATTATCGAGTGGAACCAACGATAGAACTTTTACAAGGGTGAAATGACATTGCGAAACTGTCGATTAGATATTTGCGCTGACTCCGATCAGGCTTAAGTCTTCGTACGACATCTGTAGGCTATTCCATTAAAATTGCAACAGTTTATACCTTTACTCGTACTGTTTATGATAACTCATCGCACATCGGAACGATGCGATGATTCTATTAACTTGTTCCTAATAGCTTCATGAAGCGAATGGTTGTAGCTGATCACATAATTGACTGCGAATGCACTTGTACGACATCTACGATATGTCCTGTTAAAGCTGCAACTCCTTTCCTTCCTTCCTTGTCGTGTCTCGTACTCAAGTCGATAACCTGATCGCACCTTCTCGTTTACAATTTTTTCATGGAATAACGCTGTTTATAGAAAGGAAAAGTATCTGTGTCACAATCAAACGCATAATTCTATCAAACGTGTAAATTCGTTTAATTACTTGTAACAGTAGACTGTTGGTGTTTCCATTTTGGTGGAACGATAAACCTTCTTTTAATATGTTTCAATATTTTCACATTTAACATATGAAAATCGCCTCGATTCTTTTTAGCAATCTTACTGTTACGATTTGTTATTTCTTTTTCTTTTTCTTTTTTTTTTCGTATATTACTCGTATCGAGATCAACACGAATACGATTTCTGTTCAGTTTATTCGTTCTTAAGACCAGAAGATTTTTTAATAAAAGGACAGTCTCATCGTATTAATGCCTCTATATCGGTGCACACGTTCTCGAGACGCGACGACAAGGCGCGGGTATTAATAGAGTCGACGTTGGGACGGGGCACACGGTTTAAACCGACTCTTTGCTCTCTTGATCTTCAGCGTTCTAGAGCGCTCTAACCAGCCACGGGAGATCTTATGCATTCTTGGATACCTTAGTCACGGGAATCAGTGACCTCGATACGTAATTTCAAATAAATCATAATGAATAGGCATTACTGAAATGTGCATTATTTACTCTGAATTTTACAAAATCAGGTATTCACGATTGTTTAACTGAATGAAAAGCTCATCATATGCTGCATCATATGTGGATGAAATATGGAATATGAGATAGGTAATTAAGTATCAATTATCACAAAGACGTCTGGAAACAACAGTTAAAGCATACAATAAGTGTATTTAATTTCAATTTTTTCGCTTCAACTTAAGTAAATGATACTTATTGATTCAAAATTTAGAGTTATTCGCATAAAAGCTCTTTTGTTTGATCGAGCCAAGACGCGCTAGATATTAAACGTATCATGTATCATTGGAAGATAGAAAAGAAGAAGAAAAATTGCTTAACAGATTTTCAGCGATAAATGATTTGAATTAAAATATTCTATGTGTACTTTACTGTATTAGTAGACTGAACAAGTGTAACGCGAAAAGAATTCAATGCCAGTGAAAATTTCTGCTTCTGTTCGCGCTGTTATTTTGGTAGTCTGTTGAGTGGATAGTTTTGGTATGTTTATTATACTTGTATGAGGATACAGATAGTGTGTGCGCATATCGAACATAGGACGCAGTTATTCGAACGTGAATAAAATTTTCCTTTAAATATCGTAGTAATCGTTGTCGTTAGTAATTTTATTTAATAAGCTGTGTTGCAAGTAATTTTACATAAATAACACAACAGAAGGTCAGCAAATTATTTAGATTCTTTCGTGGTAAAAATGTAAAAATCACACATAAGGAAATAAAAAAGGAGTGCAGGTTTAATCCTTATAATCACAGTAATTTAAGCCGGAATCTAAGGGAAAAAGTTATACAGTGATGTATTTTATTTCAACGGTAAATTTTAGGTTTAAATTCAAAGCAAGAAAATTTTTAAGCAAGGAACATCCGCTTCTGTACGTAAAACATTGTCTCGATAACTTTATCTTCACAGTGTGTACCTATAATGATGATTACACACGCCTGATATCAATCGTTCCTTTATCACAGTGTTATAACATCAAATTGTTAACATTGGGCTCTTCGTAACGAAACTTGTTTTAAATTATCCAAATAGTATATTTACGTAGTTATATAATTTAAAACAATGTCTGAACAATGAAAAAAATCAACATCGGTAAATGAAGAGATTCTTAAAATTGCAATTAGAAAGAAGGAAAAACTTACCAGTCACGTATTCTAGTACTCGATAAAAAAGCAAATATATCTACTTATAAAACTTATAAAAACACAGATTGAACTTTGTTGTTGAGTTATCTTCTTCTCCCATCGCGTACACCTGTTCACTACGTAATCAGTGCATATTGTTGAATGTGGTTTCTAATCGTAATACTACGTCAACGTCATTTTGGCTACGAATATTTATCTTGTTTTGCTTACTCATTGATTCTTACCTTATTTAGGTATACATATTGCTCTGTTGGACTGTTATACCAATATTCGAATATGCAAGTAGATAATTATCTGATGTGATACCATGTGCACACAAGCGAGAAAAGCTTTTATATTATCATATATAATTTATAATTATTATACGGTAAAAAAATTGATTTTCAGAAATGAAACATATCATATCATTAATATCTCACACTTATATTGAAATTTTCACCATGTAAAATTGAGATAGATTATTTGAAGATAGTGTTTAACAGATGATTAATAGTCTTCGATGTTTATAAACATCAAACGCATTGTCGTATGTTTGTATTCTACAAATGATTTTTCTATTTCTGAAATAAGTTAAAATATCTAGACATTAAGTTTTGCGATAAAATGGTAATATTAAACAACGTTTATCTCTCCACCTACATCTATTTTTCGAAAAATGAGAAATTGTACATTAAATTTAGTTTTGTATTAATAAATTAATCTGTACGGTATGTTTAATGATAAACTACAAATTACATTTATTTTATTTTGCATTACCTAGTTGCAACACATGGTTATATAATAATGCATTACATAATTATATAATATTTTTCACATGTTCACACTAGAAAAGTAGCATGATAAATAGTTACTTCAGTTCTATTATTTCATTACTTGTTAATTGTTTCAACATTTTCAATAATATATCTTGGCCATTTTTCTTCTAGAATTATGAAATTGTTATATATATATATTGTTATATATATATAACTGATAAAGATGATGGGTATACTTACAAAATATCTTTTGTTCTAAATCATTATACCAAATTGCTTTTATTTTATACATCAGTTTATCGTAAGATTTATCAACACCTCGGCCATTAGAATTTGTCGCTTCGTTTTTAGGAAATTTTTTGATACAACTAGTAGAATATGAATAAAATTACAAAATTTTATAGAAGATAAACTTTCAAACGATAAGCTAGCATTAAATAAAAAATATCTCTCCATGCTTAGATAGTTATCTCGAAATAAAGCAATTTTTTATTTTTAATTAGAAAGGTGAAAATTACAATCGAATATTAACAACAATTTTTATGGTAAAGATATAAAAAATAATCTTGGTCTTACGTAAATTGTAACGAGCACAGAAATTTAATCTACGGGAAAGATATATCGGATTTAATTAATTTTCTAATACCTCAGAACAATCTCAAACTCGATTTCGTTAAAATAAGCGATTGGAACGAAAATCCAAATATCTTCAAATGCAATTTCGAACAGCGAGTTCTACATTCATCACGTTCCTGTTCCATAATTTTATTAAACGTTCCATCGTTTAACTGAAAGATTGAAATTTCAAGTTTGTCGTTTCATAAATAGAAGCAGCTGTAAGTTGGAGAAATGTCTATGTTTTGGTATCGTTAGTTAACGTGTTCTAAATTCTCTACGCGGTCAGAACCAGACGTGTGCTTTTTTCCGTGAATAGACGTTTAGACATTTTTCCACGCGGTGACGAACAACGATCTGTGATGACGGCTCCCTTGGTCGCGCAGGGGGCCGTTCTCTCTCCCAATGGTCGACGATTTTTGTGACCCCCGCGTCTGTTGTGCGGTGACGTAGTTATGTATGTACATGGTTCGAAACGAGAGGGAAAAAGGGTGCATTCGGACGACACACGGCCTAGCCCCTTGCAAATGCGTGACGGGGTCCACCAACGAAATTATGGATCGGGCCTAGGTACCACGCCTGCGCATGACCATCGCTAGATCACTCTGCCCTTCAGCCCACTTTCTACTCCCTTGCCATGTATGAATGTTGAACGTGAACACCTAGCTATGCATTCTGCTTATAGATAAGTATTTCACTTGCTCTTGCTTGCTTTCTTCGTGCTTTCATTTTGTTACATGAAATATAACATTACATTATACGTTAAATTGGGTATCTTTGTGTCCAATTTGTGATCTCTCTATTTAATATAATTGCATAATTTTCAAGCTAAATTATCCGATTAAACAAGGAAAATACGTAATTCAATCCATTTCCCGTGGTCGTTCTCGGTTCTTCTCCTTGTCTAATCCATATTTTCTCCGTTTTACATAATGCATGAATTTTCTTACTGCAGGTACTGTGTGTTAAGCGTTATCGTAATTTAGATAAAAATTCTTCGTGTTCTTCGACGACTGTTGCATTAGATTCATTATATGTACACTTTTTTCAAGATTTGCATATCGGTATCCTCTAATTGATTTTTGAATGAATATTTTTCAGAATTTTTTGAGTTTTTGGATATTACTCTCAATACCTTTTCTCTTCAGGTCAGGCTTCTTTGATTTATTTCATGATCCTGACATTAAATATTCATTCAAATATTCATTTTGCCTTTCTATCTTTAATGATCCACCTTCTATTTTTCTGTTCATGTATGTACGTTATACGTACGTCCGTGAAAGTACGTACATTTTAAATCGTCGCTTAAATTGTATCGGCTACTAATGACCGTATCACTTCACCGAGGTATTTTCGTATTTCAATTACTTTAATAAGAAAAATAACGAAATAAACTTTTTCCACTTCATTAAACTGAAAGCAAATCTTAATTTATACAATTCAATTAAATTAATGCAATTGCTTTTCTAATTAGCTTTTACACGATTATATCAATTAAAATAATTTAAATATTACTTTTACTCTTGTATTAATTTTATATTTTAGGTTTTTCATAGCTACTGGTTTGTATTTCATGAGAGAAAGATAACTACTTGTGCAACATATATATTTACTACAAACATTAATGAGCATATTAACAGTAATGAAAATATTTAGACACCAAGTTTTGCATTGACTTGAATGTATTGCATTATATTCTAATTACTAGTAAATAAACTAAATTTGTTCTGTAATATAATAGATCGCTTAAATTAGTTAGTAAAAAGTGCAAACTATTTCAATAATTCATTGGACTTATAATTTAAATATTAGCTGTGAATATTTATCAAATCAAATTTTTATTAAATCGTTATCTTTATATTATACTTTATATTATAATAAATATATTTTACAGAATTAAGTAACCATTACAATCAAAAAATTGTTTATAATCACTTATTTTTAAGTTAAATTAGACATTATTATTATCATATGTATTGAATTTGTTTAGTTAATTGTAAATATTGTTGTAAATATTATTTTATAATAAAATATTAACTATAATTAAATATTAAAAGATATAAACTTATCTTCCAAATTATTTTAATGCATAGATGTTTTCATTAGTTATTATACATATTTTGTTCTACGTTCACATTATATGTATAATTAGTATTAAAATTAAATTCATGTCTTCCAATGTATGAAATAAATACATGTGTAAAGAAGAGTGCCAAGATGGGCGTCAGAAAACTTTTACGTCATTCTTGTTACTATATAAAACAACAACGAATTTTATCAGATTTTATCAGATGCATTCCATTTTTAAAATTCTGTGAATGAATTCGAATTCACACAAAATTAATAAATTTGCTTTTAAATTATTATTTCATAAAATCTATTAAAAAGCCTGTTTCTCTTAAGCCCAGTACATTGCTACTCGAACATTATTCCAAATCGACCATGGTAGTGCCGACAAATTATTCTCGGCGTTGATCATTGTAGGTGGACTTCCGATTTCGTAAACTCGTTAACTGCACGAACATTCTGCAGTGGTTAGATGTTTAAACACTACTTCGTTACTGGTACAGCTATAACATACCAATTATTACGTAAATATTACATTGATACAAACAATTAAAGTGATTCTGTGAAACATCTTAGTGAAATTAATATATCATGAGAATCATTGCGCGTTTCAAATACGCTGAGATATCTCGCTTCTATTGATTGCTAATTGCGTGTCATCCGGTTTATATTTATACTTTCGTTCTTGGAGGATTTCCGAAGGAGTATTAATATAAAGACAAATAAATATGTGCAGTAGTAGAGTGTAGTCATAGAGAAGAATAGGAGCAAAAATTTATTGGAAATAATGTTTACAGAGATTATATAATGAAACAGTATGCTAGGAAAAAATAATAGTAGTAAATAGGTCTTATAATTAATTTGCAAGTTATCTATTCTCTAAAGTAACACGTTACGAGAAAAAAATAAAAGTTTACTTTATATTTAGTAATAATTTAATAAATTTGTATTGCTTTTATATACGACAATGTTTGGGTAATTTAATGTCACGCAATCATTCTACATTAATTGTTCTATTAGATATAATAAACATTTAGCAAATTATACATTTGTGCAAAAAGTAGTTTCTATCATTAATAATCCTGAAGCAAATTTAAGATTGAATTAAAATTGTATAATTGCACAAGGGAACACAAGCATCTTTTTTTTATACAAGTATGAAAACCATTATTAATGAATAAATTACTAGATCATTATGACATTTTTTCATAGTTTTTATTCTATAAATATTATTTTATCTAGTGCATGATCTTTGAAGAATTTATAGTTTCTCCAGGACAGCGAAATCATTTGGTTTTGCTAGGCGTGCTCTAGATATTGCAATAAAAGCGAAGAATGTTTCTTTCTAATTCAGTCAATTTCCTAATTTATTAAATGTTCAATTACACTGAATTATGTTAGTGATAGACAGATTATGCCATAAATTTGTGCCGCCATACCTTTATCTATCTTAACCTTACGAATTTCTTTTATAAATGTAGCACATTTTTCTTAGTTTATTTGTTTGAAATTTATGTAAGCAAAGAGCTCTTCGTGTAGCGAATATTTTTGCATAGTAAAGCATTATGAGCAAAAATACGTATTTCTCTTCAATGTTTGATGTATGCATTTTAAAAATGTATCGAAAAATGCTGTAAGAAACACTTGTGCACTCTACAAAAAAGAAATCATGTTATTCTTTGTCTGTGACATAGGATTTCAATATCTTCAGAACTAAAATTTTCTTTAAATGATTAAAAATTCATAAGGTTCGTACCCTTTATTCAGCAAGAAAAGCAGAAATGTTTTCATTAAGAAAATATTCGAAATTTTAAGTATGCTACAGCCAATAATTTTTAGATATTTAAAAAAATTGAAAAAGTTGTCATTTCTGACAGTACATTTATTATAGCGACAGTATTACAGCGTATGCATCAAGCTACAAAAAGATTTTATATATATTTGTATATATTATTAATAAAAAGGTAATCGAGAAAACAATTTGCAATAAGAATATAATAAATTCGATAAAAAACAAAATAGCACAGATCTTTAAAATTAGAAGGTAATTCAACGTTTTAACAGAATTTCAAGATGTGCTTGAAATAATGTAAATTTTTATATTTCGATACAATGTTTGGCATAGATGCGCACCGGGCGTGGGTCTTAATTCGTGGTACAAGTGAAGTCAGGGAGATTCCACGGCTCAAAATAAGACGAAAATCAAGAATAACAAAGTTTGCGTTGGAAGCTTTATTTCCGAGAAAATCAAGTTTGAAAACTTGTCAAATACTTGTGCATTTTATTAATTTCCGATTAGATGATTACGAGTGGACAATTAGCAGAGGTTATACTATGTGCAAAAATAAGTGAAAAATATAGAACAACGTCTTCTTGTTTGAAAACTCGTTGTTGAGAAAAGTGAAGTTTGAAAATTTGTCGAATATGCGTGGGCTGAGTAAATAATTCTGCATTAAATACACGTATATCCAAATTACTTTCTCCAACACAAATTTTATTTTATATTTTCGAATTATTTTCGCGTGTAAAATGACTTAAAGCTGATTTTCTTGAAAACGAAATCTCCAGTGCAATTTTGTTTTTCTTAATTTTGGTCTTATTTTGAGCCACAGAATGTTCCATAATTTCATTTGTACATGAATTTAGATTCACGTTGTATAGAATATAAATTAATGTTACTTCTGTTTTCATTTCTTGAAGTGTCATAAAATAGAATCTCAAGAGATATCTCTCTTTGTTTTTGTACAGAATGAATATTTGTGCAGTAAAATTAATGCTTGATAATTGGATAGAACATGTCTGAATTTGAATGTAAGCGTTATAAGTATGATTGTAAGAAATGTATGATTCAAAATGTCCTCGATTTATTGTATATACTAGCTAAATTCAGCACAGTTGCTTATTACATAAGAAAATTGTATTATTTTGATGTTTCAACGGAAAGAATTTATACATTACATTTGAGCAACAACTGTTAGGCAACATCTGCTTTATCTGTAGACCTAATTTCTTAACTATAGAAGTATTCAAAACCAAGATTATTAGCTATTTTGTTTACAAAATTATAAGATATAATACTGCTAGAAAGTTTGACACCGTATATCAAATTAATTTGTATAAACGTTGCACAATGAAGAACGATAATTACCCACAACGTGATATTTGTGTGTCTATTCATTTTCCTTTAAGAACTTGAAATGCAAGTTCAAGTTTTATGTCGCTAAATTTTATGTGCAAAGCGGGATAATAATATAAATATTGACTCGTGAATTGTAGAAAACTGTTAAGAAATTCGTTAATCTCTATTGTTAGATTATTATAAAGGGTAAATATGAAGAAATTTGTTCGTTGGAGATATAAAATATCATATTAGAGCTTATAGAAACTTCTTGTACAAACATCATAAAATAACGTGATCGTTACATTAAATAATAAGTTTCCCCAACTTTGCAATAATTTTGCAAACACTGAGCAGATTGTAATTGGTCTAATTAAAATCGTAATGTGCGATGCATTTGATAATATATTTATGATTTATAAAAATTAATGTAATTAACATTGATACTATTTCATCCTAGAAATACTATTCTGGGCAAAATTGTTATGAAATCTGTTTAAAAAATTCTATTTATTTAATTATTATCAATGAAAGGTACATTTTGTAGTAGAAAAGAACGCAAAAATTTCAAAAGGTGATTTATATTTATCTAACGAATAAATGTGTGACTGTGGTATGTTTGGCAGTGAACACTGAACGCGTCATAATAATGGGTGAGAAAACATTCAACCTAACTTGGAACAATCACCTAGCGAACTTGTCTGGATTGTTTGAAGGACTCTATAAGAGTGGTTCCTTGACTGATACAACGTTAGCTTGTCAAGGTGGAATGTTAAGGGCACATAGACTGGTCTTGGCAGCATGCAGTCCTTATTTTGAAAGAGTTTTCAAAGAACACTATGGTGAACAGCCAATTCTTATTTTAAAAGGTAAGCTTAAAAGGTAAAAGTCAGTTTAACAATCGCAATTCTCTAAAATATATGACCTTGTCTTACGTATTGATATCGGTCAATTCACTTTCAACGTAGCAGCGCTGAGCGACAAAATTTAATGCTGAATTATTGTGTCATTATTATTCGATTCTAATGATGAGACTGGTCGCTATGATTTGTGATTAAAATTCTATAAAACGTGCAATAATGTCTGTTTTGAAGTGTGGTTAAGTATATCAGGGTTGCATTCTTTCATTTCCTTTAACGCTGTAAATAACATAGCGTAGCATAGAATAACATTGAACGTTGAAGATATACAACGTTGAACAATTCTTGCGTAACGAAGTACTTTGAAAAATATTTCTATCGATAAATATAAACAGTTTTCCTAATAAATTGATTTCTTACATGAAATTTAAGATACTGCACAGTGGTTTTATTTCAATCGCTTAAAGTAGACGAAGAAATCGATGTCTAGTAAACAATATATATTCATACTAGACCCGAGTATGTAAATATTGTGTGAGCTTAGCTGTAGGTGTGCAAATTTATTTAAATTTATGTAGATGCAGTAGATATTGATATCGCTTCTACTTATTTACACCGTATTCCCTAGGTGTTGCGGTTGA
The DNA here is from genome assembly GCA_014737365.1 of Bombus soroeensis. Classification (NCBI taxonomy): domain Eukaryota; kingdom Metazoa; phylum Arthropoda; class Insecta; order Hymenoptera; family Apidae; genus Bombus; species Bombus soroeensis. The sequence goes on along the minus strand of JACXIL010000056.1, from coordinate 323,373 downwards.
AGAAATGGAATGTCTTTTGGATTTTATGTACCGTGGTTCGATCGATGTCGCTGAAGAACATTTGCCATCTTTGATTAAAACTGCTACAGATCTAGAGATCCGTGGTCTTTCCGGTGACCAGAGAAATCAAGAAAATAGTCGTAGCCCTTATACGAGAGTGGAAACGCGGATGCAACGGTGTCACATAGAAGCCAGAGTTCATACAACGGAGTACATGAAGGAACCGTCCGTGATTCCATTTTTACCAAAACAGTCTTCCATAGAGTCATTAGAGGATCACATCAAGGTGGAAGAAATAGAGGTGGAAGATGATCCAATGGTGATCGATGGACACGAGGATACGTTCGATGAACCTTTGCGATCGTCGGAAACGCAAATTGTAAGTCCATAAGTATAATTAAAATAATAGAGAAAATGTGAAACAGTCAAATTATCGTAGTGTATAAAATGTACGTGCACGTATGTAATTAGTCACGCAAATCTACATATACCTGAATCGAACTATGTTAGTTATTGAAACATATTTTATCACGAAACTATTTATACTTATACAAGTATATCGATAAGAAGTTACCTTGAATTCAATCAATGTATTAATGTATCTGTAAAAAGAATGTAAAAAACTAGAACATTAACTCATAAATACTGTGAGATAAAATTACACCAGAGATTACAAAACTTTTAATTTTATCAATGCCAAGAAGAAGATAGCGGGCCATTATTGATGAGGGTGGGGGGATCGATGCAAACGGACACCACTTCCAACATTTGCTGTGATGTAAGATTTGTTGCTTACTCTTTTCTCTTTGTCGAGTGACCTTGTTGAAATCATCTCAATTGTTCTAAACATTCCCCATTTTATCAGGAATAAGAAATTAAGGCGTCATAGAAAAAGAAAAAGAAAAAAATGGAGGTGACCTCGAAATCTTCGAAAATGCTTCACGTGCGAAAAAATTATTACTGCCATATTAGGATCCTCTGAATACCATAGAACTTTCGTGAACAATATTTTTCCATATCTCTAAAAAGAAAAGAAATATTTACGGTGATTAAAGTTATTGTCTCACCTTGTATTGTTTATACATAAGGTGTCTCCGAAATCGTTGCACAAGCGGTGCACTCGGGTGGTGATTCTACATGCAAAAATAAATCGACGAAGAAAAAATAACGTTTTTGCGTTTAAGACTTCGTTTTCGAGGAAAATGAACTCGAAGATCCGTCAGGTGCACGCGTGCCAATTGTAAGTTTCCAGGCATTCGACTTGTCTTTCTGCTCGCGTTGGTAATAATTTAATTAGACCAGCAGACTTGTGCATGCAGCAACGTGCCCACATTTTGAACGCTTGTTACGTCAATAAAATGATTTTTAAAAATTAATACTCTTATCCTTATTTCTGAAACCATTGCAAATGCGGAGACCGTAAAAATAAGATAGCAGCAATAATAGGAAGCAAATCATAACGCTGTTCATGTTTATAAATATAAACACGAACAGAAAGAGAAGTCGGATACCACGAAGCTTACAATTAGTACACGTACACCTGACGGATCTTCAAACTTATTTTCCTTGGGAACAAAGTCTTGGACGAAGAAATGTTATTCTTTTTTTTCTTCGCCTCATTTTTGTACGTAGAATCATCCGACCACTTGTACTACGATTTCAGAGACACCGTGCATATATAAACGTAAATAAATTACTATGAGAAAGAGAAAGAGGATTCTTTTTAAATGTTAATGCCAACTAAATGTTGCATTATCCCTGAAACACGTGTAAGATTAATTGCGAATATATTAACAATTGTGCAAACAAAATGTCATTCCGTGGCAAGAGATTTTAACGATGGGCGATTTATCATAATCGAAGAGAAATCGGGACAGTACAATTTTCAAGTAGAATATATTCTTTATTCTTTGCCCTTTATCAATACATTTCAATGTCATTTAATTAAGCGAATGCTATATTCGTTCCACTGACAAATTAATGACATTTGTATAAAAACTTCAGAAGCTGTTTATTTTAAATTGTGTACGTTTTTAACATGATTGGTCCCTTCGCTATAGATACATAGATACAAAAATCATTAGTTTCTGATTAGTTTCTGGACAGTCTAAATACAGTGCATTAACCGATATTCAAGTAACTATTGCGTGTTACCTTAAACTTATCAACCGAATACTTTAAATTTTTTAGTTGTTACTAAGTGACACAAAATAAACGCAGTACTAGCATTATACGGGGTGAGTCATTTAAGTGTTTACGTTTTTTTTAGCTTGGTGTCTTTTTAGCTTGGTTAGCTTGGTGGAAAAACGTTTCAAGGATTCTTTATAAAATTACATACTTACTTACTTATTGTCGAAAAACTATCAATTCAATAAATATCTTAACTTTTTTATCTTGTAAAATTTGTCGTAGGGAAAACGCAAGACACTATTTCTGCATTTGTTTTTCTTATATTCCATACGAAAAGTTTTACAAGATGAAATTCAAAACATCTACCAACTAGCACTTTTTCCATATAGGTTAATAATTAAAAAAATAATAGGTAAAATAATAGGTTAATAATTTCTTATAGAGAATCTCGAGCTGCATCGGTTAATGTATTAAAAGATATACAAATTCGTTTGAAAAGTCAAAGTTGACCTCTACATGACCTTCACGCGTCTATCTACGGAAGAACTAATAACGTCAAAATACGCCCGCCTTCAAACAATTTAATTTTTACCTAAAACATTTTTCGATATATCTAATTATTAGTATCGAAAATATTTCAGTTTAAACTTTTAGGTAATTTACCCTGTGTAATCATAGATAAGCACATGACGCCATTCATTAGCAGAAAATAGAATTTTGTTGTTTTAACGTTGCAGCGTTTATGTACGTTTGTATAGTTATTTCTCAGGTTACAGTTTATTCTTGCACGAAATTACGAAATAACAGACATTTCTTTCATGCACGATAAAGTGAGTAGTAACATTAGACACAAACAACTTGTATCAGGAAAACTTTTCCAATTGCAGGTACATAAATAGGATAATATCGAGCGAGATATTATACTTACATGTATTTACTTTTAACCGAGACTGGAACGTTGAAAAGTAATTACTATGTTAACTGTTTCTAAGAATATGGAAGATTGAGATCTGTTAGTAATTATATATAAATAGTGATAGTAGCTCATTCGCAGACGAAAAAGTTTTACAAGCAAAGTTGGATTTATAGATAATAATTGAGCGATAAGCAATGAGGAAACAGGAAATCTTGTAATTTTCAGACTAGTGATTTTTCCATCGATGTTTGTTAAGACTTTCTTGCGTATTTTAATGAATGCTACACGCGCTTCAAGTTTGAACGCGTCAGCTCTGTATATTTATATGGGGAACTATCAAGGATTTCTAATGTTAAGAATTAAGAATATTCATGAGTAAGGACAGATTGAGCAATAAATTTACGTTTTTTTTTAAATATGATATAGTAAGTTCACTAGTTTTATATAAGATCTGTTTATATATGTACATAATCGAGCTTATTACCTCTAGCAATTGTGCCAAATATATTATTTATCTTGTCTGTCTAAAATTCTCTGGTTTCTTATTTAAAGAAATCTGGTAGATTTGTTTCTACATTCTGCTATTTGTTTAGTAATTATTCACAGTTGGATTACCAAATACGGGTTAGGTAAAGAAAGGCTCGATACGTATTCTACTAATTTCTTGTATAGACGATGTCATACTGTAATTCTGTTATGTCGTAAAAGAAGTATTTAATTTAAAAAATATATCCTTTCCTAGACGCAAGTGACGGAACTATGTATTATAGGCAACGTTTATCATCGTCATCTGTCTGGTAATTCGATAAAAAATTTCTAATAAAATATATATAATGTTAACTTTCTTCCAGAGAGATGAAAGTGTCGCCTTCGAGCACAAATCGACTGTCGTAATACATAGCTTATTGTTCAGATTGAAGTTTTCTTTGAAATATTCAGAAACAAGCTTCGTCTACCTGAAAAAATTTGTCTTCATTCTTTTAACGATCGACCTACGTGAAACGTATGCTATTTGTTCATAGAAAATCCGCAGACGAATTGAATGCTGTCAGCTAACTTGAAATTTTTGCAATTTCTCCTTTAGAGTGTTCGCTCGTTATAGCTAGCACGAGCAACGCTTTCATAAGATTCTTTGAAATGCATACAGCAGCAGAAAGTGACCTTTACGTTTAACCTAATACATTCACGCTCTTACGAGCGTAGAATACTTATGACTGGCATCTTAATTTTTTGTAATTTCTTTGCATGACTTAGAGACGTATGCCACCGCCAATGTACAAGCGAGAGACGAGATTTAAAGGTCAGAAAAGGGTCTCGGTGGGACGTTCAACGAGAAACAATGATGTATTAGAATTTAGATCGAAGGAGCGCATAGCTTCGAAGGAAGAGTCTACGAGGGAGAGCTACGAAGACTCGTCGAACACGGTTAAGTCCGAACCAAATTTTAACAACACATCTGCAGATCCTACGGTACCGGATATACAGATGAACGACGACTTACAAGAACGAGATGAAAGTCTGGTATGAGAAGATGATTACAATTGAAATTGCTTTTATGTTCAAGATCATTGATATTTGTATTTGGTATTTCGGTGTCTGTTAACCTATGAGCACAATATTCATAACAATTAGGCAGAATCGGCACTACGATTTCGCGAATATGCATTCTGGTAATACATATCAATTTGCTGAACTTAAATCTAATTATTACTACCGTTCTTGTAAGTTAAGAATCGTCTCCATTGCAGGCAATTATTTTCATTACACCGTCATTCTATTTTTAGGAATCGTCAAAGAACATGGATGACAGTCCAAGATTAACTATCAAGAAGAAGGGCGATAATCTTACGAAGAGGTCAGGACTGAACGAAGGAAAAGAAGCCAGGCCGATACAGCCCAAGTCTGAAAAAGCGCAATATAAACCTTTCTCTTGCGACCTCTGTACTTTAGCCTTTACGAGAGCTTCTCATTTGGCCAGACACAGAAGAGTTCATACGGGTGAACGACCATTTGCCTGTAGCATTTGTCCCCGAATGTTTGCCAGACAGGACAAATTGAAGCAGCATTTGGACTCGCACTTACAATGGCCAAAAAGGAAGAATAGCTTGTCAAGTTCGAGTTGTCAATCAGCACCGTCGGCGGTTGTTAAAGGGAAAAGGGGTAGACCGAGAAAGGTTAGACGTGTTTACATAATATCGTAATCACGTTGTAATCAATTTCGATTTCTAAATGCTCTCGCAGATGACCTTCGTTCCTCTTATTTTCTTTTCAACTTTCTTTCTTCCTTTAACATTTGGATTTCTTTTTATCTTAATGTCAAATAATAATTTTATCTTTTTACAATGAATTCCTTTCTTTAGTTTGAATATTGCAGAGTTCTTTTTATTCACGATAACATGTACATATTATTTTTTGCATTTGTATCATTTTGTCATCCTTACAGATCCTATTTTCGTGGAAATTCATTCAGAAATATTTTAACCAGCGAGAGTTTGAGCGAGTAGGCAACGGTATAAATCCAAATACTAATACTATAAATATGTGGCAGGTAAATTTAGAACAGTCCGCCATGGAAGAAATTCTGAAATTTGGTGAATTCAGTTCTCTACTAAATAAATCCCATTCCGCGAATGCGACCAGCAAAAATGAAGATTTCGCATCCCTTGAAAACGAAAGAAAAATGAAGGAACAGGAAGACTATATCGCGGAAGAAGGGAACGAAGATAAAGACAAAGATGCTAACAGAGATAAAGACAATTATGGTTGTCAGGTCGAAAACGGTCAAGATATCGTTTAAATAATTTTTTCTTTACTTTCTCCCGTACTTTTACAAAAAGTATTTTTCTATGGTTAGGAAATCATACGCTACGGAGTGACGGAAATTACCGAGCATTTTCGATCAACGATTCGAAACAGGTACTTTTCTTGATTTCTTTTTATCAAACGTTCACTAGTGTGAGAATAAACATAAAAGCTAGAAATTTATTAGCATACTTTTAGATACTATAATTAGTAACCTGTTTTATTTGATTTCTAGTTTAACAAAATTTTATGTGCAATAATTCTTGATTCTCGATGTTCGTTCTTCTGCAAAGAAAATTTGCATTCTTTGAACTAGCGAAGTAAATTAGTAAGGTCGTAAATTGGTTACAAGTTATATTTCATATTTATATACATAAGATAAATACGCAACGATATGTATTAGAAACATTTTCACTATATACAACGCTAATTAGAAACTATGGTTTCAAAATGAAACGCTAATGGAATGAAACTGATTGTTGTGAGACCATTGTTACTCTTATACGGGAATTCCACATACTTATTTCGTTTTTATATATTCGTTAATATTATGCTGCTGCGAAAGTAGCTGAGACGATATCGAGATTTACGCAATTCGTATAAATGAAACGTGTACAACACGTTTATTTGAATTACTGGTTGAACGTATAAGAGAATTAGATTATTACACGTATGACGAGTCATTCAAAATTCGTGTGACGGTTAACAGACAACCATATGAAGATAATTTCTATAAATAGGCATTCAATAAATAGTATATATAAGAAATGTACATTCGACTCAATACTGAGCGCATTAAAACATACTTTTTGAAGGGACAACATTTATAACTAACATCAGAAACAACGTGCAGGATCATACGAACGATTTAATTACTAAAATTTACGATTAATTTTTCTCCACAAAAATACGATGTAACTTTGTCATATTAAATTCGAGTTCCACGTTTTGTACATCTTACGTGTCCCTCTTGGATCTCGTCGTAGATGCGAATCAACCTTATAACGAATCTTACCAAATAATTTTGCCACAACTTACGTATTTATTTATTAAGATTCGCGGTATTCTTGTTATAGATTAAATAGAAATTTGTTCGAAAGAGTACCTGAAGCACCTATGTTAGATTCGAGACTAACTGATGGTGGACACAGGCCATGTAGGAAAATAATAAACAATCCTTATCTCTCATTTTCCGAGATGGTTGTTTAGGTACTGATAAGTCGAATTCTACGACGATTTACTGTCGTATACACAATATTTCTATCGTAAGATTAGGAGAAGAAATTTACGTTGAAAAGTCGACCAAATTACTTAAGCTGCGAGACTGTGGTATGGTTTGCATTGTGAAACTGTTTAACTGATTAAAGCCTAAGTTACAGAATTTGTTCACCTTCTTAGGATACGAGGATAATTATTAATTTAGGGGAATATGTATGTAAATATGTATCGTCATATCTATGTATTTTCTGATATACATAGATCGTTTCGGTATTCTTGCTATATTTTTCGGTATTATATTATATATGTATACGTGCGATATACATATAAGATCATTGAAATAATTTTACAACATTTAAAGGGGCCCAACAGAAATTTTATTAAATTTATATTATTTCGATCGTCGCGTTAGCCAAGCTAATATATTTATATTTTGAACAGTTGCCTTTAAATGTAGGCCTAACAATGGTTGGATCTGTTTAAATGCCTAAAAAAAGAAAAAAAGCTCTTAAATGTTCATCGTATTATGAAGAGTAAAGTAACATTTTTTTTTGTTAAATTTTCGTGCAAATATGAAACGCCGATAAAACTGTCGTTGAAATTAATTCGGAAAGATATATTTCTCTGAATTTATAATTATGAGAAGTAGGCAGTTAAATGTACGACAGTGCAAACTACTTACATCTATGTAGATGAGGCTCAACGATTTTCAGAGCCGAAAAAGAAATGTAGCTTTGAATATTTTGTTATACATGCGATTATAAATACGTCAAGTACAAATGTCCAAATATTAGAATATACGTGTGCGTAAGTGTGCGTGCCTGTCGTACTATAAAAGAAGAAAGAAATACCAGTATGTGTATAGGGTTCAATTATTGGCGAGTGCAATCTTTTTTTTTGTGTTCAATCGAATACTTGTTAATCCGTTTCTGTTCCTTTTTCCGACCAAAAGTTTATCTTCTTAAGGAATTCTCGATTGATTAACATTTTTTGTGTTTTTGTTTTCGTAATTTTATAAGTAGATATATAATTGTGCTTACATTCGGTGGTTCTAGATGAAATAATTCGATGCTTAAAATATGGAAGAATATGCGTTTGTGTGTAGCGGTACTGCTATTTATCCGCATCGATTTGCCATTTGTTTATCCAATTTCATGTTAGCAAAGTATCATTTTGTTCATCTCTTTTCTTCTTATAAATCAATAAGAAATGGCAAATTATCGATTCCATGTTTTAAGCGTAAAATAGAAAAAGGAAGAATCAGGCAGTTATGAAAATTGAATCGAATTATTTATTTTCATCGATTCCACGAAAGCCGGTTTCGCTCGAGTTCTACAGCGATATAGAACAACGTATCGCGTAGCGTGCGTGGTGCCATCCGAATTGTATCTTCCTGTAACATCAGTTGTTGTTGTTGTACGAATTGTATTTTGTTTCGTTAAATTCTTGTTGCTCGACCTACCAGTGTTACACCTCCTGCATTATAACTTTTATTACGGCGATGTGCAATTATTTCAGCGATATGACTGTTTGGTCTGCCGCGGCAAATTACGAGTGTACTTGGTGCAATTACAGCGTCCAGAAGGTCGTACGCGAGTCTTCATATCTTACAGTGTATATTGTGTAGCATGTGTAAATAAATTTTAAAGCCAATGTTTGTTCCAATTGATACCTTCTCCTTCTAATTTGTTTTAATATTTTGAAATATTATTAAACTTGTTTTGTCAATTTCTAAAGAGATATCTGTTATGGTTTAAAGACACACACATATATTTATATATATGTAATAACAAGTAAGACAGCTGAACCAGTTACAATAGCGAACGATTATCAGCAACCTGGTATACTTTTTCTTTTGCATATCCTACGATTATGTATTCTAGAACTATTTGTACTCACTTGCAGCTGCATGTTAATATTCTCCGTTGTCTCTTTAAATTAGTTTCACATACACATGTGTGTACCTACATGGAAAATACGAATATTTGTAGAGGGCAGAACAGATGAAAGTTAGAAATTTCTTTTTAGCTAAATACAATATGTTGTAATTTATATTAATTAGTAAAAAATCTTCATATCAAATATGTTGCGTGTTCTGTAATTACGTATGTTGCGATCGATTTGAAACTGAAAATACGTGGAATTTGTCATGATCCGTTGCAACAAGATCCTCTTACTGTATATAACAATATTTCCGATATTTTAGCATAAACACTATTTAAATTGAAGAATATGTGTTTTGTAAAATAATTTTTTAAGGTCCTAATAAAATATTGCCAGTTCTTAAATGTAAATAAGAACAATTAGAAAAATCGCTGAAATCATTTTTGTAGGAATATTTCTTAATTAGTTTAATTAAATGCACTCACGTATCACTACACTTTGTAAATAAGAAACTAAACATTTTGTTACACTGACACACTCCCAAAATTATAGCGTATGCAGGCTCTACATATTTAATTTTTCATACAATAATTATATTTTATGCGACGTGTAAACGTAATACGCGTGTCCAACAAGAATTAAGATAAAAGATTCGTAATGCATTCGCTAAAATTAAAGGAAATTCGTATCGTGATAGATTCAATTTGTTATAGATGTGAATCATATTTAATAATAAAATTTAGTAATGGGCAATACTCGAAAATACTTTATAGGGCGAAAAACTAATCCAGTGTTATTTTATACTTTTGCATGTAACTTTTTGATAAATCATAAATTAATGAATCTTTGTTTATGGGATATTTTTTTTTCCATTATTACTCGTGGAATATTCCGATACTATTATATGGAAAAATGAACGTGGGATATTTGACGTGGTTGGAAATTAGGTAGAAACTAGCATCAAAAGAGCATTATTCCTCTTGTTACTCGCAAGTATCATTATATTCCCGGACATACAATATATTTTTACAAATACATTTTCTCGTTTATACACAGACTTTTTCAAGGATCGGGTGGGAAAATTACGGATATATCTTTCCGTTTAGCATAATCATATACCTTCTCTCTGCCACGATTTACGATGGTTACATAGTGTCAAACTGCATATTAATGTCTTTATATCCAATGCAACAAACAAAAAAGAGAAAAATAGTGTTATGACGATGAATCGTCTAAGTTCGAGATCGGCCTCGAGAGATATTGCAGCTATAATATTCAATCGGTGAACGCAATCTTAGTGAATTAGCATTTTTCTAACATCGATTTACTTTAAAATGGTTTTCTTTCTTTCTTTAACTAGCCTTACATTAAGTTACAACGACGACATCGAAAGCATAATACTCTTTGTCTTTCTTTCTTTCACCCTATTTCTTATTTCTATTGATTGCACTCATGTAACTGCGTCGAAGAGGAAACGCGCGACGTTTCCGGAAAACGCTCCTCTTTAGTAAAAAAAAAAAAAAAAAGAAAAAAAGACGATTATAAATTTTCTGCAGACATTATTTACGTCACATTACGCTTAGCTAAATTTTATTATCGCGATCACTTTGTCCTTATTATTATCCTCTGAATGCTATCTATTATACATCCATACTACATTCTCCAAGGTGGAACCGATGAAAGTTATCCGCAATAGTGTACAGATAATTTTGATATCTTTCGATGACACAGTCCCGCACAAAATTATATTATTAAAATATTATTAAAATAAATAATAACACTTATTTCGTGTTGCGGAAAATTTATAAAACTCGTACTTTCGAAATATGTTGTTTCTGTTGTTACTGAAATATGTTGTTTCATGTTTTAATGATTCGATGAGTACTCTTTCTGTAATACAATTGAATAAATGAAAATCTTAATACGTTATACGACAATTTCGGAACGATTATTTGTTTTTTGCTCGTATCTTTTCATCGACTCAACCAATTCGATCCTTTATCTTTAAAATTATTCTAAATCTCTTAAGCGATAACAAGTTACCAGCTATTTTCAGTTAACACCGTTTTACTATTAGACTACGTCCATTTTACTTGTACACACAAACGTATGTGACAGGCTATTTCTGTTTCTCGAGACAAATTCGATCTGGACGATCCCTAGTATTAGCTTCTCCTGCTTTCCATTCTTCGCAACTTGGCGCATCTTTATCATCGAAATCGGTCGATTGGTAAAGTTGCCTCGCACCGGCGTTATTATCCTCAAAGCTATGTTCCTTCGACAAATTAGTGTAATATATATTAGGTCTTAACACACGAAACGTCCAATGATTAAAAAATCGGCACACTTCAATAATATATGAAAGAGAAGATTTTCGAAGATGCTAATATTTGTCGGAAACGAAAGATTTTGAAAATTGATGAAACACGAAATTGAATGTAAAATCTCATGTAATACGGTCGAATAGAATTTGTCAAAATGACGAGATATTTACGTAGATATGCGGAACATGGTAATCTCCGAAATAATAAATAACACTCTCTTTTTTTAGAATTACATACACTTTATGAAATTTGGATTTCATGTAAATTAGAATTCGCCAAAGGAAAATAGAAGACCAATTTGCTCGCTCTGTGTATATTACACACGTTAAGGCTGCAATAAAAACGTCTTCGTTATAAGTACTGTTTTATGCGTGTCATTCGGACAGGCAGGCAAACATACAAGTTCATTAACGGTTACGTGAACGATAAATATCTTAGACATAAACAGCGATATTTATCGGTTATCAACTATATAATGAACTGAAATTTTCCAAAGAAATCAATCACTGTTTAAGTTGACTTATAATACAACCATTCTTTCCATTACTTGTTTTATTTATACATATGCTCATAAGCTGGGCAGGCTCTTGCGAATAACGTTGCAACACGTTAATGTGCTGCTGACGTACAATTGTAATTTGACCATCAATTCCTGTACGTGGCAGTTCCGTTGAATATTACTAATAATAGTACTAACATTGCATATTTTATACCGCGATCTCTTCGCCTTTTCATAATAAATAGTGTGCGATAGAATTCGTTAAATCAATTAATCGTTCGTCATTTAATTAAATCATTAAAATAATTGAAATACGTAAAACCTATGTATCGTAAATTAAATCGCATTTCGATTATATTCGTTTGTAACAGCAGGTGCACAGTTCAAAGTACGAGATTGCCACGTACAGGGACAGCTATGAAATGCGTACTTTAGTAGTATTCGGATTCTTGAATGATCAGAATCGAAATCATATGTATGAAAAAGAAATCGTTCGAGTAATTAGAAATTGCGAGCTGCTTGTGTGTTACTAGTAACAAGAACATGCCTTAAATTTTAAATCTTATTGTCGTATAAAATGCATATATCTTTTGACATATCTTCAAGTGAATTTTACACCCCAATCATATAATAAAATGCTTTATGTGCTCGATACTTATCGATACTTTGTGCGATACAACGATGTTTTTATTCTGTATTTACTTTCAACTATCATACGCCTCTTGCATTTTTCGCGATTTATTTATGTCTAATAGGATATCCTTATGAGGCGAGTCGACTATTATTCGCACAGTCCTTTTACAGTGTACGAATAGTATGTGATATCGTAACTAGAATGAAACAAAAATGGAATTAGAAAATCGTAATCGATGCGAATAATCGCGATTATCGTAATTTTCAATTTAGTTGGAACGCATTGTTCTTATAAAAGTGAAGGGTTTCGTTAACCTGGAATGTGCGTTTGTACGCTCGAGGCAATTTTCACGCTCTCAACATGAACACACGAACGCATGCATACACATACTCATGTATACGCACATAAAAGTACATGCTCACGAGTGTGTGAATATTGTCGATATATCGACACATTCGCCGATAATATCATTTGCAGACTCAGCTAATTTGCGTTCGAATAATTAATCTTTCGGCTGGTAATATTGCTTCCTTTTAAACAACGTGAATTTTACACCTGAATATTTGCAATTCGTCGATTCATCATGTGGAATTCATACTTTCAAATTTATTTCGAAGATTTCGTAACTTTGGTACGTTATGAAAATTCTCTTAATTTTAATTCGTGACACGAAAAGTAAATGTTTGACGTACAATTATCTTACTCGCGTGTAGTTATAAAGAAGTAAACGTGTCAATATACCTGTTCTTGAGTTGTACCAAACTATGTATGTATGTATGTATGTATGTATGTATGTATGTATGTATGTATATATGTACGTATGTATGTATGTAAACACTATTTACGCTTCTTTTTATCTTCTTATTTGTATATTACTATAACTTGCAACAGCTGTTATGCTTTAGAAATTTATATCGAGTGAATGTTTAGATAACGCTATTGATTAAAGCGAACAATTGATAATTTCAATTCGTTTTACTCGGTATGAATTATGATATGATTGCATTTGTTGACATAAACCCGTGTGCGTCTCTCACATACACAGGTAACAGTGTGGAAAATTAAAACTACGATTAGAGTTACGTATATGTATGTGATATTTGTAACTTAAGAGAGAGATTACCTCCCTTTTTTGTAAGAAATCGAATCTTTTAAAAGCGTTCCCACTTATTTCTCTTTATTTTCACAGAGGAACACATACTCGACCGCTTTGTAGACGTAAACTGAAAATAATTGTCGAATGGTTATTACAAAGTTTCTATATCTGCCGCCGTTTGTTGTTCTAGCTACGGAAGTAACACATATCGATACATTCTGTCACATTAAACATTACAATTATATTGAACGATCCTTTCCTTTCTGTTCATTCTCTTAATTGCCTTTTTAAGAAACCATATATTATTCTAAAACAACATAACTAACGTTAGACGTAAATGTAACGTTACAATGTAAAATAATCGATTGTTAAACTGTTCGTGAGCTAATCGGGTAGATCTACACAACTTACGATTTTGTTAATATGAATCACAAAGGTGATCGTTTTGGTAACAAGAAATACAGTTTTCGTTCTTCTACTTCACAGGTATCTCAGGATAATATTTACCTAGGAGTAATATTACTACAGTCGCGATCATAGTTATTTGAATAATGAGAATTTCGTTACGTTCATCGGTTAGTAACGAAATTAATAAAAATCTTGTATAACTATATCGTTAACAATACTTCTCATTACCATTATACATAGTATGCTTCTTGTTTTACGTACAACGAGGTGTCATTTGATGGTAACGTACATAATTTACAATAAAGCTAACAAGGAGACATTGCCACCATAAGCAAATGACACGTTATACACGTTATACGGATTTAGTATTCACTACTTATTGATTACACTTCAGTTCTTTGATTTATACAAACCATGAACGCCTTATGTCCGTTAAAGGGTACCATTTAAGTTTCCCCTTTTTCTTTCGCTTTTCATTCCCTCGGTCATATTCTGTTTTCGTCTTTCTATTCTTCTTAATGCTTCGCATTTGTCATAACCATATCTACGGATAGTAATTAGATATTAAAATTTTAATAATAAAGAAACAAAAGAAGCAAAAGATGCAGGCGATGGATTGGAACACATTTTCCCTTTTAATGGTATTATACTATACATAGACTATATACCGACTATAATCATTATTTCTTCATTTTTATACTTAACTCTAATTTTTACTCTATATTCTACATACGTGTAGTTACTATCAGACTGCGAATATTTATGCAAACACGTATTTTTCTCAAGGCAAATGAAGGAATGGAACCTAAGCGGAAATTTGTTTTCCTTGTTGAACGTTATAATACATGGTAAGCTTTGCTTATCCGCGTTACACATTTGCATGCTATGCGCATCTCTTGCATTTTTCCACTTTTCAATTTCCCATAAATGGAGAAAAATCTGCGGTCTAGTTATCATAATGATTCATTTACCAGAGCCATTGTGCTTTTTTAAATCGGGGTTTAGGCTATTCTCAATACGTCTTCAAATATCGATTTTATATGTACTCTTTAATCCCAGAACTTTCGAAAAAGTCTTCAGCGTACGCTCTTCATTGGATACTTGTTTAAAATACGTAATAAAGAGATTTAAAGTAATAAAAAATGTAAAATGGTAATGATAACTCATTCGCTGGATATATCTGTGTTTATTACTTTATAAGGGGGAATTTTCAATTCTTCGAGGGAATGTTTATTACTCTATATATTATTTTGAATTCAAAAACAACGCATTGTAGACGAAAATAGCATTAATACCGAATACTTAGCACGTTTCTCTTTTATTTTTGGTGTGTGTATTAACGCAGTTTTAACCTCCGCGAGGAGATTATTCTTCTAACACGTTCGTGGCCGATAACTTTACAGAAATCCTAAAGTAGAAGACCGACAGTTTCTGCAATTAGGGCAAGGGCAAAAATTTGATAAGTTTGCTTTCGAATATGCATCATAGCTTGTATCGCTTTAATTTAAACAAACATAAAAACTTCTCCTTTGCTTAGGGTCATTGACAATTGATCTATAAAAAAGCATAATATTACGTCAGCAATCTAGCATATGTTAACATCGAAAGATTATAATTTTGCGGATCATTTACAACAGCGTATTCAGCGTATTGTTAAATGATAATAAAACTATTATAAAAATAAACGAACGAATCTTACCTCTTCGCTATTTAGTACTAGTCAAACCTGTCCGCTGGTTTCAACATTTCCTTCTTGTTTTCTGTCTTGCTTTTCATTCTCTTTCTCTGCTTGTTTCTCTTTGTTCTTCTCTTTCCCCATTTCCGCCCCTGTCCCTTTTGCTTCTTCTTCCTTCTCTTTCTCTTTCTCTTTTTCTCTTTCCTTCTCCTTCTCCTTATATTTTTCCTTCTCCTTTTCTCTCTCCTTCTCACGCTCTTTCTCCCGTTCTCTCTCCCTCTCAGCTTTGCGTTCTCTGAGAATTTCCATCCGACGTGCCCGATGCAAGCTTCCTGAAGGGAAAGTGGAATCTTCGACCGCGGCAGCCGCGGCCGCACTTGCCCCTCGCTCCACGGCCGTCTGCTCAATAATTTACTTGACTGTATTTTTCAATATGTTCTCTATATCTAATCTCTATACATCGAAGAAGCACACGTGCCCAAGACGAATAAGACGAGTTAGATACATACTTTTAATATGAAACTGGCCGTCGAACTTTTGGCAATGGGACTCTGTGCCGAGGACGGATGACTATGACCGGGCCCATGAGTAGTAAAATATCCGCCTGCTTTCGGTTTTATGTGGCGATTGTACATCTCCATGTGCACGATTTTCATAAATTCGATCTGCGCTGCCAATTTCTGTATTTCTTCCTGTAGCATACATAATCAATGATAATCATCGTCCGCGACGCAACATGAAGTGGTGTGAGCGAGACAGAGAGAAAGGTTCATCAGCGCAATAATTCATTGACACTATCATTCGGCTGGCGTAAGATAGTATTGTCTGTAACTTAATCGTTTTTAATTAAGAATATAAACTTTTTTCATCGTTTCGGCGCCTACAATCAACCATAAAGTGTACATATATTCTCAATATATTTTGCAACACCTTGTATGTGTATAATGTAATAATAGTTTTATATCATGCTATATTAGGTTGTTCGAAAAGTTTCTTTCGTTTTATGAGGAAATAATACACGCATAACGTTTTTTGTTTTATATTATTTTGTCGAATTACGTACGATCAATTTTGTTCTGTTGAGATAAACACTGCGACATTTCACAGACTTGGTTTCACGTTTGTATGAAGGTGCACTGTTGTAAAAAGCACGTTTGCGAAAGAAAGACATTTTTCGGACAACCTAATATTATATGGACCGTTTATTTTGAAAGTCCTTTTTTTGTTGTTTCGAGAAAACTAAAGGTTAGCATATTAGTCAATTCAAAAATATAAATTAATTATGTCAAGTCTGGCAATGTTTTTACTAATTTGTCAATAATTTAACTAAAATAATGCATATTTACGGGCTGTAAATAGACTTGCACCACTTTCAAAATAAACGGTCTATATATTAGGATATATACATTTTTTTATTACATCTGTAATAGCTGCATTTTGAATTTACAGTATCAGCGATAAATAGACAAATATCAAAAAGTTTCTCTGTCATAAAAGCGAATCATTTTTCAAAGTCACGGGATAGGTTGATATTTTGTTGCTGTACTTTCAGTGTAAAAAG
Organism: Bombus soroeensis; assembly: GCA_014737365.1. Lineage (NCBI taxonomy): Eukaryota > Metazoa > Arthropoda > Insecta > Hymenoptera > Apidae > Bombus > Bombus soroeensis. Next base: position 306,226 of record JACXIL010000056.1, on the reverse strand, counting down.
AATGCACATAGAGGTAGAGAATTTATACAGAAAGTATCTGGATATCGAGGCAACTGTGGCAAAAGATCGGAATATTCAAGAATTGGAAAGGATTATCCAAAGGTGAGGAATATTCATTCATATTCATCTTTCTCGTGTAATTACCTCCCAAGCTATTCGCTATTAAACAGAATGTTGCACGTAGTATTTACTTTGTTTCGAGGAATGTTATATAGGGTGTTCAGAAAAAATGTTACAAGCCGTCTTCTCGGAAACCATAGCAGATATCTACTAACTTCTTTTTTTTAATTATAGTACGAGAGAACTGATTACTCGAAGAACAGCTGAGATTTTTGTAAAATGAATTCTTTTTCTTAATGTAATACCATATTGATTTCTGTTCATCTAGAACACCTGAATTTTGCTTGAATCATTTATTCCGCATAGTTAAAGAATTATGACAAAAGGAATATTTAAAGGCGAACTACGCGGAGGCGTCGAAGCGCTACGATTTTAAACGCTTAATGAAATTTTCCTTCAGAATAAATCTATTTTAATTACCCTTCGACGCCTCCACGTAGTTTCCCTTCAGATATCCCTTCGTCATAACTCTTTAATTACGCAGAATAACGAAAGATGGTTCAAGTAAATGTTATTTAGTTTCACAAGAGCTATTCAAACGAACAGTCTGCGTAAATTTCATTTAAAAAAAGAAGGGCGCTGCTCTTGCCTTCCTAGCGATCATCTCAGAAAAATCATTTGTCTTTCACATAATCAGTCTTCTTGTACCATTAGAGTTAAGAAAAAAAAAAAAAAAAAAAATTAGTCGATATCTGCTACGGTTTCTGGAAAAATTTCATTAACAGTTTATGTGGATCACTCTGTAGATTAGATAGAACTACTACATATGTATATTCGTGATCTGATGCCCACCGTTCATTTTTCAAATCGGATTACATATGTGTAAGTGCTCATATTAAGCATAAACACATTTTCTAAAATTATGCTTTTTTCTTTGCACACACCACTGTGTGTTTATTAAAACAGAACAATATACCTTCAGTTCCTCGTTCTCTTGGTGTAAATCGGTCGCTTCTTCGGGCACTAAGCCGATGCCATTTAAAGAGAAACTGGCCGTAACACCGCGGGCTCTAGCACGGCTATCCCATTGATCACCTTGGCCTCGTAAAACTCGGATCACCTGTAGTTATATGAGATTAGAAATTTATGATCGAATTAAACGACGATTATTTAATCGTTTAAAAAGCTGAATTTTACTATTTTACCGCATAGGAGGGAAAGCGAGACAGCGAAAGAATAATTGGATTACCTTGGGCGCAAATACAAGAAATATGGTGACAGAAGTAGACAGCTGTGTACGCAAGAAGCCTAACAAATACTTGATATCCGGGCCAGCATGAGGGAAAATGAAAAGACTGCAAAAGACATCGTAAAATTTCAATTTTAAATTACAGTAACATCGGACAGGTAATAGTAAAAAGATGGAAGTCATACTGAATAGCGATCATGGTTATATTCACAGCTGCTATATTGTAAATAGCGTAGCTTATTAAACGGGCCTCGTTGAAGAGACTCTCTGCATTGCGAACGTTGTAACACACTTTAATACCCCACGCGAGGAACAGAATTTCTCCTGAAAGGAAAAGTTCATTTAGTAGCTGACGTCTAGCGATATATTTCTATTTGATACAGCGGCAGAAGTTTCTAACGAATACTAGACATTTATCATCCAAACCTAAAACAAGCGACTAGCGAGTTGTCTCGAAGATCGTTAAAATATATTTTATCAATAATGTGCTTCAACATTTGTTATTACCGATTGCTAAACTATGGTCCCACCAGTTGAAAGAACATTGGTAGAATTTCAGACCATAATTGTCAGCTATCACTTCGGCATACGGCGGTGCGCTGAGTGTCCACGTGCCAAGATAAATTAACATTACTAACAATATCGGCACCATCCACTGCAGCAGCTGCTTGTCCGTAAGCTTCACCTTATGCGCGCTTTTTACGCGATATGTGAGAGACACTCTATGAAAAAGGACACTTCGTTTTATACATACACGGTAATGACACATAATCATAGTAGCTGATTACGACATCTTGCAATGAAGCTAATGTACATAGAAATAAAAAAGATAATAACCCTATACAACTAGAATAAAATGTTCATTGAATTAAAAAACTTTACTTGTTGTCTGAGAAAGACAATGGCTTTTACATTTGTGTTCGTATAATCAAGGCATCGAGCCGCTGTAAAACACTCGAGGAAAGAAACAAAAGGCAAATAGAAGATAAATTTGAATTAAATTAACATTCACAATATGATAAGGAGATTAATTCTGTTTCGAAAAGGAGTGAAACGGTATCGTTTCATTTTACTACTGGTTACTTTCATATCGTTTAGTGCCTAATAATTGCACATAATATTTTTGCGTATTAGTTATCTTTTATTACGTCGCAAATATTATTACTACTCTTTTCTTCTTCTATTTCTCGATTGTCACATATGGATTTTAAATTCCAGTCTCTTCGTTTTATTAGTCAAAAATAATACTTAACATTCTCTGTTTGAAGTTCGCGAAGAAGATAAATAATAATGTTATTCTAAGAATAATAATAATTCTAATAAAATCTGATAATGATTCCGAACATGGCTTATGAAATCGACAGATTTCTGACCGAATGTACTTTACTTCTATCCTCGAAAGCAGCTGTCATCCTTCATGAAAACAGTTTTTGATCTTATCAAAATAATATTTTATTTTGGCGAATAAAGACACCGAGCTTCGAGAAAAATTAGATTCAATAGTCTTGTACTGTTATGGATTATTATACGTAGATTATAGATTAAACATACAATTAGTTCGAATATCCTTCGTAATATGTATACAGTATAGCTGCATAAACGTGTTATTATGTGGGTAGGCTGAAAATATTCTGCACAAATATCGCGGTAATTTCGAAGTTCGTACATCTTACCTCCAAGTTTTCATCAGCAGTGCAGTGTATGAAATGCAAAAGCCGAGATGTCTCGTCCATTTCGTAGCGATACAAGAATACATATCCAAAACGGGAAATATTGCGGCCATCTAAATACACGAAAGAATATGAAAAATATTACGTACGAACGATGCGTTAGATACGTTTATGCATTTACGAGAAAGTGTATGCGTACTTCGAGATACATAATAGCACAACCCAAAAGCGTAATAGACAAAAATATCGGCGAAGCGACCTTGAACACTTTGAGCTTACGGTGTTGATACATATAGACCACTAGGATGATGGTACCAAACACACAGAAAATAGAGAACGATAGAAGAGAGATTCTGAAAACACATACACACGTGCAAACATGTTATTATCTGATAAACAAACATCTTAAAGAATCGTAAAATTCATTTACTTGTTCTGAAAATGTACCATTCCCCACTTTAATAAATAATTAAAATATAACACGAGGATGTGTATCATTTTCATATTTCAATTGTACCTATGTATCCGAGAATAAGATCTATTAAGTTAATAATTACAAAATGTTTGAGACAGATAGTCGAACGACAAATAGAAGTTTACGGTTACGTTCATACCGGAAGGGCCAGTTGTAGGTGGCTAAACAGGGTTCGGGTCCCTTGCACTTAGCACATCCTGGTGCACAACGTAAGCAGCGAAACACCGTTACGTACGCGTCGCTTATGTTCTCTTGCATTTCCTTCCAAGCAGCTATAAAATTAATGATTTAGCTGAGCTACAAGTCTCACTGATAACGCGTTTCTCGTAGGCGAGAGTCAAATTATCTACCAACCTTCGACGAGGATTCCATCAAAAACGGATTGATGTTGGCTCGTGCTGTAATAACCTTTCCGACATTTGCATACATATGCACCTTTCGCCCAACCAGCACCGACACCGTTCTCATTTATACGATTATTTGGACTCTGATACTCACACTGTAAACCATACGAGGCATCAGTTGCAACGAAACCTTTAAACTCGAGCAACTTAAACCACAACCTTAAAAAAGCTTCAATGCTATTCTGATAATGCGATATCTATTAAGCATTTCGAAAATTTCCTTTGTAACGTCTCCGACTGCATGATAATGTTTATATTCAGAGAATGAATCACGATAACGGATAAAGACAATAAATGAAACGGGGAATGCCTTGTAACGGTAGCTAGACACAGAGAGTTCTAAGAGACGCTAATTAGATGTAGGGAAGACTTACCTGTGTCGTGTCTGTATGACATTTGTGCGTGCCTTTAAAAGATGCTATTTGATTACTTAGAACTTCGTTCTCATTATTTAACGACGATGCATCACATTGATTTACTTCTAGCCCACTGATATCGATATCTACGCTTAAAAATTCTCGAATCCTTAAACAAGATATAGTCTCATTAATATTTATCAACATAGCTGATCCACTTATTGAGTAAAGAGGATTAAAGGTCGGTCTGAAGGGCTGTAGATCGAATATAATTTTCTTATCGAGCATTTTCAATAGAATATTGACGATATTAAATCATACATGCAACATATTTATACTATTTTCCTTGCGTTATAATTCATACTCTTGTTAGTTGTTTGTCGCTGTACAAATGTACGATCAATGAAGTTGCAATTATTTACGAACGACGTTATACTTATGTTGGTTTAAAATAAGTTTTTAGAAACAGACGTACTAACACTGCTACGTAGCGGTAACACTGATGTCGACCGCAAATTTTACTTGTGTAAAAATGTACTTGAAATCAATTAGAATTAATTAATTAATTACAATTAATTTTGCGACATAAATTTAATAAAGTTTACAAGTTCAACTCGAAATAAACACGATTCAATTTTAATAACGATAATTAAGAAAATAATAATACATTCGCACGTAGTCGTTAGAAATTAATACAATCTTTAATCGAACGACAGAATTCAATATAATTGCGAATAATGAAACGAAGTTTGATAAAAATCTAAATTATTAATGTGAAGGATTAAAAGTTAAGATAAATGACTGGATACGAACCCATGACGAGCGTCTGGTGGCCGTATGTTAACACTGTACGAAATCAACCAGCGATGACTTTTGCAGGAGAAATACGGGATGGTCCACCAACCCCTGTAGGATTCAATCGCCGGTGACTGCATGAATTTCGGTGACCTGGGATAACACGCAAACGCCACAAACCGCCATAGAAACTTCGATCTTTTTACGCACACGTATTTTGTGCAACGACCCCATTATTGTATATACATCTTATTCTTTCCTTCATCCCGTAGTCTTGGCACTTCACGGTCATCCGGTATATACGAACATTAAATTGCGGCCTAATCTCGAAATAATTGTCTGAATGTATCAACATTCCATTACAACCGAGCGTATGCAAGTACTTGGATTGTAATAATTTGAAAGTAAAATAAATAAACGAACTTATATAATGACATATACAAGGCGTTACAGTTTTTTTCCGTCAGCCTTTACCAATACGTTCTATAAGCGTGAACAGAAAAATAATTTTATATAAACGTATATTACATTGCTCGAAATTTTATTAATAGTTAGTTATAGCATATTACTGTATTTAGTTCATGTTAAATAACAATCGTTTCCTGTTCAATCCATTGTAAATAGATCTATCGATCAATAAATTTATCATATAGGATAGAAACCATTGAAAACCCTAATTTCTAATATCTCCAAATAAATAAAAAAATTCTATAGTAATATATTTTTGCATACTTTTCTCTTTAGTTTCCCACACAGGGAAGTCCAGCAGCCGAATCAAAAAAATTATTTCCTTCGCTTTCTATAATCTTTTATCGAAGCTTCGTGTAAAGTAACGTGTACGTACATAAAATCTTTTCTTCATCTTTCCAATAGAAAGTATTAACAAAATTTGAGCGAAAAGAATTTTCACATTCAACAGCATAATGGTTCCAATATTTTCAATATTTACAGAGAATACAAAAATATCTATAAAGAATTCCGTCGAGTGAGTATTATGCTTATCTTATAAAATGTCGTACCTAAGTGCTGCTTTTAAAAAAACACAGCGTTATATCCGCGTTGCGAGTATATTTTTCTCCGTGGATTTGTGCATACGTATTACGTATCAATTTCTCAAAATCAACTGGATGTGACCGTTCGTGTTATTTCCAAACTGGGATTTTGATTTCTTGATCGTCTACGACTTTATAATAATAATTCAGGGAATAGTCCAGTGACTTTTCTACAAGATAATTTGGAAACAAATCTGTACACATACAGTGGTGTACATACCTGTTTGTGTGCGTTTATTATTGCATTTATATACTAATCGATTAACTTCATCGTTCGCTAGTACCTTCATACGATTACGAAAATTTGTGGCCATGGAACTGAAATGCAGAAGCTGATGAAAGAATGCCTCGTTGCAAGACAAGCGTATAAACAATTTTACGAGGAGTATTTAATCTTTTAATCGTCCATGCGTCTCGAATTCCCGTTGTTTTATTTCGTATTGGCGATACTCGCGTGTACGGAACGCTTGCCGTAATTACTGTCGAGCATTTTCGCAGGCGAATAGCTTTGTCGTGTGAAGTTCGTAAACGATAGTAAATTGGAAGTGCCTTCTACAGGAAGTCCTCTATAAATAGGAACTACCGCGTGTATTTCCACGGTAATTGATCTTTGCAAGACAAGCGGGAAAGTACGGGTTGCACGAGATTGGCACACCATGTCCCATACCTATACATATGTATGCTTCACGTGTGTAAAGAATGGTTCGTACAACGTTTCCTGATCCTCATCGCAGCTCCTAGTCTCTCGTCCTAAGAACGACAAGTTCGACCAAAATGTGCTTTCAGGAGAATAGTAATCGTCTCGGAAAGCGTCGCTCTAATAGCTCGAAAAGATTCGCCGGGTACGCGATACAGGTAAAGTCACATAGGCGAGGTTATTTGATTCAAGTTATGCGTTATGATTGCTTCATATATCTTTAAGGCCATTTCTTTGCGAAATTTCGAAATTATCGATGTTCTTTATGCCACGTAGAAGCATTGTTTGCGCGTAAAATTACAGTCGTTATGGCTATGCGCGCACCAGCGACAATTTATCGCTTACGAAGACGACGCGAATTTGTCGTTAGAAGAAGAAGAAATTGGACCCGCATAGCCTAAGAGGAGACTGAAAATGTGTACCTGTATAAGTTTTATACGTGTAACCTGCGATAAACAACTTTTATAGTCTTGTCGGTTTTAATGTTTTTCTCAAGATAAAAGCTGTTTCATTAGTAATCGTTTAATTAGCAACTAAATTACATAAAATTCTGCGTAATTGATCATCAGGAAAAAGGAAACTGTACGTGTATTTACATATTTTTCATAAGTGTATTTGCAACAATTGCTTTGTTTTATTATATTCGACGGTTAGTTTTACGATACAAGCTATTAATACCACGGCGCCGTACATGGGTGTATGTAATAAAAAGCCTTTAACGATATACCGATAGCGTATTGATTATCGTAGAGTTCTGTTTTAGAGTTTATGTTCCCCTTCAAAATAAAGACCCTTGAATACAATGCACACGATATCTGTAATGCGCGATGAACGAAATAAAAGAAAAAGTAAAATTGTTACTTAATGTATAAAGAACGAAGTAGGACACAGCAGAAGTGTCAATTGACAAATCTCGTAACACATCGAATAGTATAAATATAACGTATTAAAGTTACTTGTTCAACTATATTCATGTTATTTGCATTATTCGTATCGTAAGACCAATATCACGTAATAATAAAATTCGCAATTCAATCGCATCTTAAAAATTACTATTTATATATTGTTTATTTCATTATTATTTATATATATTATTATTCGTTACTTCGTATTATTCTTTTTACACTGTATTACGTTGAAGATATTTTTAGCAAAACGAAAGATCATTAGAAATAAACAGAAAGATCAGAATTTTGTGGTCTTTCATTCGCAAGCAAAGGAAATCGCACTCGAAGAGGTACAGATGTTGTAAATAGAAGTTCTAAATAAAACGGTATAAACAAAACTGAAAGCCTTATTTACAATGAAAAGATTAAAAGAAAGTAATAAGGCAATAAGGTCATTAATTGATCTTGATAAGAGACATGTTATAGTTCACATAAAAATAGATTTAAAAGTTTGCCTAAAAACTTGCTATAGGTGTCGCGAAATAATACGACAAGAAAGTTCAGCGATAAAATATATGAAAAGTTGTACGAAAGCGCGATTATTATGATTAGCACGAAAAGAAAGAAATAGCATAAAAAGTATTTTACACCGCTTTAAAAGAAAGAGATAAATAGATTACAATTTAATTAAATATGTGTAGATATAGATTTTGCACTATAAAAAAAGATGTTTTTCGTAATTCAATTCAAAATAAAGTCAACATATATGCATATATAACGATTTACCATTTAATACGATTCGATTCCAAGGGGTTAATAAGCTATTTAATCCATAAAAATATTTTAATTTTATGATATAGTATTTCGTTTCCTTTTTTGCTATCGTGTGTATAGAAATTCGAACAAAGTTGCATGATACTTATCAAAGAAAGTGTTTTATTTAATTTTGTGACTAGATTTAATTTTAATCTAAACATTTTGGCGACACAGCTACCGGTAGTATATATTTTATCAAAAGAAATTAGAATTTATATAACTTGAAATATATTTCTTGTACATCGAAAACATTATAAAAAATGTTTCTTTTACCAAATTTATGTAGTGATATAAGAGATGGTACACGGTGTTAATCGTTTAATTCTGTTGGGAAAACACATTTTTTTACTATATATTCAATAAATTTGTTTAAATCATTGCTTATATCAATTGATTAACAGAATCAAGAATAGCAGGGTAACTGTCAATGGATTTGTCGTAGTAAATAACGAAGGAACTTCCACGAAATGGTCAATTTATAGTTTTTCACGTAATTTCGAGTCTCTTAAACATAAATGATTGATTTTTTCTAAAGTTTCTTTCATGCATATTTTATGCTCTTACTTATAATCTTATAGTGGCTATAGATGTATTATACTTATGCTTGATGATAATTCGATAGAATATTTTTATAATTTAACTCGATATATTCCATGTATGTAAGAGATAGCATGTAAATTGTAAAATCATGAACTTTGAAACATTCAGACAATATATGATTTGGATAAGCACTGTGATAATCACTTTGACAAGACGTAAAATTTTAAAAACGTATCTCATTGTTGCGTATCGAGTTTCTATGACTTGACGCTCGTACAAGATGATGAAGGATGATGAATGATCGTGGAGCGCCTATGAAATGCTTATTTTCTTCTCGGTAGAACTGTTTCCAAATTAAAACATATTGCATACGTATATCTGTTTTTTGCCTAAATTTTACAATCAAAACACGATGTATGTAACAATACTGCATTGACAATACTGTTCGTAATCTATAATCATCTTTTTATCCGTTCTTATATGTTAAAATCGGTTACTTTACCGAGAAGAGATAACGAAAATCAAGTATGAAGGGCGAAGTGCAAAACAAAAATGTTTTGTGCTTGTGCGTGTGCGTGCGTGCAGGTTGATGCTTCTTAAAAAGCTATGTGCAAATGTGAATACATTATTTTTAAATAATGTTTTCGACGAATACTTAATGTCTAATAAATAAACATCGCATAAAGTCAGATCGCATCTGTTCGACTTAATAACATCAGACAAATTTTTATACGAACAATATGAACAATAATTAAAGAAGAATAAACCCATTCCAATAATCGGCTGTAACATTTACTCAAAAGAGAGGCGATATATTCATTTTCAGTTACAATCGGTTCTTTTCTGAACAAACTGTATACTTTCGAACAATAGAATAACCTGTAATTTACGTCATAATTTGTTATTTAAAAATCATCATATTTAAAATTGATAAATAAGAAAGAATTTATATTATGCTTTGCAAAATTTCCTACACTTACAATATTTTGATACACTAACGTTCCATTGACATCTTGTTTGCGATTATTATGTTTAATTATGAATAATTATTATTACGTTTGGGAACAAGAAGAAGATAAATGTTAGTGTCATAGAAAAAAACGATGCTTAATTCATCGTTCAGATACTGATCGCTAGAAATATTTTATACCAATAACGAAACAGACCTGGTTGTTACAAGAAAGAACAAGAATGACAATATTATCTCGATATACAGTGGTTGAGGAAAATATTCCAATATTTCTAGAATGTGATCTATATGATACAAAATATTTTGAAAATTCATTGGCACCGTAATAAGACACGTGATTATATATACTAGTAAAATTTAAAACAGATCTGGAAGAGAGAGAGAGAGAGAGAGAGGAAGAGGTAGAGAGTCGCCAAAGTATTTCATTACAGTGAATTATTTATAAGTTACAATATATAGTAAAGCTATTTTTAGCATCAATTGTATATTTAGACAGTATACAATCTATGCTGTATACTAATTTTTCATTAACACCATGCTTACAATAAATATCTTGTACCCTCCATATAAATTTTCGGATTGGTTTCAAATATTGCTATTATAATTTCAATAGTCTTTCACAGGAGATTTCAAGGTGATCACAAGGTCAAATACACAAGACTGTAGTAGATACGTATATCGCCGTCGATACGGTGCAATTTTTGCCTGAAATATTCTTTCGTGTGATTCATGTTTTTCGAAATATTTGAACGATTCGAGATAAACCGGGCACACTACATAGCAGAATTTATTTTAAATAATGAAACATAAAAAACGTTGTTAGAGGAAGTAACGTTTGGTTAAAATAAATTGGTATAAATAAACGATTGAATTAATATTTCTGATATTGAGTTCCTGTTATACGATTCCTTTCCCTTAATTTTGTTATAAATTATCGAATTACAAATAAAAAGTTGTGGAAAAATGTACGTAGTCCTTTGCACATATCCTGTCAGTTTTTCATATTAAGTTTCAAGTGATGAAAAAATCAATGAAAGAAGCGGTATATAGAGAAAGCAGAGTGAAGAATTTACATTTCAATGGAGATTTTTAGAACACAGTTTTATGACAACAATTTTATGACAGAGTTTGAGAGTAAATTTCTCGACTGGAGATGAAACTGAGAGGTACAGTATCGAGCAAAAGTTTCCAGTTATATGAATTTCTCATTTTACATTTCTTGAAAACGATTTCTAAAATAAATAGTAGATATTATTGGATATTACCAAAAAAGAAAAAAGAAAAGAAAGGAATATTATTCTAAATTTTAAACTCACGTTTATCAAATTACATATTTGTGATTCTTCGGGTTTCGATTGTGTTTTTAATACACTGTAGCACGTCGCGCTGTGTTTCAACGTTTCGTGTACATTTCAGTTTATTTCTTCGGGGCAGACTTGAAACTCGGTTTAGGTTAACCGTCAGTTTCATCTCTGCAAATTGGAACAGAGAGCAGTATTCTACTAAAAACATTGTCGAAACTCGAAGAACATATGCCAATACAGATGTCAAACAAAAAATATTATTTCCACTTACTTACGAGGTTGTTAAATTGCATTGTTCGAAAATTTCGATCCACCTTATTTCACAGCAGAAATCTGTACTTTATCTTATGACATAAATTTGACATATTTTATTTCGAAAATTATTATTAATATTCTGTAGCCGTATTCTGTGCATTGACAACAGCATGACTAATTATCGATTAATCTTAAAACAAAGTAAATGCTCTCAATCTTATTTAAATCTAAAATAAAACTAACATCGAGTTTAAAACTTTTAAGTGTATAAAATTGTTAACAGATAATCATATTTATATAGATAATTATTATTGTTACTATGTTGAAAGACGCGATCTTTTGTCGTCAGTCCTCCTATATATACAGTAAAATATTATCTGAAATAATTCCGTATATTAAATCATACACGGTTTCCTTAATCTTAGCGAACTTATTAAACTGACTTCACCAGCTTCTTTCACATCGTGTTTTACTTTCTAATACGTCGTTTCTTCTACCAACTGTATATATCTTCCCCCTTAATTTTCGAAACAATTGAACTTCAACTCGTTCGTGAAAGTACTACTCTTCCAATCTTCAGATTCAATGAAAATGTTCTTGTTATCGTGATGGACCTTCTCTATTGGAAAAGTTCAATTATGGTAATTTCTGGAATTACAAATAATTTGATATAAAGAACATTTTAGGCCAAGATTTACTACGATGGAATTCCATTTATGTAAATTTTATAATATTTTGACATAAAGTAAATATGAACGAAATTTTACTAGCTCCCAATTCACTGAACTTTATCTGAGCTTCTATTATCTGAACCGCTACCGAGTGTCGATCCATTTATATGAACGTCTAACAATAAAATAGTAAAAAGTAAGGGGCGTGCATTCTATGACACATTCTCACGCTTCGATACAACATTATTATGTATTTAAGAGCAAATGTGTCATGAGCAAACATGAACTCCTATTATAGTTGAATAAAAAATCATAGGTGGTGGGGAAAAATAGGTGGACTCCTATTATACGACGACCTGGTTATCCAGTTGCTGGGTACCAGTTCAGGTTGTATAACAGGCAGAAAGAAAAACGACGAGAATGTTGGCCATTTTAACGATACGCTTTAATAAAAGTGATCGAGAAATACTCATAATATAAAAATGAAAAACTTTTAAGCTTAGCAGTTCAATCTTGGAACATTAATTTGATTGGAAATTTATCGAGCGATCTTGCAAGCTCGTGTGAACAAGTTTAAACGTTCGAACAACGTAAGATTATTCAAAGTCGTACTTGAGAAATGCAGTACACATCTGTCAAACTTTATTTCTGAATTAAAATGTTCTCGTTACTGAGCTGCTGTTATCAGTGCAAAAGACATAACTGAAGAATACTTGTAATTATCTGCGAAATAAAATATATCAAATTTATCATGTCGTAAAATTCGTATAAAGCAACAAATTATAGCTATTGTAAAAAACAAGAGATCAAAATCTTTCGGATAGGGTATTTTAGCAATTTCGTAATATCATATTTTTATATCTGTTCTGTTTCATTTGCCACGCCTATATCCATTGTTAATCAATGTTTGTTCCTCGATAAAAAAAAAACCTATGCACGACGTATGTATATATTACATACGTATTGATGCTTTACTTCGCGATATGAGATTTTTATAATTATGATATTCTAAACACAATTGCGGGCTAGGAAGCGTATTCTTTCCAAATGTATAAAAAATTTATGATCGTTATGAATAAGCGATATTTTATTTGAAACAACGTATTTTAATTAACGTTGTTTCGTAAAAGTCGTGGAATCGATTTATTTTGATACATTTAAGGGTATAACTGGTGAAAGGCATAAACGCTAAGAGAAACTAATCGTACGCTGACTATACTGTTCGAAATTGTCTAAATTTCTCCGAGTAGTTTCGATCTAAAAGAATTGAAAATTTCATAAACGATTGGAAATATAGAAGCAATGATAGCGTAATTGATACATGCAAAACATGCATTTTCATCGAAGTGCGTGAGGATTTGAAATTCGTACAGTAGGTAAATCGAACCTCAGTTCTGTGGTGGCACCCGCGTTTTCAAACCATGGCAGATTTGGATCCGGTATAGATCCTGGCTGAAGTCCGTGACTCTCGACCTTGAACGGTTCTCCGACGCTTCCTGGGCTTCTTTCCAACCAGACTGCGCTAATCACCGCACCCGTGGACGTATTTAGTGCGATCACCCTCGTTTCTACGGCGTCGTTCACTGACATCAGCAATGATTTTGCTAACACATCTAAAAGCACTGACACCACAACAAATTATAAGACAGGAAAGTCAGGTATATATCGATTGCTTGAATTGTTATAAGCCATTAACTTCTACATTATTTGTGCAATAGTTTGGTTTAGAGGAACCAACGTATTAATTGTGACACATTTTATGCAAGCTACTTTCGAAAGCTTTCGAAAAATGTAACTAACCGTTTAACAAATCCTTAAATATGACATAAAGCGAAGTTGACCTTCAAGTATCCAAAATTCCTTCGTTCATAAAAAAAGAAAAAAAAGTGGGCACAGCACGTCATGTAATTTATTCCTCATAACTTCTTCGCCTTAAGAATTCGTTTAATCGAAATATCAATAATGTGATAAACTTTAAGATTATGCGACAAACATAATTAATGTAATTACGGACTTCCTTCAAAAAATATAGAAAAGAATGATAAGTTTTTTTTAGCTTCTAGCGTTGTTACACGAATAGGAAATAAAAACAAGTATTACAGAAAATATTTCTGTATTCATATAGTCCGAGCAGGGCTTTTTAATTCTATCGTCATTGAAACGATCGTTATTCGATTCGATCATAAGTAGAATTGCGACAGAGACACGATTAATATCGTTACAGAATTTAACTACGAATAATAAATCTATAAAATTTCGAGAAAGTATATTTTTGTAACTGTAGTTGTGGATTTATTAAAATCTTTATGGATTCGTTTTAAAATCAATCCATGTGCAGAGTTAAAATCAGTCCAGCCATATAGGGGTAGTCGATGTATTTCGATGGTATGCATATTCTCGTTACCATTTCAGCCGATGGAATTCGATTAGGTGCTGATATACCAGGCTCCGTACAAATTGAACTGTTGACAATGCGGCCCGTCATCGTGCTCGGTTTATTGGGCAAATCGATTTTACGCTTCTCTCGTAGATTGTCCATTCAAAATTCAATAACGGCAAGAAAGTGTTCCCGTATTTTGAAATGTCAAACCATTATGTCCTTTTTCCTTCTAATTCTTATGTACGAGAAGAAATTTTAGAGAAAGATGTTTCATGCGTTATAAAATAAAAGAAGGAATTTTTATTCTTTAGTTTCCTTGGTTTACCAGAGTTTGTTTCATAATACTGAGACATATTACACGTGCAAATATTATTCATTAAGTATTATAGTTATTTCATGTTAATAGAGAGTTACATCCTAAAGGCTCTAGAATATTAAAAGAAAAATTTTTTTATACTTTTATATATAATCTATTCAAATATGTAAAACGCACCTGTAAAACAATTTTTCTAAATTTGAGAATCTAAGTATTTCACAAATTTTTGGATAAGCGACGCAGCATCAAAAGTAGAGACTTGACGACAAATATTTAATCTATATTATTAACATCTAATATAATATTATTTAAACTAATTTAAAGACATTTATTCGAAGAAATGGACTCAAAACTTATACTGTTTTAAGGTTTCTGCATAATTTTCTATAATGATGCACTAGAACTTATACAAAATAGACAAGTATAACAGTATAGTTATCACATTGATTGTTGAATGTAAGCGGGACTATCGTGAATTCGCTTTTAATGCTTCTTACGAGCTTTACGATTTAACCGAAACATCGCTATGGTGTTCTATTTGTTTCAACAGCACATACGTATTAGCACTTCGTTTATATTATGCTATTTACGAGTTAATTTAAAAAATTGCTACTTTTGAAGAACAATTTTCGGTTTAGGGAGAAGGATTCAATATTTGTATAGGATATGCGCTTTTTTCGTCTACAAATAGCAATAAGGACGTAATGCAAGAATTTTCGAAACATACATCCGGTTGTAACAGTACAATGATAGAAGTGTCAGACCTAGAGGATATTCCGCATCGTTGCTCGCGTTCAACTCGCATAAATACGAGCATCGTCTCTACCCCTTCACAAGTGAAAACGTGCTACAGGCGATTAGATATCAGACATTCTAACTAGTAACTCTCTTTTGAGACAGCAACACAAAGATTGTCAACCACTAATTCCTAGCCGAGCTAGTTAAACTTTTACACATGAGTGGAGACGTAGGAAATTTCTTTCGATTTGACAAATCATAGTTAACTAGTAATATGAAAAACTCGTTGTGTACGTGTGTTCTAGTGTATCAACTATCTATCGGTAAATTGTTTATCACTATTCAACATGTATGTACTCTTGTTACAATTTCTTCGCCTTAACATCTTCAGGGTGATTATTCCAAAAAATAGATTAGATATCACCTTGCATGCAAATACTTCCAAGGCTGAAATATCACGAAAAATCGACCGCGTGTCGTAACAACGCGTACGGTACTTGAAAATCAATTGTGAAATGTTACGATAAAACTCCATTTGTCTGAATCGATCGGGAAACAAAGAATTTAAGTACATATAGTAAGGGTTCGTGTTTAGATAAGTGAGTTGAATTGACAGGAGTTCATTTGATCTGACATTAACTAAAATTTCAAATTTCATTCCACTAAATGGAGTTACGATAAATGGAATTTTACTGTAGCCGTCACTGTCTGTACGAGTGGTTAAAGTGACATAAAAGATGTATTCTTTGGGAATTGTTTTAATACTTTAGATACGAAACGCCAGCTATTTGTTGTCTTCATTTATGTTGGAGCATTGTCAGGAAGCGGTGTGTTGTCTGCTATTTAAGACTCCCACAGTCTTCTGCTCGATAAGTTTGTTCGTTATAATTGGCAACAGTAAAATTTTTCAATATTATATACTTCTTCAAAATACACGTACAGTTGAAAGGTTAACGAATATTTAAAAGATAATCTGTTGCAACATAATTAATTTTATTCATTGGCCGATTATGTTTGTTAGTAATACTTCTTTCAATGTTCTTCTCAGAAAGTGTAAGTTATAGAGAAAATATCTAATCTTGATAAGTTTCACCAAAATAACAGAATAGAGAATGTATTGAATATTCTATGAATCCATGATACTTTACATTCTTCTTATGTCATTGAAGTTGACAATTTTACAATGATTATTGCTTATTTGACTTAAATGATTTAGCTGATCCTGAGATTGTCGGTCATTAACATCTCCAGGACATTATTGGCGATAGGTTGAGTTTTAAGTGACTGTAATAAATTGTTTGCATTATGATCACTGTGTTTTTACATAAAATAATCAATTCACTGTATGATCGTCACTATCATATAACTTATTCTGTTTTAATTTCACCGGAAAATCAGAAATCTTGGTTCATCACCAACACTATCATTAGATGATAATATTCTCTTACTTGATTCAATTGATTATGAAATTGAATTCCGATAAGATAATTCTTTAAAAATATATTGGATTCCTAATTTATTCGAATTATCGATATTAATGATGATATTCTTTTTATAGTTGATAATATTTGATGTAAATATTAGATAAAGTTGATAGCGTTTAGTATCATACATTAAAAGTGTAACTAAGCTTGTAACTAAAAAGATAGTAATATTATGTACCCAGTAGTTGTTACTTATCATTGTCGCTTCAATATTTTTATAGCTTAAACTTTACATAGGATTTTTCATCGTAGGTTTCTAGCAATTATCATTAGTAACTCACCATTGTGCCTTGATACTCCGATAGTGCCAAGATTTTGGAGCATCAGGGCTGTCATGTCAGCTTTTTGACGTGCTGTATCGTAACGTCGAGGATCAAGTGCTACGATAGCTGGCAAGGATTTAAAACCAGCTGTCGTGGCACAATCTTCACCCAGCGATCCAGTCGATGCCGCCTCTATCACGTCCAGAGCTTCTTCGATACCCGCCTTTCAATTAACACAATTTATGGATCGTATTAATTAATTAATCGAAATTTAAAACGAATTAACATCTTGCTTCAAACTTAAATATTTTTCTTCTCCTCCTTCAACATTATAATTATTGTATGTTTTCACTCTTTGATAAATTGATTCACACGAATATGAACAACTTGCACACGATGTGTTTTCATAAACTTAATACAATCGGTGATAAATTAATCTTACGAGATTTTTCAATACACAAGCATGTAAATTATTTATAAATATATACGTACATTTCATATAAAATTGTGTACAGTAATATAATGAGTACAGTACAGATATTTGTTTTAGAATATAACTTACATTCCAAATTGAATGATTATTTAAAGATATCGTCCAATAACTGTTTCTTTCTATCTAACGCAAACAATTTTGATACTATATATTATGCAGCCCTATTACGTGAAATTAAGTACGAGGAATTCTCTTTTCTTAACATGTAAATGATTTTGGTTGTTCCCTTAGGCTGCAATTGTATCCCTGTAATTGTATCATATATATTCATGCATAAATAAAAATATACTATATAATTATATATTAATATTTAAGCAAATCCGTAGTATGCGCACGCAAGTTGAACAGTTCTCAAAAAAATAACTAGGAGCGTAATTGTTTGAGTAATAAATGGGTTTGAAAGAAATAAACGAAATGAGTGAAAATTCTGAAATTAATGATCCGAAAGTATGTTAATAGGTTCTTATCGAGAATATTTTTCTACGCAGAAGCAAATTGCGATTAATGAGATATAACATAGACCTAATCTCAGCTTATCAGACTCGATACGTAAAGCGACATTAATGTTCCATCGTGTCCTTAATTTCGCAATGAATCAAACACTGATAATAATAACATAGTTTGTAGTTTTGTAAACTAAAAAGTCCAAATCTATTTGATTAAAATAAGAAAAAAAGGCACATCCTGTTCTATCTATGAGACAGAACAAACTTTCTTTGATTAAGGCTTTTACATCTCTTCGGATAGCTCAAATTCTTCATATTCTTAAGACTCCTAATTAATACTTGATAATCCTTAATACTTAACTAAGCGTAACATACAAAGACAACGATAGAAAAGGTCTCTACTTATAAAGACCCTTTATCTACTTTTCCTGTTCTCATTTCTATTCCCATATCGCATCCGTTCACATGGTAACACGTAACTCGCATACTGCCTTCATATTTCTCTGTGTAGTAGGACACGCATAGAAGATCATCCATTTTTACAAATGTTACAAGCCCGATAAATACAATTAAATTCAACAAAATCGGTAAATGCTTCGCTTTCGGACGTCCGATTTTAAGCAACCGAAACCTCGTATTGTAATTATTGCGACGAGACGTCCAGGAGACTCCCTATATTCTCCTCTCTGGTAGCTGACCGGTAAATACTTCAGTCGCTCTCTCCTCCAGAGTGTGACTCAAGTGATAATACTCACTTGTCACAATATTATGTGTCTCGCGTACGTCCGGAGTCTACTCGTACTCCTCCTCCTGGATAATCCAGTTGTTCCCTTTATTCCGGGGGATGAAACAGTTCTCTCTGTACATCCTCAGGCGTCCAGGTGAACCCTTGTACTCTCTTTATTGGGTTTATTAGGCGACTAGCGACCAGTCGTTTTCCACTCTTTAGTCTTTCCACTCTTATCACAATATTATGTATTTCGCGTACATTCAGACAGTCCAATGGTGCTCTTTCCCTGGAAGGCGACCACCGAATAATTCAGCCGCTCTTCCCATTCCAAGGGTCGAGCCAGGTAGACATTTCTGTGCATTCTTAGGGGCCCAGCCAGGGGACTCTCCGTACTCTCTTATTCGGTAGGCGACCGCTACCCAGTCGTTTTCTCTTCCAGAGAGTGAGCCAAGCGACCGCCGTACACTTCTGTAAAGATGCTCGAAAGCTAGGCTTCGTATCTCTAACTCTGATGGGTAGCCGATGGTAATACCTCGTTCTCTGCCAGCAGAAAAGACATTCTCTACAGCATGGAATGTCGCGTCCGGTGTCGCGACAGCGATAGTTATTTCCAGTTGTTGCTTGTCAACAAGTCGTGTTATTATGCAGGCATCCAGGCGGAACCATACGAGCTAGAACCGTCTTGAGATTTCTGTCGCGTCTCGTTAAATGGGAGAAAACAACTGTTCCTCTCATCGACGGTCGTTACAACTTGTAATTTACGAACTATCTGAGCAGAGCTGAAGGTTATGCCAGCGACTCGGTTTAGCTACCTACTCAGCAAAACTGCTTTGCGTGAGATATAGCCGAAGCAAACCTGAGCAAGTTCCGTAGTCTAAAGATTACAGACTCCGATAAATATTAGGAATATACATCCTGTACACAACGTTTGTTGCATTTACGAATTCCCTGAGAGGTACGTCTCAGCGGAGAAATACGTTGATGTAATCAACACCGAACGCATCGAAAGGATTGAAGTTGCACTTAGTAGTAAAGAACGAAAAACGAAAGAGAAAAGGTCAGAAAGAGAGAGAGAGAGAGAGAGAGAGAGATCAGCAATAAAGTGGTATTCCTGAGGACGAGTGGAGTGTTTATGCCAAAGAATGTAAGAAAATATGGTACTAGCAAGGAGGAAACTGAACATCTTGTAATAGGTATACCTCGATTCGTTCATTTATCAGTGCATAATTTTACTTACCTCTTGCTACAGAGATTTCTATTTCACCTATTCTAAAATTTGCCTTTACAAACGGATATACGCTTTTCATATTTATGTAACTCTTAGAACACCAGTAGCTAATACATATGTACATTTTTATTATTATATATGTGTGCGTGTGTGTCTAATTAAAGTATTAAATCGATTCATATGAAATATCTTTTTTTCCAGAATTTACATTTAACGAACCAACTATGCCTTGTCGTCAACTGTTATTCATCGCACTGCGGAAGAATAAATTTATTGCAAGTTGCAATATACGCGTACCAAATGCTAACTAGATTTATAATAGAATGAAAATATTGTCACATCAGATATTATGATTCAGAATAATCGTTTAACTTTTTTGTATGTGGCAGAAAATTTAGGCAAATAAATTTAGCAAATAAATTGCAATAAATTGCAATATATTAAATAGGATAATTCAATGTTGATTCGTAAAATTGAAATCTGTTCACTTGGATTTAAATTCGAATTTCGAATACTATTAACCGCTATACGTATCTCTTCCCTACGAAAGATACTAAAAATAGCCCTTTTTTCTGATTCAAATAAAAATGCGGTGAAAATGTACAACAAAAATTAATCTATTGTTAGAAAAAATTGTAGTACTTTAGAATTTGATTATGCTAACTAGCTTAAAAATTTAAAAGCCAATTTTATGTAGATCGTGGTTTTCCCTTGTGCGATGTGAACAGGATGGATGAGGGTTATTAGTTAGCCGAGGGTGTTAGGTGATAGCTCTTGTCTACCCTATCTCTATTGTACCATTCCTTACAGGGAGAGCTTTTGGTTTATTCCATCAAGAGGTAGAACTATATTCTAGGAGTAAAAATGAGAAAAAAGTCTGTAGAAGTATACTTTATTTAAAAACACCTACAACAAAAATAAGAAATAATAACAAATTTATTTTTTATTCGATACAACGTTATATTAAATATTTATTTTAGTTCCAAAAAATTGATCTATCATATTACGAACTTTTTGCTTGTTCTTCTTTTCATTTCAATGCATGCATTACCAATTTTTACTTGGTAAACTTTCCACAAATAAAAATTTAGTGTCGTAACATAAATTGTTAGTTTTACTTATGGAACATATCAAAACTTGCAGTCACTCTATAGTTTAAAAGAAGATAATACACCTCTAATAATTTTATATAACCCCAACTCTTAACGAATATTGAATATTTGTATAATATTTGATTAAATTATTATTTTATCTCCACAAAATTTCTGAATGTTAAAGAGCATTTGTCTGATGCTAGTATAATTTCAATGACTTGCAATGTAGCTACTAACAGACTTTACTTATATCACTATCGTACATATCTCTCTGAATTTCAAGAAAATGAATGTTTAGTTGAACGCATTGAACTGTAATAATTCTGAATTCTGATAAGATCATGATTTTTCTAACGAAATTTATTTCTAACGAACGTTAGTTTTTAATTTTACACGCTGTTATTAAATAAACAATTGATTAACGCAGTTACTTGCAATATTTTCGTTCTGACGATTATCGATTCCTCTTCAACCGACACAAGGCACAACTTGCGCGCATTGTGAGTTAATTTGAAACTTAGCCGAAGCGCCATAAGCTTGTTGAAATGTTGTCAGATGAATATTGGTTTCGCTGTTCGGTCGAGGATGTGTAGCCCTAATCAATTGGAACATCTAGGAAGTCAACTAGGATATGTTACACGGGAAGAACCTTTGCTCCTACTAGTCCCTGTTTGACCCTAGACTAATTAACGCAAACACATCGATTCGGGGGCATCGGCCTCCTTTCGTGTAGTCGTAGTTGATTCGAGCTATGGGAAAGGACGTTCAAATAAAATTACGTTTACTCTGAGTACAGAATTACGTGGTGTAATATAATCGGTTCTTTCAGGCGACTGCAAATTCATTCGTTCTTGCACCGTAATTTTAGCTCAATCTCTTCTCCACATTTGTGTTATTTTTCTCTATTTTTGGTAAACTTCAACACTCCAATTTCCATAGCTCAGGTCACGATGCAATATCTATTTGTTAACTTCTACTTCTATCGATGTACAGTAACAAATTTCGAGGGTTTATTTCGACATATAAAGAGTACATACTTCTTTTGTTATTACAAATTACAAACTTTTTTAGTGAACAACGGAAGATTTTAATTCTGCAGAAGGGAAATAAGCAAGTTGGTATAAACAGTGGCTGAAAACACGAACGAACAAATTGTACGTATAACCGGTGGAAATAAAATGAATTGAACTTTCTGTACGCGCGTACGGATGATATTTATTGTACAAAATAGTCGGGAAACCTCATATCGTCGCTTTCTTTTTGTCACTTAAAGTTAATCAAATATTTGGAAGAACACGCCATGAAAGCATTCGCTCGATATTTTCGCAATGAAAACAGTCGGAGCGTTTTTGAAGCGTCCGTAGAGCATTCGAGAATGCTCGATTGGATCCACGAAACTGAATCCTGCAACGGATACGCGTTTCCACTTTTATTTTTTAATTTTGCTAGAGTGAGGAGCGAAAGGGCATTCATTCGCCTGACGCAAGCGCACCATTGAAACCAAAATTCACTTACACGATCATACATTACCCGTATGTATGTACAACGCAATCGCGTATAACAATAATCTCTTTAAAGTCAAACTGTTTTGTTTTGTTCAAACAAACTCGAATCCATTCGTCAGCAACCATCGTATTTCAAATAAAAATGATATCTCGATTGAATAATTAATTATTTAATATTCGTTGTAAGCTCGTATCGCAATTAAAGTAAAAATTAACCCAGATAGATACGTTGAGACAACAAAAATTTTGAATTTATTCGCGAGTCTTAGGATGATAGAATTCGACATTTCCAATTTTAATATAATTGCCAGGACCGATGTACATGATACAACAATTTGAAGAAAATCACATTTTCTAGCTGAAATAAAAGTATGATTGCTATTCTATACCGTTGAATCGCTGTGATAGTAGAACAGAATTCTGCAATTATTGTGAGAAGTTGCCGCATCTTTCGCATTGTGGGGAGATTGACGTTCCGCAAATTCCTTTTTATACAGACCTACGTACTAAGTGGAGTTAAAAGTCAGTAATCTTGTTAGTGACAGATAATGCCCAAACCAATGGAATGATGGTTGGGAAATAGAACCTATCGAGCGCATTCTCCCCTCTGTAGTGAGATCTAGTAATTGCTGTTGTTCTCTGAAGATTATTTCTTGGAACTTGGTGTCAAATTAAACGCTATATACTAAATTTAAGCAATTTGTAATTCATTCTAAATTACGGAAGTTCTTTTTTGTATTTTGTGTCACTGGAATCAGGAACGAAGATAAGTTAATTCTAATGTACAAGCGTTCGTTTCGTAGTTTTTACGTTAAATGCCTTAACAACGTAGGGCATAAAGAAAGTAACGAATATACAATATCAATTATTGAGTGCTGTTACAATAGATCTCTATTTGTTGTAACGTTTGTGTTCAACGAACAGTATTTTATGAAAGAATAAAGCATCATATGTTTTATATTGTAGCCTTCTAAAGGCGGTTCTACAAAACCATTGTGACATTTTGTCATCGCATTCACGTCATTCTAAATTATCAAATATAATAGAACCAAATATAAATTAAAATAAAAAAACACTTTTTAGTATTATGAGCCTTGTTATACGTTGAATGGATTTGATGTTAGATCTAGATGTTAGATCAATGTTATATCTCACTTAGTACAGTGCCGGTCCGATATTATTTAACGATGTATTCAGATGCGAATAAGCTAATCGGTAATGCTTTGAGCAAAGGATCGTGAAAGAGAAGTATTCCTCGTTTAAAATATATAGAAGAACAAAGAACATGCAGCCTGTGAGAAAATGTTAATAAATAGAATGACGTAATAGTTCAATGGCCTGTTAATTAATTACATTATGAAACATAAGAAAGTTTGCCCAAGTTAAACAGGAAGGCCATTGAAGGAGAAATTGAGAGATATTAAACTACTTTACCCTTTTCGTATCGAAAATCTCGCTGCTGGTAGTTGCAGAAAGAGACGGTACCGAGGTCGAGGTAGCCGTTGTTACAGTAACGTACGCCATCATTGTCATCGTCGTCATCGTCGCAGGAAACAGGGCCCAAAGCCAAGATTTGCCCATCCCGCGTACTGCTCATTTGTACTTTAAAACAAGTGCTCGTCAATTTATTCTTTGTCGCTATTCAGAAATAGTTACATATATGATGGAACGAAGGACAACTGATAAACAGAGAATCAATATTTGTAATCTTGATGCTTAGTAGCAAAACATACCCATACACAACGTTGAACAACGTTAAAATAGACTATAAGTAGACTTTGGAAGCAATTTAGAGCTTTGTAACTATTGAGATACTACAAGTAGATTTCATTAACGTAATTTATCCAATCAATATTATATATATTTCAATTAAACTAATAATAATTTCCGTATAAATGGCACGTATTCGATGATCGAGAAAATAATGTAGAATTTCTGAATTGAAGAAAACGTATCGATAGTAATATTACTAATTTGAGCTCACAAGTGTAACGATAACTCTGCTTCTTCGACATCGAAATACTCAAAAAGAGCTTGATTGGAAATTCTTCGACTTGTAAACAAACGTATGAGTATATTAACTTAAAACAGTACAAGAGATGTAAATTGGTAAACAAAGAATAGTTTCATTTTACTATTGAACTTAATCGGTAATTAACGAAATATAAATTTCCTATTACTAGAAATCTGTCGATTTTATTTGATTTAAGACGACTGCATTTATTAAATTCGTTAGAATATAATAAATGCACTCCTGGAATAAAATAGTAAAGTTAGTTGTGCATACAGATGAAGGTATATAGTAATATAGAGTCATGCTGATGATTTGGAACTGTAACAAATCTAACGATAAAAATAATATTTTAAGTGATACATGTTGTACAATTATACATACATACGTAATTTAAGTACATGTTACAGAAACGAACTTTCAAGTACGTTTATTCTGTGCTACAATTTCAAGTACTTACTCGTATGTTTGATTCAAAACTTTTGGCAATTTCTTTGGATGTTAGTGATTTCCAGTTACTTGATCGTAATTATACCTCTTCTAATAAATCCAAAATATTTTGAAGCATATTTACATCTCTGTGAGAAAACGCTTCACGAAGCTTTTTAATTATTTATAGATATTAATAAAAATTAATTATAGATATTAATACAACTCTATATAGCTCACCAAGTCAACTCTAATCCTTTTAACTTCTAAAAAAAAAACTCAAGTCGTTTGATCCAATTTCAAAGTAATTACTCTGTTTTAAATTAGTCATAAGATGTCTAATCAGTCATCCGAGTAAGTGTAGATTCACGCTCTTTTTTACGCATAAAAAGCATTTGATACAATTTCAAAAAATATAAATAACTTTCGCCTGACTCTAATGTCTGTATCTGGCAATTTATTTTTCTTGTCCTTCTTAATTAAACATATTTGTAAATACGTCCTGCGTAAATAAACAAACTTTGTAATTAAATGTATTATTACTCAAAATAACGGGAATAATATAATACAATAGATTAAAATCTGACACTTTGCACGATGTTTGATCGTAAAACTAAATCGTTCGCTTATTTTTAGCATATTTAAATATATAATAAATAAATATGTAATAGCATATTTGTATTGCGATACAGAAACTAATATCTACCGAATTAACTAAGGATATGGAAATTTCTCTTTCGTATAAAAACAAACCTTTTTCTTTTACATTCAAGTGGTACCAAGTTTGAGCCCCGGATCCATGGGGCGTTCATCCACCCCCTCTGATTTCCTCGACATTCTCCTCGATGATTTTCTTAATCTTCTTTGATTACCTGCCACTTTCACCGATTGTTCATCACGAAGAGGTGGTTCTGTTAAACAGAAATTATTCGTTTATGCATTGTAACATTTATTTAACAAATACGATACAGCGATATCTAAGACAAGTCTATACATTGCTTACATTTATTAAAACTTAAGTTAAAATATTACAGAATATACATATATTACATTTATTAAAATATTACAAATATTATAGAATACGTTAATGCTTAGATAACAGAATTTAGAAATTTAGCTAATTGAATACGTTATTTATGATCTGTGACTTTCGCATGGAATCAATCAAATTCGGATTTGCTCAATGAGAGCTTGAAGATATAAAGTTTCACCGTTTATATCGATTTGCCATAAGCCAGATTACTTTAGATCATATGTATATAAAATCACTGACTATTTTATGTATACATACAAACACGGACGTCATTCAGATTGACAAAAATTTCATATCTATTTAAAAAATTGTGAAAAATATAAATAGTACCGTCTTCTGCGAATATATAAAAGTGCAATATATTTTATTTTGCAGAGAAAAGTATTTGTTTAAATTGTCGATGCATATTTACTCATTTTTGCACGAATAATGATATATGCGATAGTCTCGAATTTAGTAGACTTTTAATATTTCCGCGAAATACGCCGTTCAAAGTGTTTCGGTGGTTTAATAACGTAGCCGAAACAAACAAATTGAAAATATAATTCTTCCCTTAGGGAAGGACATTATTTTTTTCACGACATACTTTATGTTGTAGCAGAAGTTTTCCCTTTTGAAACACGGTTGTAATATCAACACCGTGCTCGCGGTGAAAATTATTTCAGTGTCGTGCTTCGTGCTAGAAGAGGTGCTAATTTAAATAAAGTAGTCCATGATAGGGTTCCTCGAGGGTCTTCCTACAATTCGCCCAATGATATGATTGCACGCCGTTATAAATTTCTCTTTCTACTTCTAGCTCCTGCATTTACAAAATAAGTTTACCATTTATTATACATCTACAATGAATCATTAACGGTATATACGATGAAATATTTACTGCTAAAAATATAGAGAACAAATAACTCATTTTGCTCGCGAGAACACTTTTTTAATAAAGGAATATGCACGTGCATTTAAATATACTAATTATTATACAAAAGTTTTAGAAATTCACAAAATTGTAATGTCTAATTCTTATTCATAATAGTCAATTTTATTAAAAATATCCGACACCGTCGGATATCTAATGCTTTGGAAAATTTGAATATTTTATATTCTGTATCTCCATATCGTACGCGTATTGCGATGCATACTCAGGCATCTTGGACGAATTGACATTTTCGCGAACTCAGTACGCCGATAGATATATTTTTTCGAACACTTTGGCTGGCTGAAATGTGAACATGATCGTAAAAGTCAAAATGATATTTCCCAGTCACGCCACTCTCAACGGCATTTGACATCATCGTAAACTCTCACCCGTCGATTTTCTTGAGAACAGCGGACATAAGCGCAGTAATTTTCTGTATACTCCGAAGTATCGTATTATCAGGAGGCTGACTTGCGAGATATAATTGAGTAATCCTACGTTCCACCAAAGAGACGCGATCCTCCAAGCTAATCTTGGAGGGAAGTTTTTGAAGGGTGTGAGACCTTCAGAATCAGAAACGGAAGATTAGAACATTTCACAGCTTGTTTGTATTTTAGACTTTCGTACCACTTCGGATAATTTTATAATTTTATTATCCTTCGGATCGTTTTACAAGTTTGTTCGCCTTAGAACGTACCAAAACTTATATTTTACGAATTTCGACTCTCAATCGTTTAAACTTTTACTTCGAATTCTAAACTTTACTTTGCTGTATATTAGTTTTCGCGATAGACGAACTTTTGGTTTATGGAGGCTGATATAATACATTTTGAAACAAAATAATACGTATTCTCCGATGAATCGAAGTATAATATTTTTGGATAAGTTATGATACATGAAACATCCGAAGACTGCGGTATATACGTTTATACAAATTTATAAAAATCTATATACATAATTGTTCAGTGAAGATAGATAGAATGGCGAAGTAAAGCTAATTTTGAGTATTCCGGTTATTATTCCTAAGACAGAATTGTGTGTAGATTCTAGTTTCCTGAAAACAAATTTATTTGCTGATTCGTAAGTAATTTTACTATAACCGATCTTAGATCTAATAATAGCTGTGTACGTATTCATTAATTCAAATTATATCTGCTATTACTCTAAAAATGTTTAAACGAATATTACGTTCTTCTCTAAAATTCATAATTTAATATCGAATCATAATTTCTTAACGATTAGCTTACCTAAAATTTGAATTCAGTTGATCCGTTTATTAATCAATCTTATTTCCGAGAAATAATTTCGTATTCAGTGTATTTCATTTTAGAGGAAACTGCAACCTGATTTATTTGCCTAAATTTGTAGCTTATTTAACGTGCCTCGCAGAATAACTTGAGAAGTTCTTATTCGCACGTCTGTTTTCTTTGTATAAAATAATAAATCATTTGCCGATAGATAAACTTCTACTGTAATTACAAGAGGTAGGATACACGTAGAAGATTTCCAGCATATTCTCATGAGAGCTTAAATTATTCAAAATATTTAGCGTTCTCTTACTGTAAATCATAACAGCAGGTTAAATATTTTACACTATAAGGCACGTATGATGCGATTGAAATAACACATTTACGCTAAATATCATTTATTTAGCTAGATATCATCACAGTACTATATCATAGTACTATATGGCTATATTAATACAGTGATATATGTATGTATATGCAGTTAGGTATATTTATATTTATGTCTCTATATAAAAATATCTTCTTTTATATATCGAGGTTTATCGTTATAGTTCGATCCCTTCCCTATTCATCTAATTGTAAGTATAGTCTTCCCACCCTTATAGTTGATTGCACGTAATTGAAAATGTTTTTTGCCTCTTGTCTGATCTCGAGATGTAGTGCCTGGAGGAAACCTTTTTTTCTTTATCTCGTTATTTGAGAATCAAATTGAAATATACAGCTAAAATTCTTACAGCTGTTGGAGTAAAGAAAACTGTTCAACTGAATATTTATAAAATTGTAAGCGATTAATTTGACAAACCATCGATGTAAAATCTGTAACTTACAATGTTTTCTTCTCGATTCCACATTTTTCAACATTTTTAAGATAAGGATTCAACGAACACTTTAAATTATATTAATAATTTTATTCGTTATAATGATTTGGATATAGATTCTCCTTCCACGCGACGACCAAATCTCGAATATCTTGTGTTACAGATATATATTAGATAATAATATTATATAATAGTCCTTGATTTATAAACGTCAGCATAATCGGATAAGCAATAATTTCTCGAGAGCGAAGTCAACAAAGATGTATCTTTATATGAATCAATTAGGCGATGTTTAATGTAATTAGCAATTATAGATTTCAAGTAAAATATTTTATTATCAAATGTAATTGAAATTTTTATTCGATCAATGTATAATCGTAACTTAAGATTAGAGCGAATATTTAATTGTTAAATGGATTAAGGATTGAATTAGTTGCTTAATCGTGAATTAAATTAGCGATTATAGCTATTAAAATCTTTTTCGTCGTAAAATTGAGATTTGAATCTAACACCAATTTAGTATCGATTAATTTTAGTTGCTGATAGTATTCGCTTAACATGATACGCATTTTTATAAAACTATTTACATCGAGTCGAATTAAACTTCGATCAAGAACTAACAATTCACTACTGGCGATTAATCAATAATCTTTAATCAATAATCTGTGATGAATTTTCGGGGTTTTTTGTTTGATCCTTTTGCTTGATTAATTTCTTATAATAGAAAGAAGAAAGTTCTTTTTCTTCTGTATAGAAACTAAAAAAGCTAACTTTATTGCAATAACCAAATTCTGCCATGTCCTGGCTGTCAGCCGAAATTTTGTTTTTAAATTATATTTTACCTAGTATATTGCACACACACCTATGTGAATTTATAGCCACGTGCGTATTGATATGTATCAGGTTATTGAGAGGGATACACAGAATATGTTGAAGGCTGAGTAAATCCTCACGTTTCACTTGTCAAAGACGAGTGGATAACTTGGTGGAAAATGAAATTATGATGCAGCTTTTGTCGTGAAATATGATGAAATTAAAACTAAGTTTAGGCATGCTTCAAATTAAACTACACTGTTTGACGAATGCACAAGTTATGCTTTTGGAAGAGGAACGCTTTTCGTCAAGGAAAAGTTTTAGTAAGAGCTCATACTTTTCAAGCTTTTCTGTGATATTTCATATATTTTCCAATTTGAACATTTTCTATCGACGGTAGATTTTTATTTATATATTATTATATATTTATTTCATTTTATGGTATATTCCTTATTACAGGTGGCATCAGGAAACAAGAAAATGATTGCATATATGTACGTGTAATACATGTGTTTACTGAATGTACGAACTAAGAATGAATTAGCAATTCATTGAATGGTTAAATCATAGTTTCTTGGTGCTGAAAAGAACGGAAATCGAGTGGAAGGAACAAAGTCTGGATAACGTTAAATCGATAATCGTAGTGAAGTAATAAAGAGAAATCAGGAATTTAAATTGATCTTAACGAAATATACTTTGAATACAGTTTAATGCAATAGATAATAATTTAATGATAGTTTAAACTACTGAAACGATAAAATGTTTGTCGTAGGTGTAACATTATTTCAATTTAATTTATTTTTATTTTATTTAATTTAATTCATTATTATTTAATTTAATTTGTACAGTTACGTTATCATTAAGTATTTATTCGATATTTTTACAACAGTGATAATTATATGCTCGTTTTACGTCCACTTTAGTTATCACTTTAAAACAATTTGAAACTAATCATATTATCTTTCATATTATCGTAGCACTGCAAAATTTCTAATACTTCAACGGTTAAAAAAACTATACACTTTTGAATTAATTTCGAAGAAAGTGGTGATACTTACTAGTCTTTGAAATATAAATTTATATAATTAATTACAAACTTTAATCATATAATTAAATGTCACTATTTCATAAAACCTTATTTTTCGAGAATATCACACCAGATCTCAAGTTTGACAATTCGATTCTGTATTTTGCTCTTTCAATTTTATTCATAAAAAACGGAAAGAAATAATAGTACTATAAATTGATGTTTTATCTCGAAAACTATAACAATGGATAAGAGTGATAGATTCGACGAACGGATTAAAACATTCCTCGTTGCGTTCTTTTTCCCATCGGCGCGTTTCATTCAAGTTTTAATAAGTTTTTGTCTAGGTGGTTAGAACTGGCTTTTTCAACAAAAGAATTAAGAGAGCTACATGTCGATTCCAACGCTCAGTCACTGTATCGGAAATATCGTTTGTTGGCTGTACACGGCTTTGAAGAGAACACTGATTCTCTCAGTCTTTCCATTTGAACAATGACGCTTTTCGATGTCGTTTGGCACAAACAGATAGTAACTTACTGACGACAATTTTTCCTATGAAACGTGTAAATTTTTCAAATAAGTGCAAAGTTGAAATTCCGCAAATACTCTAAAAAATGACGCTTTCAAACTGATGCGATTCCACGTAAATCTTTTCACAGTTACAATCAGTTGCAAAAGTCTACACGCTTTCCTATATTTTCCTCATTACAGCGCTCATGAAATTTCAAGATATTTCGAATTATATCTTTTAAACATTTCTATAGTAAGTGCTTGCTTCCATGAATCACTATACAAAACAATTCAAATTGCTGGGTTATCATTACCTGCGTGAATAACACTACCTACGTTGAATTTGTGTTCGAAACTCTATTTATCAATTAAAAAACTTTTTCATTGTTTCTCGTAATCATTGTGCATTTAGTCTATTTCAATTGACATGATTCTAAAGTGTACTAATATAAAAGACTGTCAAGGTTCTTGCGATAAAGGTCTACTTGATGAACATTCCTCGACGTGAGACCTCGAACTAGTTCCGTTGCCCTCGGGAATCCTGTTCAGGGCCAAACGTATTACAAAGTCGCGTTAAACATCTTGTTTTTATAGCATTTTTAAATCTAACGAAGGTACGATTATTGAAAATTCATTTGTTTTTATCTAAAGGAGAAAATCTTGATTTATATGGATAATAAAATACTCCAAAAATTAGGGGACAAAGGAAACTATACAATTTATTAGAATTATAAGTGTTTGTGCATTGGGAGTTAAGTTTGCGCACAGAGTATCTTTCCTGGAAGCAATAAATTTTCATTGATAAGAAAAAATGGGAAGTGGTAAGAAAGTTTATGAGGAGATATATTTTGATAAATCATCTTTCTTAAGATCATAACTCTTTAAATTACATAATCATCGTCGTCGTTATTGTAAGTATGAAAAGTAGAGAAATATAGAATAGAGAAGAAAATATAAAATATAAACTGTAAAATGTTTCTATTTGTATCTCACCAAATAGAACATTCATACCAAACAAATATATCATATTAATGAATCGTTGAAAGTGTGTCAGTAAGTGGTTTATTTTAGTTATTTTAAATTGTAGCTGTTATCGATTCACTCTAAATAAGAGGAGTTACCAATGAACAAATATTTACCACTTAATTTTGGGTATGATCCTCAATAGAAAATGTCATAGTTCTAAAATATCAGTAATTAAGAAGAATGATTAATGACTATTCCAGCCAATTTCCCTAAATTTTAACGTGTTTTGATGATTTAATTGAACTTCTATCCTCGATAATACTAACTGTACAGACATTTATATAGCTATGCCATTCAACAGATTTCAGGCTTTCTAAGATGATCATGTCTGAAGCAGAGAATTTTTAAAAAGCTTGCATATTAATCTTTCTTTATGTTTACTTTTCTAAACATTTATTTTTAAGACGCATTGCAACCTCGAAATTTCTTCATATCAAATTAATTTATCCTCTACGACGTTTTCGTTGAATTCCAACAAAACGCATCTTCAGATGGCCAATAGAAGGATGATTGTAAGCTAAGCGAGAGCCAGGTCGACTCTGGAATCGACTTGGATCAAACTGAGCTCTCCGCCGAGATTTCTGGCCAGTAAAACTAAGATGCAAGAACCTTCAAAGGATATCAAGACCCTTTCGTAAACTTACTTCAATCATCAAGTATACGTAAGCGATCGTACCGGCGGCTAAATAGCTCGTGGGTTAATTGAGTTGCGAACGATGGCCCTAGGGTGTTCAACGTCCTCTCGTTGTAATTTCAACCGTCCCTTTTGCACAGCGAGCTTTGTGGGATTGACCCCTAGTATTCGTGGCTGCATGAAAATTGTATGGAGAATCTTGAAAAAATTGTAAGTCCGTACATTACGAATGTAGAAACTCATCTGCGACTAACCTACGGAGATACAGGATACAAATATTTGCTCCCTTCCCTCCTAAAATGGAACTTTCGTCCTATTGAGTCTATACCAATAGAGTCTAAAAGAACTTCACCTTCCAAAAAGGAGCAGACAACACAAAGTAGCGAAGAGGAAGGCTCACAGAGACACAGATGCTTTACTTGAGACATATTTGGTATTCCGTCGACATCTGTCATGGCATAGAAAAATCATAAGAGTGCACATTTCCAAGTATTCGCTCCTTGAAGAAATGGGACGAGAGAAGGACGCCAGGAAGCCAAAGAAACTTCGCCATCCAACTATACACACCCTAGGAATGCTGCTAAAATACCATCCAATGATAGAATAGTATAGAATAATATAGAATGGTATAGAACAGTATAGAATAACAGAATCGAGTCCAACGCGATTCCAGATCCACTAGCTGAGAATTGTGACACTTGAAAATAAGAGCCGGGGTCTTGCCCCAAAAACCGACTGATACCGGAATAGATTGTTCAAACAGAGATAGGTTCAGAGAGGATTTAACTCGATAGAGGTGTCCTATGAATTGTGTGCAGAGATAATATATGGCCAAAATCAGTGCACTATCCGCGCACTAACATGCTGGTCGACGATTTCTGGAATCTTAGGAAAGGAGTTCCTCTCAAAGACCATTGATTGTAAGATGAGCATTGTACGTGGTATGTCACGCAACTGGAACAAGCCATAGCGTTAGAACGGTAGGAGACAGAATGAAATTTCAGTAGGAAAAATTATGTAAGAGTTTGAGTTAAAGAATGCAGAGAATGGTGTATAAAAAAATGTATAATTCCATTTTAAAAAGTTGAACTTGAAATCATCGAAACGCCTTCCCTTTCGAAGGAGATACGTGTACCGCATCATACGTTACTCGAAAACATCTAACTTTTCCTGATGAAATCAGTTTTTCTCTTCTACCGTTTTAACGCTGTAGGACTTATTCCAATTGCGTGAGACACCCTGTATATCTTTCGGAAGATTCGAGGCGGAGGCGACGTGACTGTAACTTGTGTCGCGATGTGTTCAGACCACCTTCATGAAAGTCAGGTCGTGTCCGGAAGTGATCGATGAGGTCCTTGGCCAAACCAAACAACGAAAAGTTCTAGGTACCTCCGTCTTAAGAAAGGCGGAAGTTAGTAAGGAAGGAACCAATAAGCAAGAGATCCTTCCGAGGGATAGCACGTGGCCTCCTGAGAAATAAATGGCCGATCTTCGATGGCTAAAGTTCTAACGAGGTAGAAGACGTAGAGGTGGAAGTCGTAGATCCTTAAAACTGAAGCTTTCCTCGACACAAGACGTCGGTACAGCCGCAATGCGCCCCAACGGCAATGAAGGTAAGCGAAACCTTTAGTTCAAGGTTTATATATCGGACAGAACTGATTAATAAGCGATATGTGCCGAAAAGACAGCAAACCCTAATTCTAACCCTAACCTAACCGTAACCCAAGACGTTCGTTTTCCTAATCGTAAGTAAGTCTTCACAAGCGTAGTATCGATGGACTTTTGTAAGTTGGTCAAACTCCCCAATTGTCGGATACGACGTAAATGTGTGCTACGTGGCTTGGAGTAGTGCAGCTGGAGGTTTGATATTTGCAGATAAGGGTACCCTTACACTCTTAAGAGCACCTTTCAACTATGTGCCTACCAACTCCAAATCCGCGATAGAAAAACTAGATCCGCTTTTGTCACTTCTAGAAGATGGAAAGTGATGCTAGATTTTAAAAAGATAACTTAAGGGATCAGCAGCTGACAAGTGAAGGACTATTGTTAATCACATTTTTATTTAACGACAATGTCACATGTGCGTCTAGGCAAACTTATAGGAACTCAATAGCGGCTAACTAGCTTCTGTACAAAAAGAACTAGAGCGAGGAGCCAAGGAAGATATGGAAATCACTGAGAACCGTATATGAAACTCATTGTCAGATGATGACCATAAATGCAACGCCATCGACACCTCATAGAAGGTGAATTGTCTGAACAGATAAAGAAAGTGCAGGAATAAGATACCCTGGTGAGAGCTGAAGAAGCTACCTACCATCGGGATCCGTATGATACTAAACGGATAATAAAAGCTAACTCAGAGCTCGCATGAAAGCTTATAATAATGTTTTGAAACGGAAAACCTGACGAAGGCTACAGGATAGTTCGATCCTTCAATTTAGATATTCGGTTCTCAAACAGTAGCTCATTGAGAAATTTCAGTAAACTCTGCCAAATGAAGGCATATTTCTTCGGATTAATTGACCTCTTTGGGACTGCCATAGACGTAAACGACCGGTATGAGAGATTTCAGAAATAAAGTAGTAATCTCAAAGACTATTATGCCCTCTAAAGTAATAATAATAAAAACACAAGCATCGACGGAATCTTCGCACCATCCTACAGGAGATGGAAGATAAACTCTTAAAATATGAGAGCCACATATCTCCTTGACTTTAGAGTGTACGTTTAAAAAGAAAAAACAGCTCAGAGTAGTCTTCATCTCTAGTATCCAAATCGGGTGATAATAGTTATGACTTGGTCCAATTCTTCAGGCCTATCAATTTCTCACGCTTTTTGTTGAAAATGCTGGAGAAATTGATTCGTATGTTCATAAATGAAGGCTCGTTGATACACGAGCATGTACATCGGATCGGGAAATCTGTAGAGACGGCACTTCATAATTCTGTGATACGATGGAGGACATCTTGACATCTGGAGAATTTGTCCTGCGCATCTTTTTTGACGTTGAAGGTGCTTTCGATAGTATTTTCTTCGATGCCACGATGCGTAAGGTACGACAATGAAATTTCACCTGGCAGACATTCGAAGACACGCCCAACTGGGTTACGCATCGATTCTCCAAACAGCAGGAGTCTCCTTGGAGAACTTGCGCTGAAGAGAAGATAGCTTTAAACCTACGTGACGTTCCATTAACATCAGAAATTTAAAGTTCTACCTTTAGATAGATAGGACTAACGACAAACACTTTATGATTAAATTAAGAGAAACTTCTCACTCCAAACGGACTTGTTTCTACACAGACGGATTCCAGCATCAAAGTGCTATTATGGCTTGTATAAGGTAGGATTTGCCCTACAGTAAGCTTTGCGTATAGTTGGAGTACTCGTGTCTTCGTCTTTCAGGTGTAAGTGCTTCTAAGCTGGTGGTACTTTTGCCACGGAAATACCACAGTACTTAACGAATCTACGTTTACAGCGAGAATTGCGCTGCGCTCGCGTTTCTTCAGGTCATAATATTTGACAGTATAACATGGCCTAGACTTTGTGCAATGACGTAAGTCTGCAACGAGTTCTAGAGCATTTTAGTATCCCATATACGTATATATAAGACTGTGAAGAAGTTGCTAAAGAACCGGTTCAAACAGCAGTTTGTCGAGCTCTGTACCTAAACTCTGGTTGCATCTCATGCAAAGGCCCGATTAATAAAATCTATCTTTGAAAGAGTCTCAGACTTTTCGTGTACTCGACGATCATTCAGTTCTTCGTTAAGCGTTTATTAGACAACGAACAAACAAGTTTTGGAGCAAGAATATGGATATCCAAGGTGCAATGTGGAAGAAAAACTCCTCTTCATATAATAATGCGCTGTGAGAAGCCTCTCGCAAAAGGTCCCAGAGAAATACTCTGTGTGCTTTGACTTTAGTACGTCGAAAATGGAAGATTTCACTATGTTCGAATTGCTGCGCTTTTGTTCCATCCATCGACTTCTCGAATGATTCGAATGATTTACCATTTATAAGGCGCTCAGGTACAACGGCTCTGCTGACCTCACGTTAGTACTGGAATCGACAATTGCCAGAAATAATAGAATTTTTACATACGATTCATTTAGAAATTAAAGTTGCTAAAGCTCGGTAAGTTTAAAAACTCAATCAACTATATTATTGATCTCGCTTTTA
This sequence comes from Bombus soroeensis, assembly GCA_014737365.1. Classification (NCBI taxonomy): domain Eukaryota; kingdom Metazoa; phylum Arthropoda; class Insecta; order Hymenoptera; family Apidae; genus Bombus; species Bombus soroeensis. The sequence goes on along the minus strand of JACXIL010000056.1, from coordinate 268,707 downwards.
GTATCAGTAACAATCTTTAAACATTATCTTATTAGAGTACAGACACCATAAATAATATAGATGAATATTATTTCTTGATAAAAGAAATATTTCATTTTCATCATATATTATTGTTTTATTACAAATACTTTCTTTTTTCAACTCAGTCAATTTATTGATTGTGAGCCGTAAAAATTAACACGCGGAATTTGTGAAGAGTTTTTAAATAATTAAGGAAATTTGAGATGATACAAACGCTTCTTTTTACATGGTTAATAACAAATAAATATTCAATTCAGTTCTATTGACAACATGATATAATTTACAAAGAGTCTAATAAAAGTTTAAATTAACAAACGTGATAAATTATAAACATAGTTGACATTTACATATATCCAACGTTAACGAATCTGAAAGAATATTATTGTACGGTTTCTGCAATTAATTCATATTGAAAATAAAATATTATACATATGAAAAACGATGTTAATAATTCATATATGAAATACGCAACATAACGAATAAAAATACGTACATATAATTGCATTTATTCTGACAGTTGAATGACCAGAAACGAGTAATTATCAGGATTTTAATAAATTCATTAAAGTTCGTGGCATATTTAAGATATTTCTACAATTTTCAAGATACTTTCTATAATAGGAAAAAAGATACAAAACTTCCTACAATAAGATTACTCTAACTTTATTTAACATTATCATTTAATGTAACGATTAAACGAACGTCTGAAAATATTTTGTCATAGTGAGATCACTATGAAATTAAGTAGCAATTTTTTAAACGCACTACTTTTTTATTACACTTATATAACATATTTACCAAATGTCCAGCTGGACAAATTGTGAAGTACAAATTAAATAATAAAAAGAAACTTGCATAACATATATACTACACTACATATGTCATGATATCTTTTGTGGTTCGTTCTGATTATAACTCCATTTACATTTTAAAAAGATTTTATTATAATTTTGTTAAAACTAATATTTGATAATAATTCAATGTGTCTCATAATGCGTGCATATCGTTAAAAATCTATTTACAGGTTGAATAATTCCTTAATAAATTAGACATAATGTATGTCTTCACACAGATTTTACACATTCATGTCACTTCATGTTTTTGTATCTATAAAATTAAAAAGGCACTGAACACAGCCTTTGTGTATTTACAATTCGAATATTTTATCTACTGATATATGAATACGAGAAAGATAAAAGATAGCTTAATAGTAAATCATAATTTGTATAGTGGCTGTTTTCGTAAATTTATAGGTATTTAAAACATATTTTTTAAAGAGCATTACGCCAGATTATTTACATAGGAGTATACAACTTAGTGAATATAGTCTTTGTTTCATTCAAGTCACTAGCACGAACGGACACATCAACATTTTTACTAAAATCATCGTTCATAACAACTGGATGTACATTGATAATAACATTCCCATCGCTTGAAAAGCCAAAAATGTGTACTATAAGGTCAAATTAATTTATTCTTAAATTTAAGTTGACCTTTATCATACAGCTTACATATTTTTGTCGCCTGTTTATAAATGCATCGTGTATTTATATAAATACAAAGGTCAATATACAGAAAGCAAAATGTATTATTTTCCTTAATTTACCACGCACTAATATATCACAACTCTCATTGATTTCGCACTTGTTTTCTATCATTTTAATTAACGGTTTGTAGCCATAAAACACGCGAACAAATATTATGCTTTGATCCGATAAAGTCAACAGGTAATTCCTGGGAGGGAAGAAATTAAGGGAGATTATAGTCAGTCATAAATTCCCGACTTTTTAAGTTACGCTCCTTTTCGTTTACTCTTTCATTGATTGAAACGATACATATGTGCTACGTGGCCCCTATTTTAAAAGCGGAACGGTAAAAATAGACGATTGACCGCTTCACATAATGAATCGTTAACAAGATTTACGATATTTTTCAGGGAACTGAGACCGTATCGTCCGCACGAGGAGAGCTTTGCCGCGCGCAGTAGGGACGATCGATGCAGCCACCGGCACAACCAGCTGCCCCCAGATCTCACGACCCCGTCTCTCCCTCTCACTCTCTCTCTCTCTCTCTCTCTTTCTCTGTCTCCCCATTGCATTGCTTCGCCACCATTTTCTCCTTACCATCCAACTTCCTATTTTCCCTTCTTTATCACAATACCATAAATAAGCGATCAACAATTTTCTCTTTCTTCCTAAAATTATTGCGAGCTTAAAGTTGCGAATATTTTTTCACGCATTTATTAGTTTTGTTATCTTATTTTCCTCTCATTCTGTACTATGGACTAAAACTTTCGTTTCACCTACACTTCGCAACGGTGGATCTTCTATCTTTAGAAATAATACGCATAAATAATGCAATATGATCGTAGAATAAACAGAAGATGTGTGCGGAATGTGATTTGAAACATCTATTATGTCGAAATTGTAAACTCTTTCGTCTTGAAAAAGTTGAGCATGTAATGCGATAATTTATAGTGTACGGTGATTAAAGCAGTAAACGTAGAAGTATCAAAAATTGAGAGAATAGCACAGAATTTTCGTATTGTAGATAAGATGCGGACAATTGTATATATTCAAAATGAAGGATGAACGTCTTGAGGATTCTTATATAGGGAAAAATAATGCGTGAATTTTTACCAATTTTTTCCTATACATAAATATTTAGTAAACTTTCCTCGCTTATTTTAACGAATTCTTTGAATATCCCGAATTTTAGCTATATGTAACAATTATAATTGGAATATAAATGTCAATATTTTAGTCTAGATATTATCTAAGATTGCGAACGATGAATGAGACAGGCGAAAAGTATTCTGAATGAAATACGATTGTCAGTATGTTAGTATGGTACGCAAACCTGGCATGAAGTCAGGATTTTCGAATGAAGATTGAACTTTCGTGAACGAACGCAATTCGAAATCAGAAAATCATTAAGGAGAGAGCGTACAAGGTTGAGAAAGTTACAGATTAATCTGATGCGAAATCAGAGGGTGTAGAATACGAACAAAGTTTGTTCCAGCATTCCTGATACGAAAGCAAGGAACTATGAAAATATAAAAATAGTTAGATATGAAATTCGTATTATAATGAAATTATAAAAAAAAAAAGAAAGGAACAGGAAATCTCAAGAGCTATTAGCAAGATCTGACATGACAGATAACTATAGACGAATATACGTAGTTGTATAAATGTTGCTTGGTCTCAGCGTAGGCTAATACGAGAGCTAAGAGTAATTGAGAAAAATTGCAGAAAAAGATGTATGTGGATCTACAAATTTTATAGGATATTATATTATTGTATATTACCCGACTCTTAACAAACATGATACAAACGAACAGCATAGTTTTGTAATAATTCGTCGATTGCAAACAATTTTGTCTTATTTTTCAAATATTTATCTACTGTCTTTTTCTGAATAGAAATTAAAATTGTAGTAGAACGTTTTAAAAGAAATAGTTTCTATTATATAGTTGGTGCCCATATATCGACACGCAAAGTAAAAAATTTTCAACGAATATAATCGATCAGTTTCTTATATACCTAATCTCTTACATAGCGTCGTCGATAATGTCGTTTGTTATTGCGTCCAATTTTTTTATTGGTAAATGTTATTCAGAAATTTCAATTTAAATTTCCAATTACATTTTAAATTCATTCCCATAGTGGGAACGTGAACCACTCGTTGATACCTATTCAATGAAAATTTTTCCTCTATTCTGTGATGCAAACTAAATTCAAAGTAGTTTTCAATTAACATAAATGATACTATGTGCTATTCTTGTAAATCTCCGTCGTACATTTTAAATTTAAGATAAAACACACTGATTTCACAAGTTAATTTAATAGCATTTGTTCATGGTAATGTGTCTGTAGCATTTGTTTGCAGTTGTAGTTTGTTAGCTCTTAAGAGAAACGTTCTACCTAACTTACTGAAAAGTACTGTTTCGCATACTATATAGTTCTCGTAGGTAAGGGAAACTTCAGAGGAAACTCTAAGAGTAAATTTTCATGATTTCTTATCATTTAGACACGAAGTAATACATTAAACATACGTTTTTCCACGAAATTCGGTAATGACTTTTATTCAGTTAAATTAGCAGTGAATTGTATAAGCGAACTTAAGAAAGAAGCAGCAGAGAAAAGCAGCCTTTATATATAACAGTAGTCTGGCTTAAATAAATAAGATAGACAAAATAACTTTTTGATACTATATCTATACAAATATGTGCTTTCTATTTTACGTTATTATTCGTCTAATCAATTTGTCTACAATAGTAATCGTGGTATATCTATATCATCTACAACATCTAGTGGTATGCTGGCATTTTCAAATAGCTTGTTGGAAAAAATTTGTAATTAAAATTCACGAATATAACCAAGAGTACTGAATATACCTATACATAATGTAACAGAAGTAATACAATAATATAATAGATAATATATAATAATATAATACAAAATCAGCTCTATGGATAAGGAAATATCTGAAAATACGAAGAAAAATAAAGAAAGAGAAAATGAAAAAGAATAATTGTTGGAACAATAATAACTCGGAAAGATAATGGAAAAAATGAAGAACAATGGAAACTCGAAAAAGATATTCTTCTCTTGTTTAGTTTAAGCTATACGGTATAAATTAGAGCCGTTACTATCGCAATGCTTTCGTGTTATTGATTAGAACATTATGGTAATCATCGAAAATTATTAATCGATAATTAAAATAAATAGAAAGTAACGAAGTTTTTAAATTATGTACTAAACAAGAACCTTTTTGTCAAATACAAAATACAAAATTACGTAATACGATAGAACCTCGGTAACTCGGATCTGTACAATTCGAAGATATCTGTAAGAGTAGAATTTCGTTCGTTCTCTTCCGCTCTGCTCTAAAAAGTTCTGCAAATCGAAATATAAATTACCTCTAACTCGAATTATTCTCTCCACGTTTAGATGCGTCATTTTATCTCTGTAACTCGAATTCAGAGAAGCTCGACCTCTGCAAATCGAAGTTCACCCCTATAAGTTAGTTTTATCACCGCTGCCTCTAGAACTCGAAGTACCGTGGCCTTGTTTTCTTGCACGCTAAACTATGTATCGCCTTTCTTCGTGCTCTTGTTGCTTCCACACAAACTGATTGTTTTTTGTCAGTCAAGTCGAAAGCATATATTTATGATTTCTATCGTTATATTTGTTACGCGTCTCTCTACACCTTTGAATATCTCTGATCTGATAAACTTAATCCATGTATACAGCCTCTATAAGACGAATTTTCGTTCGTTGAATCTCTCTTGCTCGATAACGTCGATAATCCAATATCTCCATAACTCGAAGATTTAAACTCTTCCCATGAGATTCAAGTGATTCTACCGTAGATTCTGCTCTGTGTGTATGCTTATATCCTATAACTTACGATCTAATTTGAAGGCAACTTGCGAACAATTAACATAGATTAAAAGTTGCAAAGGAGAAAAATCTTCCGTTTTTTGCATACTTGAATAAGTTAAAGGTAATTAAAGTAAAACGACAGAAGATGTAATGCCACGTAAGGTATGTAAAGTAAATATAAGTATTTTGGGAAAAATATTACAAAAACTTGCTAATGTTTTCTCAGTTTACGGTAACGCTCGCTTTATATCTACTTACTAATAAAAGCAAGAAGAAGAAAAATGCCATTTTTGAAATAAACAAAGAAAATAAGGTGTTCTAATTTCCCAAAAAGAATACATCGAATTCGTCTTTTGCTTTAAATTATTAGGCCACAGGCCGAAAGCAATATCGTGTAACGTAAAATAACCTTGCGCATTTTAAATGAAATAATATTATGTTCACAAGATTATGGCATGCAATAGCATAGATTTATATACCTTGTGTATCTCTTGTAGCAGGAGAAGCAAGCGTATACCATGGTTATTATTACATGTAACTCCTTATTAGACGTTTCATTTTGCTTATATTTCATGAGATACTTTTCTTTTCGTGTAAAAGTTACGCTTGCTTACCTTTTGTTCTACGAACATTTTGTATACATTGCTGTATATGTTGAAACTATATATTATACGTTGCTTTCCTGCCCCGTTTCGTGCTTTTATTCGCGGTAGGTGGTGTGCGTACAAGCAAGCTCGTCATATACAACGACCGGCTCTTGAGAAAGAGACGGAGAGCCAAAGATCCGTAGGTGGTAGAAATTGAGTGCAAGCAAGCTATATAATGCTGCTTCTATTACTTTTCTTGATTACGCTACGATTAGACGAAACGTAACACGATCACGCAATTTTATTGATAAGCAACAACATAGTAAGACATGTTCCTCCGTGATATTAAATGATTACTGATTAATTATCAACGATTTACACCTTTTTATCTATTTAATTACATCGAGGTACCTGCAACTTCGTTTGCAATTTCCTTGTTCGATTGTGTCGATGAAGATAACTGCAGGTTAAAGACAGGTATTCTTGGATCAGAAAAACAAATATGTATTTGTTATAAAATTAATGCAGGTTTAACGTAAATCGAAGGTAAGATCGATGAAGAGAAAATGTGATTGCCATGAATAAACAATACGTGAAAATATTGCCTTATATGTATGTATGTATTATATATCTTTTCATTAGCCACAAGCCGAAAATTTTTCTTCTGTCACAGCGTAAATTATTCGTGACAATATTTTCTTTACACGCAAATATGAATTCATATGCTTACGGAGTATATGCACTCTAAGATAAACGCATAATTTCTTTTTTATATTAATATAAATTTTGCATAAAGGTATAAGAAAGCTATAATAAGAGTTTATTAAATGAATATATATTAAGTATTTAAAAATATTGATTGGATAGAGTCGCTAACATTTCTAGTATATGTTAGTAATTCGATTTCAATTATGATAAATCCCATCAATTTCTTTACAGATATTTTCTACAGTTCTTATTTTTAAACATGCTCCCATGTCAGCTGTGTACGAGGATCTTAATACAGTTTCTTCAGTTTCTTATATCGCAACAGCATGCCCAAAAGATTGAATTACGGCAAGATCAACGGAAAATTAAAGTAAATATCAACTAAGGAAAACTATTTCCCTTCAGAATCACTTAACAACGATACGATACCACAATGACAATTACCTACCTAGGAATGAGTCTAGACTCGCTTAACATGGAAACACGATATACGTAAAAAAATGGACGAAATCCGCATCGAAAGAAAAAGTTTAGACTGATTCACTGGCAAACGCTTTGAATTAATTATAAAAAATCAAACTCTTAATTTATGAAATAATTACCAAATTAATTTGGACGTTTGGAGTCGAGTTCTGTGACACGCCTGTAAAAATTCGTATTGTTAAACTCTAGCAAAGACTGAGTAAAGTAAGTAGAAGTAAACTAAGCATTACAAAATAAAAATAAACCACCTAATTGGGAAATATAAATCTACCGAATCATCGCAATAACTCGAACAACGATCTTTAGACAGTTAATGTATCCAGAAGACTCCATAGGAAACATCCAGAAGACCTTCTTCCGCGATGACAGAACATTGGTATAAATTTTCTGCACGAGTGCTTTCTGCTGGGAAAGTATCTACATGATACGACTTCGAAACCTGCTACAGAAATTTACCCCGAATATCCCCTAGGACAAATTCTACAAATTATTGGAGATAAAAAGAAGAAATATTCACACACGACAAGCCAGAAACTGCGTGTAGTTATTTTAATAAAATTTCAGTAATTTTAAAGGAAATGATATTCTGCATAATATAATAATTATTTATTACTGGATTCTATAGCGGTTAAACAAGATAATGGAAACGCCTTTTATATACATGTACAACTTATAAGAGATGTTTCTATCATTTTGTTCGATCCCTGTATATATAATATTACCATCTTTAAAAATAACGTAAGACTTTCGGTATGCCTGAAATTTAGAATCGTCCTATCGTATTCGATTAAGTGCGACAACCTTCAAAGAATATCCAAATCTATTGTATAATTTCATTCGTCTTATTGTTAATATTAACAAACCAAATAACAAAGATCAGTGATAAAGTCAGTGGCCAAAACAAATATTTAAGAATTGCTGTATAAGTATTAGATAAATTTTCTAAATCGTTATTCTGGAAAATGAAGCTTCGAATGGTAAACATTATACTAACTGTAAATATTTTATTTACTTTTTAGATTTTTTCGATCATTCTCCCTTTGCTATATTGTGGATTACACACGAATTTGTGTAAGGCAATGTGCAGCAAGTGTCGTTCATTCAGATCGCACTAATCTAAAATGGTGGCAGCGAGGGTTGTACGTGAAGTGTCTTGAGAAGTATCATGCGCATCGCATGGCACTTCACGTAAAGTACAACTTCCGCTAGTGTACGATGATATTAAAACGGGACGAACCAACGACACTTGGTATGCATGTACGAGTATGTAATGAATCATGAAAACCTTTACCTTGATAGGTTATATTTTTCACCGTCCCTTCCTTGATATAACTGTGAGTTAATAAGCAGAAAATTATTGTGGATTGATCAATGATGCACTAACTTCATAGTAGTTACTATGAAACGTAAATTGTTCAGATAATAAATTCGTCACTGACATTGATAGTGAAATCACGAAGGCGTGCGAAGTTTGGGAAAAGAACTAATTTAGGTAACTAATATTTATGTAGCTAAATATTTGGCAAAGGATCAAGATTTTTATAGGGAACCTTAAGCAACATCGTAACTCTGTATTTATATTTTTTTGATTACATAAAATTACAAAATGCCTGAGTACTATAATATTATTCGACTCCACATCCAGCGGAACATTGTTTGCTTGCATCCAGCAAACAAATGCGAGTGGAATGTAAAAAGTAAACAAATTTTGTGGGAACTTGTACAAAAATATATTATCTACAATTTAGCGTAAAACTGTTTCGATATCTTAATACATTGAATTTTTATAAATGTTTGAAATTGATTTCTTTCAACAAAAAATAAAATTTTGTCTATCAAGCCTATCATTTACTTATTTTTCAAAGTTATAGAAAAATATAATATGTTTATATATATTTTTATATTTTACTCTGTGATTGGAATGAGAAGACAAATATAAAAATTTTATCAAGATTTTATTTCGATCGTAATAAATAGTTGAACGAAGATATTTACAGTTACACTTTATTGATAACTTCCCAAAGTTTTAATCAATACTTTGTACAATTTTCCATTTTATGTTTAATTTGGAACTAAAATTCTTTCCATATTCTGCAACGTTGTTGGCTTATCGTGATAAGCCATATATTTAATTTATTCCACAGAAGAATCTAATAGCAATGAGATGATGGTTATAATCTAACTCTAACTACTCTGCAATTTCTTATCGTATACAAGAACAGAATTAACCTTGACATATTTTTAAAAAATAGTTCTCAAAGAAATTTCTTCTTTGTTATTTTGTTTGCTGTTTCGAACAGATCGCTATAAATATATAAGTGTCAACCGAAATTTTTCACAAATTCCGCAGACACAAAGCTAAAATTAGAAATTGTCGGTATCGCCAAGAAAGATACCATATATATAACAATGTCAGATTATACAGAGAATTTACTTGCTGTTGTATATTTCTGTTACGTTTTTAATAAAAGAATTGAATAATTGCACAAAATTGCATATTTAGTATAATTTAATGCCTGTTGTTTGGTAGAATTCAGTTTCTGTATATCTGCTCAAATATTACTGAATTTCAAACGTATCAGTGATACGCTATCGTCGATACGTGTTACTATAAACAATTTTCTTATACACTCATAAATATCAGACGAAATATTTAGATCAATTTTAGGTGATTCTATTTAAATGGATCCCCTTACATGCATGTGTAAATATCAACAATAATTAAATTTCTTCTGCAGTATTGCATAGAATGACCATCTATCACTCTCTAACATTTATCAAGCATGCTTACAGCTGTAGAAACAGTAAACAATAAAAATGCACAAAGTACTGCGTCCATATGAACAGCGGCTGTAAGGTTGAGAAAGTCACAGCTATTTTTCAACCGCAATTCTTCAAGTCTGAGGTATACTTGTAAAAGCACCTAGTTGCTAGCGCTCCAATTACGACGCTACGTTCACCAGAAGCACCTCCATGCCAATAATTTTTTCTCATTTCCATTCTGTTTAACATTCAACCGTAATCCCGCCTCGCTCGGCACAAACTTTCTACGTATACGTGTATGCGCCACGTTTGACCATGAATCAGGATTCGTAAAACCAGTATTTTCAAGCGCTACGAACAAGGGAAGTTGGGCAACTCGAAAATTCCAAAAATTGGTCACTTTGCTACGCAAATGTAATTCATGTGGTGCTTGTAACGAAGCAATTTCTTCTTCCTGCTGGGAAACGGTGTTAGGGGCGAAAACACCATCCAAAGAAATTTTGACTTTTCATATTATAGTAAACATCGAAGAAATTATATAAGATTCTTTATGGTCATTATCGTAGACGTGAGAAGCTTTAAAAAAAAAATTGTTGCTCACTTTACACGCATAGATAGTGTTCGAAGAGAAGAAAATCTTTCTCGAATAGTCCTTTTTTTTGGAAGAAGGAAGAAAGGTGCTTGCAGTAAGCTGCTCGCAATTCACAAAAGTGTCCACACCGTCGGCGAATATGGTTCGCGAGCTATTCGCGAATAGCAGCGTGGACGCGGCATTATATCGCTCGAGTTTAATTCATTTTATAATTTTCATTTAGTTTTTCATTTACTTAAAATTAACGAAATGGACCCATTAATACAGTCGTTGTAATGAGATTAACAAGACGTGATTAACGTCGGTAGCGCTGGTAGAGCAGAGATGTAAAATTCTTCTATGTCACAAAAGAAGAAGGCATACATATGCATTTCCTCGTTCTTCCAACCTACCGTCGCTAAGGCGATTTGCCGCAAACTGCTCGTCCGAAGTCGGTCTTAAATATTCAATGTCCAATAGTCCAATCACATTTTCAAAATTCATTAGATCCAATCCTATACATATGCACACTTTAGTTACTCGAGGAGTGCAAATCGTAATCAGGAAGCTTTTAGCATAGATAATTCGCAATTATATTTCAATTTAATTGAATTATGTTCGCACAGCGATATAATTTTATTGCGGATTATTCATTTTATTGCGACTTGACGATTGCAAGCAATTCAACTGAATCATTTCTAAAGACATACACAGTTTCTCAGACGTGAACTTTCCACATTATCTATCCAATATTAAACTTGCGATTATCTTGAAATCCGATCGACTCGCAGTTATCTTCGTTCTACCGATCATGCAGAAACGAAGCTGGCTAAGTGTGTGTAAAGGCATGACAATTTGATCGATTATCTTTGAGCGATTATTGTTCTATAAAGTTTCTCAAGATAGAGAGGATCTCTAGAACTTCCGATCGATTGTTCCGATAACTTCGAATACAGTCATAAATACATGCACGCATATTAACCGAAAGTTCCTAAACTGCAAATAGAATTATATAGTATCGCGTGACAATGAGCGTGATAGGGGAGTGCTTCTACTGCTTCTGTGCCGTCCTATTAACCGTCTTCTCACTTCAGTACAATATTACTTAATAACCAGTCGCTCTTCATTAATTTAACATGTCTCCTACGAAGAGATCGTTGCATTGTATCGATATCAGATTCAGTAATAATATTCGAATAAAAATCGTTCGTTTGTGAAATTGTTCTATTACATCGTAATATGTCATACGAGTTTCCTGGCTTTCTCTAACCAACGAAATAGTAGGAGTTTCTTCCGTAGGATATTTTTGTTTACGATAAATAACTATCTACTATAGACACTAAACGAAACAGCGCAAAAATTTGCATACATTGGCTTATGAAGGTATTACATATTCACCAAGATACACCAACGTTAATACAAAGTGCAACGTTTAATTAGGACAATGTAATGGTAACGTTATTTGGTCACTGTGACTATTCAAAACAATAGCGATGATAAGATGAAAAATCACCTCCTATTTCTATTATTAGAGCTATTACATGCACGAATGAAACATTCTATTCTTATTTTATTGCTTTTTTTCTTTTTTCTGTATACACGCAAATTCAAATAAAAGAATTCAGAATATAATCGATAGAACGAAGTGACTTAACTAATTCTCTTCACAACATTCTGAAAGCATTGCAGTAATAAATAATGTAATTTATTATATTTATTTGTAACAGTTACAGCAACTAATAGCGATAAAGAGCGCTGATGTCATAAGGTATACCCGAACTTCGGTAACTAGCAACCTTAGATATCGTACATTATGCAAAGCTCGAGGTATGCTCGAAAGACGAAGGTTAACGAAGTAAAGTTATCAGTTATCGTGGCACTACATGCTTGCAAACTGAAATTTATGTCTAAGTTGCCAGAATCTCCTTGAGTATCTGAATATCGGTACTTTCGACTAACAAGGAGTGAATGATTTTCGCTAAACTTGTCTGACAATGAGACTCCTGACTGAACTTTGCTGACTGATCAATCTTCTGCAATTGGTTTATTGTCTTTTATTATTGTTAAATTTATTGTTATTCAATGGGCGCTTAATTTCAGAAAGAGGAAACATTAATTGACCAGCAAGATTATGCGATTTTACACCGTTAGATTTTTTCTGTGAGAATTTTTGAAAGTAAATCCTACGTCAATGATCCAAAGACGATTGACGAGCTGAAAAACAATGTCACTGCTGCCATTGATGAAATTGAGCTCCGGTTATGTGAAAATGTAGCGGAAAATTGAGTCAAACGTTTCGGGATCGTGGAAAAAAGCCGAGGGTGGCGCTTGAATGATATTGCGTTCCATAATCGAACAGTGGAAATAAATAAGGCTGTAAGTGTCAAAACTGTAAGTTTTGTAGAAAACAATGCTTTGTTTACTAAAATGTTATTTATTATACAAAACGTATTCATTAAACATACCGTACTACTTTATATAACTTTATTAAAATATTCTTATTATAATGTATTTGTATTTTCGACCAGTAGCGGGGAGACGCGTTCGCGAGATATCACGTTAATGAGAGTTGTAAATTCCCGCTACGATTATAATAATCGACACCACGAGTTAAGTGATTAAGATAATAGGGATAATTGTTTTGTTATAACACCGTGTTAACATGGTATAAAATATATATATTTCCAACAACTTTGTATACAATATGGCTAAGACGTTATGTAAGATACAGAGTGATCGACGGATGCGAACCGAGGAAGAGACTTCCTTCCCCCGTTGAGAGGGTACCGATCAAAATTTCTGTAAAAGTAAGACTAATTGGATCTGCCATCCAACTCCTTGTCGATAGCTGGTTGTTCGTATTCGGCTGGATCGGGTTAGCTCGATAGTGAGACGAGCCGCGTGGCACCTCGATCCCAGATGCTCGTTGCCGTGGAACAGTGATTATCTGGATGATGCAGTGGCCGCCTGGGTTGATTTGGTGATACCGCCAGAGGGTCGTTGCGGTGATCGCTCGTCGTTTTCCCCGTGGTGAGAATAGTCGTCGTCCTTGTCGTTGCCAAGACGTTTCCTGCTGAAGTTCACGACCCAGGACGCGTCATGGAATACGGCGGCCCAGGAAGCGTCCTTGAACACTCCGATCCAGGAAGTGTCGTAGAACACCTTGTCGATTTCGCCAAAGCAAGTGAGGTCCCTAGGTAGATCCGTCGTGGGGGCGCGAAGGATGTTTATGGTTAATCGGCAGACTCCCCCCGCTGACACATCCAAATTGCGTTGTCTTGCTGGTGATTTTGGGTGGTGAAGGGACGTTGGACGTCGGGTAAATGTAGTGAGCCAGCTCGACCCTGGAGATATCGCTGAAAGGAACTCCAGTGGCGTTTGATGTAGGTTCGTCAAACACGACACGGAGTTTTGTAGTTGATTGGAAGACTGGGCTCCCCCGATGATCCGCCCGAATCGCGTCCTCTTGGCGATGATCCTTGGTGGAGGAGAAATGTTGGGCGTTGTAACTGAGATCGTGAATTGATTTGGCGGTTGACAGAGTACCGGTGTCGTTGTAGGTAAGGATGCTTGCAGGGAGCACGTTGTGGTTAGAGATTGATTTAAAATGGTACTCTGTGGATTCCTGTTGAGATCCGATGGGATGTTCTGAAAACCATTGGAATCGATTGAATTGTAGAAATTGTAGAAGTTATTCCGATTCAGGTCACTCTCAGGTGTGGTCCCTTTCGGCAATAGCGAAGGTAGCGTCTTCGCGTTGTGTCCTTCTGATATTGTCGCCGCTTTGTGTGCGATAGCGTCCGCTGGTTCCGCGTAACCCGGATGGTTCTGCCTAGCCTCTGGTTTCAGGGAGCAATTGAGCTCTGAATTGTCCAGCATGAGGCCTTGGTTCTCTCTGGGAAGGGTCACCGTGTTGGGACTGTGCACAGAAGGCGCGGATTCGTCCTTCCTGGCGAATTCATCGGTGGGAGACCAGGAGGACCGATTTGGTTGCTCTGGAAGGTTTCACGGTGGACATTGAAGAATATCCCGGCGTCGTTGGAGCCAAGGGTGATTTCAGGGAGAAGGTGGTGGTCAGCGCCTTGTCCGATGTAGCGATCTGTGGACTCAATGGACAAGTGTTGAGATCCGATGAGGTATTATGAAAACCATCGAGATCATTAGAGTGGTTCGTATTGAACGCCATAACGAAAGCAACTCGTAAATTCGTTTGTTTCGGGTCAGTCGCCGGTGTGACCCAGCTCGACGATGATGTAAGTGGCGTCTTCACTTCCTGTCCAGGAGAATGATTCTCCGATACAGGTGACGCAATGCAGGACAGGTTATTAACCGTCGAAATACTGATCGAGGAAAACCTGTTACTGGATCGTTCGATCGTCGTGGATTCTGGAGAGTCTGCCGTAGGTTTCGACTCTAGATTGACCTCGATGTCATTGACGGGACTTAACCCGTTTCTTTCTTCGGTATGAATTCCAGTTACAGGGCATGGTACATCCTGTAACGGATTCGAAGCGATCAATGATGGATGAGGTCTTCTCTTTCTTCCGGTCCTGAGGATCGTGAGCAGTTGTCTTTCGGTCGCTTGTAGGTGACACGTTGCTCGTATCATGCGACGGCATCGGTGTTAGATTCGTTACGATGTTCTCCGTCGGCGGAGTATAATCATTGGTACTGTTGTAATTCAAGTTATTTTTACTTCCCTGGAAATGGCTAGAAGCGTTGCTGCCCTTGGGTATCGACGGGGTTGATGGTCGCTTGCCCTGTGTGACATTACTCGTATTATTAAGTTCGTCATCATCTAACTGTACAAGCTTGTCGAGGATGGCATCGAGTTCCTTAACATATTTTCTCAGGCTAGTCTCGATGAATATTAACTCGGGCTTGTCCTGACGACCGGATTGTACATAGTCGTCCAATTGTTTCGATAAGCGCTTCAGTTGACTGACATTATAGCTTCGAAGTCGACGCAAGGCGGTGATTTCGTCTACGGTTGCCATTGTTTGTTATGAAATTGATGTTGTTGGAACTCACTGTGTTGACGATAGTTCAGCTGCAGCGGGAGGCTGCGTGGTTGCGTTCCTCGACGAATGGGTTATGCTTCTTCAAAGGTGACGCTCCTGACGTCACTGGCTTCGCTGATAACGCTTCCGCTGCTGATTATGTTGGATTCACGTGGCGCTATGTGGTCACTGGTGAGTACACTTTTCACTGCCACGGAATCCGGCTTGAAGAACCATGTATTTTCGACCAGTCACGGGGAGACGCGTTCGCGAGAAATCACGTCAACGGAAGTCGTAAATTCCCGCTACGATTATAATAATCGACACCACGAGTTGATCGATCCCCTGATTTTCGTTAAGATAATAGGGGTGATTGTTTTGATATAACACCGCGTTAACAGGTTATAATATATATATTTCCAACAACTTTATACACAATATGGCTACGACGATGCGTAAGATACAGATTGATTGACGGCTGAGAACCGATGAGGAGACGTTGACTGTTGTAGGGTTGTAGAAAGAGTTGTTGCGACTTGTTGACTATTCTAAAGACGTAGAATAAGTGAAATTCAGTGACGATGCCGTGGCGAAGGAAGCTAGTGATAGATGTGCCTCGCGCACGAGATGAGCTGATTTGTTAATGATCCTTTTGCTAGGAAAGGGAGAGGAATAGACATTGCTTTGGATTGGTTAATAAGAAGGTTGGTGGATTAGGAAGGGTCTTAACCGCCCTCCAGAGAAAGTTGCTAACGGATTGATACCGAACGTGAGGAAAACCAACTTTCCCGTATCTTCCCGTAGTGGACACTATATATAGAGAACAGAGACGCTTGTTTGGTCTGAAGGACCTTAACTATGAAAATGACAAGATTTATGTTGGGTCTCTGATGCTATTAAGGGTATGCAGTGAGGATGCGTAGACATCTGGCTGCCATCTCGTCCGCCGTGTATGGCCTGGGTTAGGTAGAGAGTCAGCCGACGTAACAGTATTCTTATTTTAACATTTGTTCGAAAGCACATGATGTAAAGCTCATACCATACTAGTCATAGCGTCTTGCTTAGTAAATCTAGCTTCGTTTCAATGATAATGCAACCTGTTCATCGTAGCGCGGCGTACTTGGTTGAACATTACGTGAATTCTCGGCTAAAAAGCAAATGACTTGCTCATTTCATATTCATCTGATACATATTCAGCCGATTTCACGCTCTATAACTACTTGCTACTCCCAGGAATTCAAAATCAGAACGAACTTCGTTGCTAACAACTGGGAAGTTAATGCGACGTTAAAAACCAAATGAAAAAGGTGATTGCAATAAAAGACTCGTTAGGAAAACATTACGAGCGCAGTAGCCGCGACAGGAATATCCCGGATAATTTTAAAAACATATCGCCAGAAACTTATCTATTCGTTCGTTTAACGTTTATACGTCCAACATTGTATCGATGCCGGACAAACATATTCTGAATAAAATACGAACGTTTTTTAAAAACACGATGAATGTTTGTGATAATATATCGACAGCAATACGTATATTGACAATCCCGTTAAATTTTCAGACAAGCTGAATATAATAGCAGAAATGATATCTGGGCTTAATATAGCGATAGTCAAGTTTAACTAATATCCTAATTCAAAAATAGTTTCTCTTTCTTTTTTAATAAACTGC
Organism: Bombus soroeensis; assembly: GCA_014737365.1. NCBI lineage: Eukaryota > Metazoa > Arthropoda > Insecta > Hymenoptera > Apidae > Bombus > Bombus soroeensis. The sequence goes on along the minus strand of JACXIL010000056.1, from coordinate 251,516 downwards.
GAGGATGTTAACGGGAGGAAGAAAATAATTCCTAATAACTCGAAACGAGTATGACGATAATTGTCATATAATACGAGTAAATTGATTTAATCTAAATTAATAGTAATTGTTATTTCATTTACTCTCATTCTCTATTATTTTCGTGACAGAGGCAATTGATCAGAGAATTTATAGATGATTGAAATGATAGCACGGTGGCATTAATTTCAAAATGCGATTGAGATAACTATATCCATCAAGATGATACGATTCTATCTACCACAAATAAGCGGTAAAAATTTATCATGAAAGAAGATGGATTAATTAATTAATAATCAACTGAAATCAAAGAGTAACTTTTAATTGCGCCTGATATAAAAATATGAGTAACAGTGTTTCATGAGAAAGAAAAAATGAATAGGAGTAATATTTTCTCAGAAATAATATTCGTATATATGTATATAGGTATATATCTCTTTGCCCATATATTACCTTAATTAAAATTGCCAGTTTGTTGTAGGTCTTTAGTGGAGAATTCGTAAACAGTGATAAAAGTGATTAATTAACGTAGGAAGCAAATTCGAAAAGCTTGCAAACTAATCTACATATTTTATATGTGTAATAATTGTATAATACCATTCGAAATTTCGGAATCACGCGTTACTTCGTCTTCTTAACTGATAATACCAAATAAGCACATTAGTGTCGTTTCTCTTATCATTTGATAAATATATATGTTATTAATTAAGATACACATAATCAATTAATGGATGCGTGTTGTATAAATTCTGGAAGAAATGTTCATTCAGAATAATAGTAACAATTGTACAATCTGAAATTCTGCTTTTATCTTTTCTTTATTTACCATTTATCACGAAGAAACTATCTGTAATTTTTTCTTCTAAAGAATTTTTATTATAATCTGTAGAATCAACATTGTAGATCAAAATGTATGTAATAAGTAAGTACATACTTTTCTCATACGAAAGAATATATTTTTGGCATATTTATCGATATTAAACTTCAAAGTTTAAAGAGATAAATTCCTTAAAGTAAGGAATGTTACAGTCTACATTGTTATAGTTACAATTTTCTTAATAGAAAATGTTAGAGGCGCAAAACTATTGTTTAATTATGTGTAGTTTATAATTTCGATACTCTAGGTTGAAATTCTATGGCGTTATCGCACCATTATTATTATCATAATCGCGTTTCAAGTTTTTAGATATTAACATTTTCGAGTTGAATTTTGTTAAGAAAACGTAATCACTGTCCCTTTCCAAATTATTTCCATTTTCGTGACAAAACCATCCTATGTTCGTTCGAAAATTTCCTTGATTTTCTTATTGGAATATTTCACGATATCTCTTTTCACGCTACTGATAGTAGATATTGACATTTCCAATGTTCCTTCTTGCTAAAAAATAATATAGCGTGTAAGATAGCAATTGGACGTGTCAACGTTTCAGAAACATAGTAAATATAACAATACGATAAGATAAATTTCACGTGTGATCTAACGTTTTCGCGTTAAGGAATAATTTTTTCTTTACAATTCGATTGGAAGGTGATATATGAAAACTAAAACAATGGATAGTTTTATGTGAAGAAGAGATTATCATACGATGCCATAGTTTCGACAACTAACATGGGGTTAGGTTAGCCATTGAAGATAAGAATGGACAGAAAAGGCACCTTGACATCGGGCACAAAAAGGCTTTTTAGGTCCCAGGGCTATATTCGCAGCGTTGATGATGACTTCCCAGTTCAATAAAACTTATTCTTTTGGCAAAACGATATTTCTTTTTATTGTGAATGTCGGAAACCCTCGCGCAGCACGATGGCCGTGGGACATAATAACGTTTCACTGGTATCGCTTCCTTTAATTTTTCTGAGTACGATATACATCTGAAGCAATGGTTTCGTTTCTCGGTCGTAACGAAAAATACAAAATTCCCTGATGCTACCATTAAACACAGAGAAGAACCTTGCGAGGGTGCATGGGCTACGCATTTGCACGTCGTTTCGAAAAACGTAGTTTCTCAGTCCGACATCTTCTCCTTTCGAAATAATCGTACGAGATCCGCTTTTCATCTACGACCAGGTATTTCGAGTGATTTGCCTGCGACAAGTAAAAATAAAGGCGTCTATCTTTAAGTAGCTATAGCACTGAAGTATGAATTCTGAAGACGAAGAATAAAAAAAGAAAGATTCATTTTTTCGCGATCCACTTCATCAATGGGATTAACATGTCTGCGATTATCAACTGTCTCGACAGCTGATCAAAGAAGCGCAGCACAGTGAAACGTTTCGAGAGATATTCTGAAATCTAATCGCAGACCAACTCAGGGGCCTTGCCCAGAGGATTTTATGGTTTTGGGGGAATCAGCAGAAACTGAAGCTTTGGACATGACTTACTGAGTCAGATGTTTTTGCGCTACACTGCCTATTCTAGATAAGTACCGGTACTCACCATACCAATGAATTATGAGAAGCTTTATCTAGCATCGTCTACGCGAGACGGATGTCTGGATTTTAACTACTGTTTCAGTTTAAACCTTCTATCCCCAACGTGATTAAACCGTCTTTCTACAAGCACGGGATAATAAAATGATTTCTGCATAAATTCTATGAATACTATTTACAGCAGTTAGTTTCGTAATTTACACGATATGAACTGGAATACAAAATTAAGTTGAAAATAAATATTTGAATATGCTGTTATATGTTTCTAAATATCTAGATTTAAACGCTTCGACGCGTTGATTGTTATATTTATAAATATACAGATATTTATAAATATCTGTGAGTCTTATTGTAGAATGACTCGTCAAAGTACTTGAATACTTGCTATAAAGAACTTGTAAGAATATACACATTATGTGTGTCATCCTGTACGTGAAACTTCGTGACGTATCGGTCGTAATTATCCAGATAGAACTTGAATAAATCTGAAACGATTCGACATTACCAAATTCGTTTAAACTCGATAAGAATGTAATCGTGAGACGTTGTATATTACATATGTATGTATGTATGTATGTATGTCTCTATATAATATACAGATATATTTTTGAAGAATTGTATTCTTCCTTTAATACAAAAATAGCAAGATAATAATAATGTTGTCGCATATCTCTGCAACCATTTACGGTACATCTGAATTGTTGTTTCAAGTTGAATCATTCAAGGGATTTACCAAAGGATATAGAAATCTTATAGCGTGGGACGTGAAAATGCGTCTTTTGATTCGAGCTGGCTCAACGAACTTGCTTTTTACTTTGGCATAAACTTATCTTGAGTACGAGCCCTTTAAAAATGTATTTATATCCTCTACCCTCGGGATAGCTGACGTAGAAAAAAATACTTAACTTCTTCAGATCATTTTCCACCCAATGCTTAACCAAATGTGGGGGAATTTATAATCTCAGAAACTTGAAGAAGCACCGAAAACGTAAATCGGCCACAGCGCTTCGATACTTAGAGATGTTCAAAGCGGTAGGTCTTTTATTTGTTTCCGACTATTCTGTTCTAAACTTGGAAATATTATCGCGCAATGCTGCAGATTCTCTTGAAGATCAGACAAATTGATTTACACATAGAACATTGGGACAAGCTTGGAAAGTTTCACGTACAACATACGTACAGATTTCCACCGTATGAGAAACGATATTTACGAAACCAGTCCATTGTCGTTTGACAGGAAACATCCGGTAGCATTAACAAGATTGCGGATCATCTAAAAATTGTACGCACGCTTACCTACTTAAAAACGACGACCAGCCATTGCGTAACGGATGCAACGAAATAAACTCGATTGAACGCGTGGTTGTATCTTGCCCGGAATATCAACGTAGGATGTACCATCAGTAATGACCAACGAAAGTCCTAAAGAAGTGACGCGAATTGCGAATTCGTGCTCAAGTGTATTAAAATTCTCGAAACACCTTCGAATTTTTCATTTAATTTAACGTGGTGTTTATATTTAACTGCGATCTTACGACAATTCACGTGATTTCCAATGACTGAAATTGGTCGGTTGGTGTAACAGAGAAAGAAATAAAAAAAAAAAGAAAAAAATTCTATTCAATATTTGCACGCTTCGAAACACACACATGTGTATAGTATGTATACTGTTTGAATATGTTTAGAATCTCTTAGAGAACGATGAATGAAGCTACTTTATACTTACGAACAATTTTCGTGGCTGATATGTTTAAGGAGATCTTGGTCGTTCGAAGGCAAGCTGGATTGAGATAGCAACGACAGGCAGCTATTAAGGTCAACAACGGATTTCAGGAAAAATCGATAGACCGGATAGAACGACCCTCGATGGATATCGGCCTGTTTAGAATCAAGGGCTGCATAGAAGAAGCGAGTAAGCCTTTTTTTAATTCCCTTCATCATCTTCCCCTAAGGTTACGCTGAAAAAGGAGCAAGGAAAAGAAAAAAAAGTGCAGAGGACTCTTATTGTTCCAATATTGTCTTACATCTTCTGCCCGATAGTACACTTTTTTTTTTTGTTGAACATTATACACTTGTAATTTTATTAAACACGCTCTTTCAGTTATGCACCATGTAATTTGAAACTAAAACTACATTTCGCATGTAAGATAACCAGACCATGATGACCACGGTGGATTTTTACGCGTTTATAGGAAATTCTAAAATGCACAGAAAGCAGATAGTATGAAAAAAATGTATAAAATATATAAAGTATAGTGCTTCCTGTAATACTTGAAACAATTTTCTATCGAGCTTATGCTTCTTTAATTGTATTCGCGAGAAAAAAAAACAGAAGAATTTGCGTAGAAATCCGCGATTTAATGATGACAGGTAGAAAAGTATAATACAAAAACTGTTTTTTTTCCTTTTTTTGTTTTAGAAATTTCTATCTTTTCAATCCGACTATTAAAAAATCATAAAAATGTTTGCTGATTTCCTTAATTAGGGATTAGCATGGAATAACCGTAATGTCCAATGTCTCTCGCGATAGCTGTCAGTTTTCTAGACCATTCAGTTAGATATTTGTTTGATAGGCTCGACAATCGGCGGAATATGAAATTTATAATGTGTACAATTAGATTTCAGTTCAGCTCATTGAAATGTTAAACATCCATTCGATTTCATGCGAGCTAAGATTCGCTTAAAATAATTTGTTAGAACGATACGTTAAAAGATACCGACGTTTATTGATCGGAGTATCATTGCCAATTTGACATAATCTTCTTATACGCGATTGATCTTATGGTGTTTCATTCTAATTTCTTTAAATTCCTTTTGTATAACAGACAAGATCAGTCTGCTGTGAAGTGTCAAAAACTGCTCGTGGCTGGCAGCCAATAAAGCAACAAAAGGGGGAAAGCTGGAAATAGCTCAGCTACCAGAAAACAATAAGGCAGTTGAGGTATTATGCAATGAAAATCTCGTTTTACTTAAACAGCATTACCGAAATCTTACAATGTAGACGGATAAAGGTGGATAAACATTGTAACCGAAGCGATTAAAATCATTGAAATAAAAAATAAAATCTTTAATTACCTTTCGGCGAAATATTCCCTTTAAATTAAATTTGGATGGATAAAATATATTTTAATTTGTTTTTAGATTTGAAAGAAAAAATTTAACTTTCAGACTTTATCTTTTCCCCTCTACGTACATAAACGTTGTACAAGACGTTAAATAATTACAAAGCTAAGGAAAATGAAGATCCTTTTATGTATATCGTTAGCCTAAGCTTCTAATTAAAATGTTTATTGCATTAGTTTGATGATTGAAATTTTTATAACGTAACTGCAGCAGCGTTTTATATGTATTTATTACGTCAAAGAAACATACATTTTAGACGTTCTATCGAACCAGAAATTCAAGAATCGCCAACGTCAAAAGTAGAACCTGCGATGAGCGAATATGTGATATTTAAAAGCACTGAACTACTAAACAGGATTTCATCGAGCTTTTTCGTCGTCTAGTCGTTCTACAATTACACGGATTAGTCTCTTTGTTGCATTAAAGCCGAACTTAATCCTTAGGTAAATGAAGTTCAGTTGGAATTGGTTGGTTTTTAAACTTCTTACACGGTAATTTCTCACTCTTCTAAATAACTTCTGAATAAACCTCGAATTTCTTTTTATACAAACAGACATTTAAAACTCGCAACTGCGACAGCAGCTGTCCGCTACTGTTTTAGCAGATCCAACGATAATTTATTAATAATGATTCTTAGACGACACGTAGATAGTTTCCACTAGCTACACTATCTACGCTTAGTTAGTCTCTGTGTAATGTATTCTTCGCATTATTATAATGCGTTATCACAATGTTACTGTAGGGTTTTTAACAAAAAATACAGGTACGATAATTTTAAGATAAACAAAATCAATGTCATTGAAACAATCGTTAATAAAATTTGTTTCTAATTGGTGATATTATTTTTTCATGTAACACGCGAAAAATAAGACATATACAGGTATATTTTATTTATAATAATTGTATATTCATCTTCATGTTAATAATTGCACATACGTACGTAGGTATACGCTTCGTATTTAAAGCTGCCACATTTTTCGAGAACGTGAACGTTCATAATAATAACAGTAAACTGCGGAATATCTACTTTTATTTGTCCAAATTTTTTACATTTTACGCGTATTTGTTTAATTACGTTTTGCAATATCAACTGAACGTCGAATTATGCAAAATCCAGTTTACCTTCGTTTACGAAATTATACAGAATAATTTTAATTTAATAGATTATTCAAATGATTTATTTGAAATATACTGAATTCACAAATTTGCAGAAAACTTGTAAGCCTTCGGATGACGTCATTTTATATTAAACAGTAACCGATTATGGTTAATTGTTGCACGTGTGACAGCACGTTATAAATTATAAATATTATATTTACATCTAAAGGTAGCTTACGAATATCACATAAATATCGACGACTACAATTTTTATTTGAAATATATATCTATTTTAAATATTATTAATGAGAAGTATACATATAACAGAAAAAAAAAAAATAGAAAAAATTACCACTTGTGAACAAACCACCAATTAGGCCGAATATTTGAAAATCATAGTAGATCCATCAAGCAGAGCGCCTGACAAAAAGTTACTAGTATTATTGTCCAAAAGCATTTAAACACCGTGTAATTAATTTAAAATATTTTATTTACTTTTAAATTTCTAGTTTAGAGATATCGATCTTTTTGTTTCAGTTAGAATTTGACAGTATCAACGATACATACTTTCATGTACGAAATAATTTGTATAAACCACTGGGTATATGCCATAACTTTTACAAATTAGAAATACATGAGAAAAGAAACAAATTAACGTTTGATAGTAAGTGAGTAATAGTTTGGTTTTACATATGTTAATTAACGCAAAATTTTAACATATTCACTGAACTGTGTAAACGATATTATATCTTCTTAATAAAAATCTCGTTTGAGAAGATATTTATGGTACATGCTATTTAAAAATCAAACATATACACATACAACGTAAATTCATAAGATCCTTGTCAAATTTTCACTCTATGTATTTCATGTACAATGCATTTGAAAATCTACTTTGTCAGATGTCTTTTCAGTATAATATCTTCATATATTTCTTATGAAAAAATTAGTTGTAATTCACGTTCGAGGTGGACGTATTATTATTATATTCAACAGGCGGGATGAAAATTATATTTGCATAAATGTTTATGAAGAATTAATTCAATTCGTACAAAAACAAAGGCTAATCACTGTGAATCAATGTGAGTGTTAGACGGCCTATGTTCTTGTTTGCATACTAACGTTAAAACTTATTAAGACTATAATGTATCGTTTGCGTATCATTGTATCTAAGGGTTGTAGGTATCATGTTTATTTATATAATGACAATAGCCATGACCTTATAATAATATAACAGAAACGATTTCAAGCCAATTAAAATCAAGCCAATGTTCGATCAGATAAAATCTATCTTCAGGTAAATAACAGCAAATTGAACGTCAAAAAATGATATTTAATATTTTATAAAACCATAAAATAATATGCAACGAAGTTATTAAATAAGATTATTTCTAAGCTTAGAAATTATTTGTTTGTATTGCTGGAAATATAGTAAATTTCTGTAATACAGCTTTTTCTGTGTATCATGATTTCTCGGTGTATAAATGTTATTTAAATATTAAAATTAAGCATTGAAATAATAATGCGTTCAATGAATAAGAATGAACATATTCAATTTTAATTACAGGAATTAACAGAATTTCTCCGTTTCACCCTAAAATACATAAAATTGTTATGATATGAGGATTTTTCAGATGTAATATTATTCTATATACATCAAAACGATACACTGCCAGAGACAAATGTTTCGTTTAGCATAATCTGTAATAATATCATTTCATGTTTTACGTCTTGTCGTTGAGGCTTTCTTAATTATCGCTATAATTAGAAAATATGTATTCACCTATTTTTGGTATTCAATCACATTACGCAGAATCAGAAAGTAATGATCTTGTGCAACGCGTGTACGTGGATATTTTATAATGATCAATATGCAATTTAAAGCAGAAAACATGTTGCATCGACAATAACATACGCGCTTAGCAACACGATTAATAGCTGACACAATCGCTCGTTTATCGTTAAATGTCGATAAATGTTGCTTCTCGCTTACGAAATATGTTCGTCCATTCAACCACATAAAAGTCTCTTCTTCCTTTCAACGCGAAAGATATATTTTGATCTTGACAAAATCTCGAGTGTCGCACGGAAGGACGTACAAGTAGAATGTTCTAAGCAAATACAAATTTCTAGCAATTACAAGTACATCAAAATTACAGATATACATGCACGATAAATGTACGTATCGGTAGATCTAAAGTTATTCCCCCCACGCGAATATTGCAAGATAGAAATCCGTGGTCTTAAAAAAAAAAGAAAAAAGAAGAAAAAAAGGAGAGAGTAGGTAAATATCGTTCGAATAAACGGTCCGAATTAGCGAGGATTTCTCAAACACTGATTTACAACGTTTATCTGTCAGGGTATTCGGTGTATTCGCATCCTAATTCACGATCCTGTCGCTGGTATCCCAATCTCCGACCTGCCGAGCTAATTCAATAAGCTCGCCTGCATCCAGCGACGACAAATTTCGGTACTAACGAAATTCTTAATGGATTAATCGCGGCGAGGATCGAATCGAAGCAAGATCCGTCTGAACTGGCTAAGCTTATCATCTTTCGACGAGCGTCGTAGCATAGGAATAGACTTACGAGAAGTAGCCCTTGCCCTCTATTTCCAGCAGCATCTCTTGCAGCGACAGAACGTTAGAGAAACCCAAACAGAAAATGGATCACAGTCACACTGTTAATATCGATAATATCACACACGTAACTGATATTTATGGATAGCGATCTCGAGATTCGGGGCGATTCGTTTTCACTGACGAGAGTGAAGAAAAAGGAGGAAGTCGCGCAGAAACGAAGAGGTTTTCTACGGCTGCAACGAACGAGGGTTCGTTCGTGACTGCTTAAAGGCCAGTCGGTTGTGCAGCTGGAAGCGGGGCGTGCGCCCTCCGCAAAATCAAACTTTGCCTCCACTCGAGGAAATTCACCACGGGTACGGGCTGCGTCGCTTCTCTTCGCCTCGCCACACCGCCCATAACCACGGATCTCCTAGCTACGTGGCCCATCGCCTCTCTATAGGGTGGTTTGGAGCAACTAGCACATTTCTTGTTTGATTGCAATTAGATGAAAACGTTGGAACGATTTGAAAAGCTCTATCGTTCTATGATAAAACGTTGCGCCTCAATACGGCGGTGAATTGGAGGATTTTTTCGTTTCTTCTATATAGAGATCGATTCTGTGTTCGTTTCTATTATTCGAAATAAATGTCGTTGTTTATAGATAGTCATTTCGAAAAACTATTCGTTAATGGTTTTAAGCTTGAATTAAAAGAACAGCTTTCAGTTGAGTTCTAATCTATTCCGGTTCAGTTGAGTTTAGATGTATGGTATGAATTAAAATTCAAAATCAGAACTGATGATTATTTTGCAATTTCTCGATATTTCTCACGCTGAAATATTTATATTCCATTTTATGCGAACTAGTACGGCTTAGCCACTAACTAGTGTATCTTAAGTTATAAGTTTATCTTACACTAGTACCGTATCATTAATTACTCCATTCCTAATCTTATAAATGATATTCTTGCAGATTGAAGGCTAATTTAATGTTTAACTATGTCTAGATTGGTCCTTGACTGTCGGAAGATTCTTGTAGGATTTATAGAATTCTAATTGCACAGTTAATTGCGCAGTGAATTAAATAGTTTGCAAGATATATGAAAACTAATTAGAAATAACGAGAATCGCATTATATAACCAGCACCGTTGACAAAATTTGATCACCGAATAAAGGACAATATTCGGAAATGGATTATGATTTTAAACAAAGCACGTTGAAAGTTCGATAAGTTCATTTTTTAACCAATAACTGATGTTTTGAACCTTATCTTTAATCCAATCTTTTAATCTTGGTTCATAGTTTTATTCTTCTTTCATCTTTTTTTTTAACATTAAATACTACTTATAGCTATTTCAAGTTGATAAAGAAATCTACAGTAGTATTCAAGTTAAACAGATACTAATCCCTTTGTGGAACTATAAAGTTGATACGTGTGATGATGACGATTATCATCTTTCTCTTATTGCTCATATCGTGCATAATTTTTTATTCTAATTATATAATAAATCTCTAAACTTCCTCTTCGGTGCGATCTGATAAATAAGAAATTAATAGATGTAACATCTGATAACCATGAATGATAAAATAAGTTACTATAATGAAAGTAATTTATTCGTAACTGTACATTTATACTACAAACTATGATATATATACATATGTATTTTATAAACGCATGATATTCTTGCAGAATGAAGGCTAATTTAATGTTTAACTATGTCTAGATTGGTCCTTGACAGTCGGAAGATTCTTGTAGAATTTATAAAATTCTAATTGCGTAGTTAATTGCGCAGTAAATTGCATAATTTGCAAGATATATGAAAACTTTATATAAATATATATAAATAAATACTCATGGTTCAAAAATTATTGACATTTCTCTACCAAAGTACGTCAGTAGTCCGCTGTATCGAAAAATTAGTTATTTAACAAATGGAATTAGGTGCCTCTATAAATGACTTGGTAGAAAATGAAATTCTGCAATTGGTTCCTACTGATCCATCAATATTTATATCTATATGGCTCCGTTTTTATTAAAAGTACAGTACAAAATTCTAAGATACCTAGAATTTATGCGAATAATAAATAGACCTGTATATAAAATTTATACAGTTCCATTTCTGCATTATCTCAAAATATTTTAATTTCTTTCTAAAAAGGCTTATTTTTTAGTCTACATGAGAATAGAATTATCACGCTTCGTTCGCTCTAAAAAGAATGCCATTTTCCGAAACATACAATAGTATAGTAAAAGCCGAAGTTGAACGTAAATCGGCAGTAAATTTATTGTACGAAACAATTTTATTTCGGCCAATTAAACCTTAAAATAGGTGCGCCTTTGAATCGACTAGACCGTTGAAACGGCCAATATTGCACTGTGTGACTCGTTCTTAGAAACAAGTACCCAGTACTCGTAGCGGTACTTCAGCATTTCAATGAGAAGCTGTTCTTAAGAAGTGAAGGAAATACTTAATGATGCTTTTCGTTATCTCGGAGAAATATAAGGGCCTAGTAATTATGGTAATACAGTACCTTTTTACCGATCCTACGTGTGAAGCAAACTTTACAAAATATACTAACATAAATACATTATATACATAAAAATAATATCTTGCATCGCTTTTCTAAAATAGATATCCATACACCGCGGCGATTCTTTCATACACGGTACATTAAACTAATGAAACGCAATTAATTTTTGTTCGAAACATTGCACACTTATGCCGAGATAATTATGAATCGACCGGGTTAACATCACAAGATATTCATCCAATTAATGTCATGAAATTAACATTGTGTAATCGATTTTGATGATAAAACAGACGTGTTTACTTTGTGTGTTCACAGCGTTCGACGAATAAAATAGAACTCTTTTAGTTGCTCAATTTTATGACCAGTGCAGTTCAGCCATACTTGAGATTCATTTCATGTCTCTGCGTGTTTAACGCGTTGCATCGATTTTCGCGGCTTTTCCAACAAACGCGTAGACATTATAAGTTTAATTAATTATAAATTTATTAATTAAAACGACGAAACCGTTCCATTACGTTAAATTGACGACATTCGATACATCTAAAAATTCAATTTATTAAACGATGAATTACAACCCGTATAGATAGAACCGATAAATGCAATTAGAAAGGGGTGGAGTGTATTTGGTTTCAGCCGCATGTCTAGCACGGTCTCGCAACGCTTGTTGCATCTGAAATAGTATGTAGGGTATAATGTGTCTATAGTACGAAATTCGAAGCTGGCCACGGCATTGTATTCGCTGCACTTGCTCTAGAATAGTGCGAATGGTAATATAGCGAATTAAGTCATGATCAGCTTTCGGGCATTGGCCATCGTTTATTTATGTGCGCATACTCGTGACACATCGTACATGCTATCGACGGATATCTGTCTCCGCGACATTTCGCTCTTTGATCGAGCTTCTTCAGAGTTCGTATCCTTTTATCGAAATTCAAAGGATTTTTCGTATTGCCGTATTACTTGAGGTGAGTGAAAGAAATTGATTTCTTTTCTTCCATTTGTCTGCCACTGTGTAACGCTTGAATTGCGAGCATTTGCTTACAAATAAGTCGATTTTCAAACAAACAGACTTTACTAAGTGTAATAACAAAATGGAGTAAAGATCACGCGTAATTAAAAAATCATAAACAATCAGACATGGTGTGTTAATAATCGGTTTTCAGTATCGACAAGTGTTTGACACGACGATTTTCGAAAAAAAATTATACACAATGTTGCACTCACAAGAGACACTTAACGAATCACGGATTTAAGTGTATCAAATTAACGCGTTCATCTTTGTTTATAATCATCTATTGTTAACTGTTAATCGAGTTAACTGATGACTCGGATCCTCAGTCTTCGAAATATAATAATTTCTTTATTTAAGAGTCCCGTATCTTTTTATGTGTGGTTTTATTTCTACCGCAAATAAGTTACGTGATATTTACTTTCAGAAGAATTAAAATCGATCTATTTGAAATTGAGTTGCCTTTGTGAACATTCACTTTCGTGATTAAGGAAATTTCTAATTAAACGAGGATTCGATTAGGCTAAAGGGTTGAACTTCTGCCACCAATTTTATGTTCGTTATAAATTAAAACTGCTAGTACATATACATTTCTATTTTTAATTTCGTCAATGCCACATAAAACGTTGGAAAGTACTGCCTCGATCGTCCAATTTGTGGAAATGTTTGACTGACTTTTTTCCTGCATCGTATCTCATAAATCGACTAAGAAACTTTCCTACAAACTCCACTTCCGATAAATCGTTAAACGATCGGTAGGTAACTTCCGATTAATTGCAAGATTCTTGTTAACTTTTTCATCCTTATGCCTTGAAAACTTTCCAATAACGCGTATAGTAACATTCTCTGATAACATATTTAAACGTTTGGCGTTACTTTTACCGAGAGGAAATACTCAAAGGAGATATTCCAGCTTAAATTTCTAACACCTAAGATATTCACAGTGAAAAAAAGATCGATACGTAATATTCAAACGATCGATATTAAAATAGAAAAAAAAAAAAAAAAAACTGAAACGAATCAATTACCTATCAGTGATAAAAGAATTTATTCAATATACAGTTTATCTTTATCCTAATTTCGTTAGTTACGATGCATCGTAATTTCACTTTATGGTAAATTTTCAAAATTCTTTTTATATAATTTATTTTTTACAACAGTTTCAAAGAAGAAAGATTACTGTGCTTTAACGATTCCTATCACTGTACATTAATTTGCAACTGTTTTTAATTATATTATTAAATCTTGTGTCTTTGTTACAGGCGATCATCTATCAATTACTATGGATGTTGATATAAAACTCTCTAGAAGCAGCAATCAAGCTTGGGGCTTTCGATTGTCCGGAGGGGCTGACTTTAGTTTTCCGATGACTGTTGTCAGAGTAATGTATAGCATGTACTCTACTATAATCTACTAATATTCAGTGCAATCGTACAAGAATCGCGATAGTAAGTCGATTAATAATTCTCATACATGTTAAATACATCGTGTTTTTCGATTGGAAGCGTGGATCGCGCCACGACTCGATAATATCGTATATTTGGAAAAACTGTCGCGGAAAATATTCACGTTTTCTGCTTTAGAGATTTTTATCGACATTGCATTCGTATCGGATCGCGTGACCTCGTTTTCCTTCGGCCTGAATCCTACAGCCGGCCCAGCGGAACATCGTTCTGAGAAAAGAGGAAATCATTAATCGAATCGTAGATGAGAAACTGCTGGATATTTGTGAATCTCAACAAATTTTCGTCGGCGGTAGTTTCGTTCTTGGCTTGCATTTCGCTGTTACCTCGAGTTTCCACGGCGAGGTCGCTAATAGCAAAATTCGACTTCGCTATAATCATCTCGATAATACATTTTCTCTGAAGCTTTTTTATTCGATTGCAATCTGTCTGCAAGTTGTAGCAGTTACTGTGACGGTATCTACAACGCATGTAACAATATGTGACTGTAATAACGTTTTAGTAAAAGTATGCAATGTTCGAATAGTCATTGAATCTAATCAAATAAAACGTCTTCTTTTAATTAAAAGGTATCTCTCGGGGGATTGGCCGATCAAGCTGGGTTAAAAGCTGGCGACATAGTGACTAAAGTGAATGGCGAAGCTATACAGAATTTGAGGCACTGCGAAGTTCGTGAACGCCTTGTCAATTCCGGAAATGAAATCATGTTGTCGGTCGTGCGAAATCTGAAATTCAAACGAGCCGTTTAACGAAAATGTCCATCGACACGCATCTCGCTGCGAGATACCGATAATCATTTTATTTTTGTAAACAGTACGATGAGGATAAACGTTTTATTATTGACAGTCAAGTCAATTGTACACGATATTAGTTAGCTACAGGATACAATCGTATCAATATTAAAATTAAATTTTTACCATCTACAGAGTTTTGTTGTTATTAAAGTATATTGGTAATAATGCTCGTTCGATGTATTCGTATCACTGTATATACCTTGTATCGACATATACATTTTACCATACCACGGTGTTAACTGGTAATCGCAAAAGAATTTTAAAGAAGAAATAAATCGTCAACCTACTCAAGAGTAACCGAATGTTTTATTTTCGATTGTGTTAATCGATGTTACTTTTAATTCGAAACTGTAATAAAAATATTATTTGTTAGCTATTTTTCATGATGGTTCTGGCATCGGTAATCAAGGTCCATCGAGACAAGCTTGCAACATCATGTTGTCGTTACGTGTCACCGATTGACCCACATTGCAAAATACAATTTGTCAACTATTGATCCGGCCTCCTCTATGATCGTACATACCTTCTCTGGCTATGAGTCATCAGTCCGTTAAGGTGACGTTTTAAAGTACAATTAATCGTTCTATTCAAATGACGGATCAAGACTTTGTATTGTATTACGCTTAAGAAGAATTAATACCAAAAGGTACCAATTGCATATTTCATTTTTATATCTTTACTACTTAACATCAAATTTATAATTGATAATCCATATACGCCGTATATTATCTAGTTACATGACATCGAGAATGCTTCTGATAATTGAAATATGTAGAACGAGTGGAATGTTGCAGATTGAAAAGATTAAAATGTAGAGATTGAAAACTGATGAGTATACCTATACGTATAAATTTTAATATTTACATCTAGCACAATTGTACCTTTCATTTTACTTTTTATCTTCATTGTATAATTAGATCGTCATAATTTAGTCAAGTCGTGTATACATACATATATCTTCCCTTTGTCAAGAGAAAGGCAACAGGTGATGGACTTCGTATTTTTAGTTGGAGCGGGATATACGTCGTAAATCGGGGCAATGAACTTTGTGGTGAACTTGTAGTTCGAAAATTTTTTATATTACTATCTAGATAATTTTTTTCTTTTTTTTTAATGTAACAAGTTAGTTGCAAACAGCATATGGTAACGAACATTTTTTTGACAGTATACTGTCTAGATTATCTAGAGTATTAGATACGGTAAACCGTACGAATGAACTGAATGAATTCGTGTATCAAGTTGAATAAAATATTTATATGGTTTCTTTATTTAACATAGACATCTTCGCGAAACTCAATGATACATTAACATATTAAGAATACTGTAATACCATGCAATACGAATATTTCCTTCGAAAGTTTAAAAGAAATAACGGAGAAAGAATGCTTTCTGATTGTCAAAATAACGAAAAGAAAAAAGAAAGAAACGCAAGCGTGTAAATTATTGTCACGTATTAAAATTCACGTGTTAACGAAGAAATTCAGAAGTAAATGTATTAGTGATTTTTTAATAATAGAAACACATGGTAGAATAAAGTAAATATTGATTGAAGAATCGACATAAATTATAAGTGTGAAAATATCGCATCGATATTGCAGAGGTAAATTTTCGAAAATAATCTTCTATAAGACTAGGTTTAAACGTACATATACATATATGTATGTACGTATGTATTACTAGTAATATTTACTGGTGTTACAGTGCATTCAATCTATAGGATATGATTTGAAAAACGGGAAAATAAAATGACTAAAGATAAGTTATAGATATATCACATAATTTAGTCTTGTTTTAATATATTAAATGTTCGGTATAATATATGACTCTCATACTATATGTTAAATCATAACGTAAACAACATACACGCTAAACAACTCCATTTTGACGTATCAATAATTTACACGAAAACTGTACATTATATCGCTTCTATCGGCATAACATTCACTCGCACTGTAACAGACACGCGGAATAATTTTTATCACACTTCTTACACATTCCTACTCCAATTATGGAGCCGTTGAAATTGACAATTCATTAACGATTAGAAAAAAAAGAACATTCGAACGGTGAAAGGAACATATATAAAATACAAACTACCAATATAAGTAACGATCACACGCGAACGAATCCTGAAGTGTTTTCGTCTTCGCAAAACTACGTTTCTACCTTAAGGTTGGATATGTAACTCTGACAATATGCAACTCTGCGAAATCGAGAGAGGCCTCCCAAAAAATGAGTATCCTTCGATGATACAAATGGATATTTAGTAAACAAAAAATTTACTAAAATATCATACTTACGACGCACCGCCTAGCCAAACGTGTTTAAACTTCGCCTTTTAATGTCATTTATTTAGTTCCAAGTCTCGATATATCGATGTGTGTGTATCGGTGTACAGATCACTGATATAACACACAAGTCAGAATTTTTAACAACATTAATAAAATCGCAATGATATGTTCATTCTTTTGATCCGTAATTTATGATAATCGTTAATATACCTTTACGATATAACAAGAACTTGTCTATCCGAAATTATAGAGACACATATTATACAGACGTGGCGTTTCTTACAAATATTTCCTAAATCTTAATTGTTATACTCTGAAACGATAGCTTTGCGCGAAGAGGAAAACGATTACTCGAATCTAAACGATGTTACAAAACATTCAAGATAAGCAAGATAAGCAACGAGAAAATTAATTCCCGTTACATCTAATCACTAATCGTAATAATTAGCACACGCAACAGCGTTTAAAATCGTTGCGGTATCGAGTAATAAAAATCACGATTGACCTTTATGTATAAACGTACACTTTGGTTTATGAATACATTATATAATTACACGAAAGACTCGATCTTGGTCGGACGAGTCCATAAATCGGAGACAAGTTCCCTGTAAACGCGATCTCAAGACAGAACTGTGTATTCTTTACCCGCATTTACATAATTATCGTGGAATCATCTGTCTCGCTATAATTGAAGACCTGTAATTTTGTCAAAGAACGAGATTCATATACACACATGCTTAACATCTCATAAGCATTTTTCTACTCACTTTGTTACCTATGTATTTACAGTTTCATTTCTTATTTACTAAGAATTTAATAAGCCATACTCGTATAAAATTTGTATAACTATCAATGTTCCCTGTTAACAAAAATAAAAATAACGTCGTTTCCTTATCGCTTAAAATACTGCAAACGGACATATCTACAACATATTATAATTACACGTATAATGAGAAAAATGAAAGTAAATTTTGGATAAGCCACTCTTTGATCAAGCAATACATACTTTGATAATACGCATTTTAGTTTCAATACGTATTCAAAATTCAATTTTGCGCTTTTACTCGTTCCATCTTGTTTCGCAAAAGGCTTTGTTTAGATTTTTGAATAAAACAATGTCATTGTCATTTTATGAGTTCTACGAACGAAGAAAGAAAGAAGAGAAGAAGCGTTTAATGAGCGAACAGTATTATTTTATCTACTTCGATAGCACCGTTATTTCATCCTTCGCATGAAATTCTAGTGGATTACGCAATTTTATATATTTCCGCTGGAAAATACATTGCCGTAATTCATCGTCGATATTATATTTATACGTAAAAGCATAAAATATGTCACAAGCCACAGGTCTTCAATTCGCAATAGAATTCGCACACGAAGAGAAAAGAAGCTTTCTACGATCCTATTGGATTTCTCATATTCTATCGTTCGTCTTCTTCGTCCTCTCTGGACATCAAAGATCTGCCATAGTAAGTATACGTACAATACGATCAGGTACAAGAGTAGCATCTCGGGGTTGATCTGTTTTTAGAGAGGACGAAGCTTCTCGATCGTCTTAAACTAATCACCTTCAGCCTCCTTGATTTCTCTGATTTCATCGACCAACGTATAAAGCGTACACGATAATCTTGCTAGAAATAATTTTTATTCTTTTAAGATACTCGAATGAACGTAGGACGAATTATTTGCATTAAATTTCGACTTGGAATCGCATGCAAATAAATAAAACTGGCAAACACCCAACACGTACGATTAACGATCCATCGAAACAAACGAAGTTTTACATATGGCTTTGAAGAACTTTTTCTTTATACTTGTAATACTATGAACCATCGATACAAAGAACGTGCCGCGATGATTAATATAAATGAATAAATGAATAAATTAACTCACGATGTTTGTAATACCTAGTATCGAGACGAAGGTGTGAAGCTCTTCAAACGTATGACAGTGATCATCTGCTGCTCCCTTTGACATCGTGTTCTGTTTATTCTTCGTTCTAAAAAAGCAGGTAGAAACTATCCGTGTACATTTGTCTCCATTTCATGTTTCCGCGTCCATCGAAATAATGACTACTGGTCCGCCTGTTCCCTAGTTTCTTCGGTATCGGACACTGACAGCGTCCTATCGTGATTCGTGCAGTTGTCCGTTTTACATTTGGATTCCGCTATCTCGAGCCAATGTTGTTTATTCTTTCTAACACCTTCGACCAACGGTTCCAATTTATCCGATAATAAAGCGAATGCCTATTTACAAAAAGTCACTTTATTTAAGGACATTCGGTTTAGCAATAGCAGGAAATATTTGTAACATGTTGAAAAAACAAGGATCCAAATACTGATCTATCGGAACTAACAGCGTGTAATTAATTCAGGCAAGATGAGATTATTACGAAAAGTAGAAAGCATTGCGATAAACTAACATAAAGGAAATAAATAGAAGACTATCGTATATTAATGAAACGAGACAATAAAGAAATCATAGAAAAGTAAGTCAATTTCGATTCTAGTGAAATTATTATATCATTTTGCGAATCACTATTAAGTAACGTTGTGTATTTACTAGAATAGGTAAATATTAAATTCGTGAACCTTCTCCCCCATATTTAATGTAGTGAAATAACGTAACGTGAAAGCAACAAAACTGTATATAATATTGCAGATGGATATAATGCTAAAACATATTAGTTTACGATTTAAAAAGACAGTATAATTTTTTACAACATTTCTGATTTTATGAACGCTACATTAATTTTAATATACAGGGTGATCCACACGATTCATTCGACTTATAACTTCCTTACCAATGAAGTTACAGAAAAGTGTTAAAAGAGAGAGATGAATGGAGAGATGAAAAGAGTACTACACATTCGTGGGACAATGTTTTTTTTTCTTTTAGAACTGCAATGGGGAATGCGCAATCAACAACTGTATTCTTTTTCTAAATGGAAATTTATATCCTTTTACATTTGCAGAGTCCTCTTATTTGTTCTACGTAGAAAGCTATTGGCGTATAATGGTGAAAAAATTAGTTACCGAGATATTTTTTAAAAATGTCTTTATTGAAGAAGATGCTCAAATGCTTCTCCATTGCACTGTAAACATTTCAGAAGACACTTTCCAATTGTTCCTATAACTGAGTTAAGGTGATCTCCGGTTGTCGCTGCGCACTGCAATATTATCCGTTGCGTTGCATCCGCTGCAGAATTTATGAGATTTGATGCGATGAATCGCCATGAAGCTTTTGAGAATCTCCTTCGATAAATATATATATTTTTTTTTAAATATTACGATTATTAATAGTTTCATTACAACTGTACTTATTGAAGTATTGACTTTTTTGCGTAATTGTTGATTGCAGATGTACCATTTCAGTTGGAAAGAAAACCATGATCTTTCTCTTTTAACATATTTCTGCAACTGTACCGGTAACAGAGTTATAACTTGAAGCAATTGCCTGGATTACCCTATTATTATATTTCTTTTATTGGTGTATTAACTTAAATGATCGATAATGTGATTTAACGATAAGTTAAAAATTGTAACAAATATGATTGCTTTTTAGATGGTATTTTGCTATTGTCGATAGCGTAGAAAGCTAGTTACCTCGTAAATAGGGAGGCATATCGAATCGATGAAGCCAACTTGCATCATTGGCAGTTGGTCCTCCTTTTCCCGGTTCATAATGTCCTGCAATATCATATGAGTAACGGTGCTATTTTTGAATCATGAATAATTAACTATGTAATTGTAATACGTACAATATTAAAAGCAGAAATAACTTATTACTGTTAGTAGTAGTAATAATTAGAAAATCATTAGTATTAAAATAATGTATTATATCATGCTGGATTACAATAAAACAAAATATATTAAGTAGCAAATGGTTCATCTATAAAAATTCAATAATGACTTCTATCAAAAATACCTTTAGTTGATACCACAGATTTTTATTAGTAAGAACAAGAATTATTGGTTTACCGTAACATGTTATTCTTACTGTTTTTGTATACAATTACTCAAAAATCAAAGAATTAATCGTTTCAATTTTAAATGTTACGCATTATTAGGTCTGATTTTCTAGCACTTTAATATTATATTATATTTAACAATGCGCGATAGAGAAGTTCATATCCCTACAAAAACTTCACTTAGAAAAATAAATAATACATCTAATGCTGTTATTTTAGTTAATGTCTTTTATAACTAGGTTAATGTCTACATTGTTTCCTATTACTTATAACTACGTTATAATTAAATACTAAAGCTTAATTTAGCGATACATACAATAGGAGTGATATTGAGAGTCCGCCTTTCGATATCTCCTTGTTCAAAAAATTCGCTGCTAACTAATTCTGCCACTCTCTTTTCAACATCCCAAGGCTTAGTTATGGCTGCCAAATCACATACGGTCATCAACATCCCTCTTAAAAGTTCTCGCTGATCACTGTAAGCCCAATTGTAACTTCCACCTTGAGCTAAGGTGAGGAAAGCCCCCCTTCTTCGGAAGTAAACCGCTAGATCGGTAGAGAGGATTGCTTCTTCGAGAACTTTTACCACACGAGAATATTCTTCGGGAGATAAATTTGATAAAATTTGATTTCCTTGACTACTTAATATCATAAGACACTGATCAAAGTGATGATGTTCCATCGTTGATGTTGAGTAAAGCTGCGCCAATGGCGAAGATGCTCTGTTAGTCAAAGATTTTCCCCCTTTGTATTACCTTAATTTTTTACTGAAGCAAAAATATGTTTTCTCCTCGGAACGTTTGTACTTACTTGATCTGGAAAGAATTATTCGTGCCCCGGTGGTCCAGATCGTGACACAAACAAGCAATAATTAACGCGAGACATTCAATTTCTCCAAAAATTTTCCACCATTGCGTGGCCTAAAAAATAATAGAAATTTATCGTTCATTTTTAATATAATTCCATCCAATTTAAACTTAATGGCACTACGTTTACTCACAGTTAGAATGGCAAACATCATTTGCGCAACATTGAACGCATGACGCCAATTGTGATATGTGACATTTCGGTAATTCTTTTTTACACTAAGAAGCCAACGACAAAGAACATCGTAGTCGATATGAAAACGTTCTACGAAGTCAAGATCCAAAAACATTCGAAGACACGCTGTTAGAGTTTGATCGTCTTCCATGTGAATGTCATCGAATTTAAAATCATGCAATTTAAAATACGCTGCAGAAGGCACTCTTAAACCCTAGAATTGGGAATCGGATTTATTTTATGCTATATAAAGTACGTGAACATCATTGAACAGTAATTTTCGAATTCTTTGGAGAAGAAATAAAAGAAAAGTCAAATGCGTTTGATCTTTAATATATCCAGCTTATAAAGCTAGACTTACCCTTAATCTTTGTGCATCTTCCAATGATGCGGAAGCATGATAACTGAGCACTTCTAACGTAACACTCTGTTTGGCCATCGCTATTACAGCTTTCTCATACCTAAAGAAATGATTAAACAAAATCAATCCTAGGGAATTCATTCGTTCCAATCGATTAATTGTCAAACGATTTGAACAGTTTATTTCTTGCATATTTACATGTGCGTATTATGAATTCCCATGCCACAGAAAATAGCAAATGCCTCGACGAAGTTCTCGTCATTCTTCGTAAAGAGAAGATCGTCGAACTTGTTGATGAGTTGAATGACGCCGATAATCTGACCCGACGAGTTCTTGATGGGCATGCAGAGAATAGTACGATGTCTAAAACCAGAACCATCATCTACTGAAGGATCGAATCTTGGATCTTCGTAGGCGTTCGGTATATTCACGGTCTAAGGAAACGCAATAAAATGTTTTCAGTTATAAATTGTGAAATCGGACAAAGTATTACGATAATACATTGCTCTGTTAACCAGTGCATTTACCTCGCCGGTAGTAGCGACATAACAAGTGATGCCGACATTTATAGGGAATCTGCCCTCGAATGGACTGCGTGAACAAAACCGAATACATATAAGGTTTCCGAGGAAATTGAATTATTGCTGGTAATTGAGTGAAGAGAAATGAGAACGTAATTACAAACTTCATTCACCTAGTGCGAGAATCTGAATCCTCGCCGGTGAGGTCGTTCGCCTCGAAATCAAACACTCGTGAGAAACTGCCCTTTGATGCCTTATGCACGAGAAGAACCTGTACAGAATATTGGATTTTACGTTAAAAATGTTCTCTTCTCTGTATACGATACAAAGTACGTATATACCCGAGAAGGAGAACGCGTTTACCTGTACTCGTTGACACTGTATTAAGGATTGCGTATGCGTTAGAATCCTTAAAACCATATGTTCTATCGTGCTCTGCTCTTCGAAAATCATCCTAGCCAAGTCCAACAGAACCTACAGTAGCGAATAAAACGCGCGTTTAAAATCACCAGCTTGTATCAAAGGCACAAAAGAAAATGGAAAGATGATAAACACGAGATTATGAATAATTTATGCATTATTCCTTATATTGTTTCATTATTTGTTACTCGTTACACGCGCGTAATTTCACCAGTTACAGAGTACTCCGTTTCTTCATCAACTGACCTGATTTCTTTTCACTTCTAATTGACTTTTTTCATACAGCTGCGCATTCCTTAATCCAATTCCACAGAATTGCAAGTATCCAGCGAAAATCTTTTCGTCTTGCGTAGTAAATTGACTTTCACCACCGAGTTTGTTGATAACTTGTGCAACTCCAATAACATCTCCGTTGCAATCCTTTATTGGCATACATAAAAGGGCTCTGGTCCTGTATCCCGTTAATGCATCAATTTCACGATTGAACCTCGCGTCCTAAGAACATATCATATTTATTAACATATAAGGAATAATTACATGATACAATAAATAATGCTTCGGATAGTCATTTGATTCGAGGAATAACACTAATTTTCAAACCCAGTCGTTGTGCAAACGTATGTATACACAGCTCCATTCGAATTATTCGAACGACACACGTCTTTTATACTTCTCTTTGCTTCTACTATAAAAGTTGCGTAACAGTGCTTTGCTATTGTTGACGCATACGATTCTTTATTGGAACAATGAACACTGTCTTCATTGTATCATTAGTTAGAAATTGTACGTGTCATAGATTTCAATTATTCGAGCAATGCCCATCGACTATTGATATCGTTCGTACAATTGTGACCACTAACACATGTTTAGATGTATAGTAACTTATAGCATCGACGCAATAATAAACTATAACCAGATTTGAAATTTGGAAACTATATTATATTAGAGAAGATAGAGGAACAATATTAAGAAACCGTACAATAGCTTCTAAATATGTAAATATCAATGAAAACATTTGTTATTCACCTTGATACCGAGTTAAAATTTTAATATTTTGTGTCGATCTAGCAGTTAAATTTTATTTTGCAATGCACGTGAAATCGACGAACCAATTCTCTATAACAAATCTTCGATTCTTCATAGAGAAATAAATCATAACTGATAATACGTAGATCTGATGTCTAGGGGCTAATAATCGTCGTAGTAAAATCACTTATCGTTGGTAATGTTATACAAAGAAAGTACAGTGGAACAACGATAAATAAATACAATAAGATCTTGATAGTTATTAGTTGCGCGGTAATTAAAACTAAAATAAGTTAAGTATTTAATTAAACTTAGATACTTTAGAAATACGACGTCTTAAAACGTTATGAGTAATTGATTATTAAAGAATTTAATGGAAACGTCGATAGTTTGAAGTTGGAGAACTGTAACGAAATAAGATTTCAAGAACTTTAATAATGTGCTTTAGCTGTTACCAGTTTTCATTGGAATAAGAAATAGAACTACGTAACTTCAGAAAGGTAATAAAATGAAATAAGATTCACAGTTGGAAATAAACGAAATGTAATTTTAACGAACATTATTATTCTGTGGTATTTTATGTTATTTAATATTTAAAAAAAAGATTAATTTGTAATATTTACACATATCGCGTTACTTGATTTACATATAATCTTTGATCCTTGTATTTCAATTATTTTTGAGGTATTGGTAATATTACACTAATTAATTATAGATTAATTATGTTAATATACTTCTTATGCTCATGGTACGCGAAATATAAGACGAAAGATATTTCATAAGCATACGATACTAAACAAAGTAGAAACATTTAAAATTTTCAAGACTGAACTCCTTACAACAAATGCTCTCTGTGAATTCTAATTAGTTTTCAGTTTTTACTAGTTTGACATTTCATGTATTAATATTGTAATGATGCTGATCCAAAATATTCAATGTATTAACGTGTTCCGTATAATTTTCATCTTTTTCATTCAAATTACTACGTCACGATTATATTACGAAGCATAGATTTATTACACTAAATAATCTAAATTGTGTTTTTTTTCTATCCTCCAGTTTACAATTTGTCCAGATATGGATATTCGGTGAATTGGTTTAGCGATTAAGTAATCTAAATAGGATTTGAAACCGACATATTTCAATGTGTCAGAAACGAAAATGTCGAATAAAATTTTTGCACGGTTCTAAAATATACAAAACTGAAACAATTAATGCCTGTGTTCTCCTTATCTTAGAAAGCAAGGATGTTACTAATCGTAAATATGTTTGCCGTAGTTATTAATATGTTTCGCATCGTCTATCAAAAATACAAAGAAAAAAAAGTGAGAAATTAAAAACTGGACAAACATTACGTGGCGGATTAAAAATTTTGATTCTAAAGTAGAACCCGAGCGTTTATCGTATGTTTGCATTTGGATTTACAAACATAGAGTTTTGGATTTGCCAAAATATTACGAACGCTTCGTTATACAATAAAACCGTATTACGTCACAACTGATGAAAATATTGGGGATACGTCAGACGTAACGCACAATTTAGTCGGCTACCAACGCAACTTTAACCTGCGCAAAATTTATTGGCGTTTGCTCAGTTTTCCTACATTGTACCTAAAAAAGCAAAGATTTGGTAATCCATCCTTAAATAACAATTAGAAACACAGTTTCATTTAAATTACTCTCTGATAACATATTTCTTGCAGAACATTGATATTTAATAAAATACCTGCTCTCTTTGTTTCTTTTATACGTACTTAACGGACAAATAAAATTGTAGTGTATAAATCAAAATAGATGATATTATATAAATAAAACTACGGATCATGTTATTGTTAACTGTATACAGTTAAAAATATGGGAGAAATCCAGAAAAATGTTCTAGACGACACTTGTAAAATTCTAGTAAAAGGCAGAGGAAGGTTGCGACTAAATTTTTAAATGGAATCTTGTAATCCCTTGTAAACAGTAAATTTTTTCGTTTCTCCGATTGTGAAATACTTTCGAAAACACATATATAGCCAGTGTAATATATTACGTTATCTAATACCTATTTAATATCGTCATACAATCTTGTACTGGTTTTTGCAAAGTAAATGGTAAATCTCCTTGCCTTGTAAGCGTCTGGTATGTTAACAGGTTCTCCGCTTTCGGCGACGTATCCGACAATTCCCGTGCCCCACGGAATTTTGATCTCGTCCTTTTTCTCCATTTCGAGCAGCGTCGATCTCGAACATACGTCAAACAATTTGGACACTAGGCATCTGCTTCTCGAGTATCCTGTTCCACGTTGCTCGGAGCTTCCGTTTCCCGTTTTCCCTGAATTTGCATTATCAGTCGAATGATTCGACGAGGAATCGTAATTTTGCGAAGAAGGCATGCAACCGCCGCCTCTTTCGCCTTGAACAAGGAACAGAGAGCCACGATCGGCATGTAGCAAGGTGCTGACATTCTGCAAGATCTTGTGACACAGCGATCTCACGTCCAACTCGTTACAGATATCCTTCACCTACGAGGAAATTCGTTGTCATAGAATATTGTTCGATGGAAGCCAAGCATCGAGGAAAATCACGCCGAAACACCATTTTCTCTGCAACGATACTGTTGTACCCAACGTACTGTTGTGTACAAGTTTTTCGAAGCAAATAGAATTCTGTCCCTTCTATTAGTTACGCCTTGGTAGTCTTGTATCAAAGGCGTCAATTAATTCCTACTACTGGAAAACTCAATTACCAAACTTTCTAACGTTGCTCAGTAAGCAAATTGCAAGTTTTAGAAGAAGCTGTCGATGAGTCGAAGATAGAGAAAAACATCGTTGAAGAGCTGTGTAATTACGTCTGTACACTATACTATTCATTTAAAAGTATCCAACCAGCTGATTATTTCTTACAGTACAAAACTCTGGCAACAGGAGTGAAAATTACAGACGATAAGGTCTGCGATGAGTTTACTCTTTACCGTTCAGTAGAAATCAGACAATTCAACCGGATACACAAAATAAAGTTTATTTAAGAATATTTAAGCATATATTACATTTATTCTAAAAATTATATGTAACTTCATTAAGCTTCCTCATATCGTCAATAATATAAACAATCAATAAACAAACTTGTAGTATCGAATCACGAAGAAAAACGTAGTCCTTGCAAATGGGTCAAAATCACAGGTTTGAAACGGCAAAAGGTAGACGAAAATTTCATTAAGCAATGATTTCGAATGATGTATCACACAGTGCACATGTATCTAAAAGCGAAGATCTCTCGTGAAAGACAAAAAATCTAGTTTTAAAGGACCTACTTTTAAATTCTATACTACGTTTGGTACATTTTTTCATGTAAAATTTACTTTTTCCTATAAAAATGTTTAATACAAAAGTGTAAATTTTTAACTGCCGAATTTTAGCATATTACTACATTGATACCTTGTCCAGTCTTTTAATTATTACCAAACACAGGTGCACTGATATATTTTTACAAACAATAAAACACACGATCGATGTAATAAACATTATATTTTCATTTCGCAAAAATATCGACGTCTCTAATTCCTTAAGAAGACCTGCACCTCCGTTAAAAACATATTCATCACGTAATGCACCGTTCGAAACCATTTCACTTTTTATCTTCTACTGTTTCAAGATCATAGCTTCGCTCACTTCTATGGATTATTCTACATACAACATTTCTATACTCCAATTTACTGTTAACACGTATCTTCGACGATACTGTGAAAAAAGAACAAATTAAATCCTATCGGGATTTTGACTTATAATACAGAAGAATATTATCAACGAATCATTTGGTCTAACTTTATTTGCACTGTACGTTGTTTTAATTGGTTGAAATAAAACAGTTACACTGCGTACGTATGAGATACATATATCTGAAGCTTAATAACGTTTCAATAATTTTTCGTACGACAGCAATTAATGATTAAGGGAACAGAATCTTTCAATTCGAAAAGCTAAAAATTGTATAACTATAAAACGTTACGTTACACATATATAAAATTAGAACTGTTTAGAAGCTGAAAGGTTGTCGGTGTTCCGTGAGGAAAAGGCGTTTCAGACCATTAAACGGAGACGAGTAAGAAGAGAAAATCAACGAAAGCAATTGGAGCACGTACCAGTTCAAAGATGAGATCCTTCTCATCGAGATGCCTCAATTCGTGTCTGGACCGTCTCTGAGGTCTGCCCGCGTTTCCCGAGCTAACCTGCTGACCTCCTGGTTGACCCGAATCCCCGGGCGAAACACTCAGAAAGGTAGGCGTCCCGTCGATCGTGTTCACGATCGGCTTTAGCAAACCACCGCGCTCGAACTCGTGAGCTGAGATTTTTCGAACAGGCGTTGTGGCACCTGATCCGCCAGAACCACCCCGGCCGGAAGATGACGTGCCACCTGCATGGGTGGGACTGGATAGCTCCATGCAGCTGCTCGACGATGATGTTGGCGTCGCGTGCGAGACCAGCCACATATCTACCGTTTGTCTCGTCACTTTCCTGTCGAACGATCCACGTTACAATCTTAAACGAACAATGTTTACACAAAATACACTGTAAGCGCCAAGAAACGAGTTTTTCAGGAGTAGAAGAAACCTTACACGTTAATGTAGACCAAATTCGTGAAAAAGACAAGTGTATCTCTATAACCTGTGTGTGCTATCTATTAGTTGTAGAGAAAACTCCATGTTCCATTCATTTAGATAGATGAGAAAAGACAAGGAACAATTAATTAAAGTTTATTGATGCTTATATATAACTTCCTCTATAAAGGCGACGTTGTGACATCATTTTCTAGCATTATTAATAACTATTTAGAGATGGAAATTGCACTTGCATTCTGTGGTAGAGTACTCTCACTGAGATATAGAACACTTTCCAATAAAGACTCAAATTTTTCAATTTTGGCACTTACAATGTTTACACTCTTAAAATGCCTTGTTTATTTTATCATTATAATATCGTGTGACAGTTACTCTTAGATTTTGCGCCTGTCTCGTCACTTTCCTGTTCAGCAATCCTCGTTACAATCCTTCACTTATTTATTTTATTATTAAAATATCGTGCGATTTAGTTAGTCTAAAAAAATTCGCGTTTATCGTATCAATCGACCCGCGACAGGATAACGTTCAGTTGTGTACAGTTTCTGCGAAATAATGTATAAACTAATTATTATACTATTTTTTCCCTTTATCGATTTCACTTTATAAATTCTGTTTATCATGTAATCCTTTCCAGTTGCAAATGGTAAACTATTTCTTAACACTGAAAACTAGATAAGATGTTTTTTGCCGGTAACTGCTACTTGTAAATGTAAATTCATACACATGGGTAACTGACCGTACGGCCTGCAAGACTCATACTACTTGAAAACATCGTATCGTCAGTTGTTGACAACATTCATCCTCCCATTTTTTTACAAATTAACGCATTAGTTTGCGGCGAAACTTATACACGTTATGGTTTTATTTTTGGTCACATTGCTTTAGATACGCGTCAATTATTGTCGCTCGTACTCTTAATAGCACTTTAAATGAGTACAACAAGAATCAGATATTAGTTGAAGATTAGTGAAAATTATATCTCCACGAAAGCAGCCAATGAACATTAAGAAGCAACAAATGAATAATAGATGCCTGTAATTTGTACCGCTCCATTAAAAGTAACATATTTGGAATATAATTACACGAATTATTCTTAATTGGTTGATAAAAAGAGTATTTAGGAGTAATAAGGCTGTTCTTAAAATAAAAAAATAGGACGGTAATTATGCCTTGAGTATTTAGTCCATACGTTATACGGGTAACGGAAAACGCAATTTATAATACGCAATTTAGCTTCACAGGAGGTTCAGATAAAATGACAATTTAATTAATACAATTAAGTACGTATCCGAAAATAAATTGCATCCTTGATTCCATTCTACATTTTTATAGGAATATAATTATATATTATTTATATGTATTAAGAGCAATAATTCCATAGAAATTTTACACTAAAGTTAGACAAAGAAGAAAAAAATTCGTAAACACAAAGTATCGTTTATTGTATCGAATATGTACATGGAACTAATGTTATAAAAAAATGTTATACAAAAATGATGTAGGCTTATGCATTTAGTGTTTTGAGGCTTTAAGGAATAATATGTAGATATTATCAGAAAATATCAATCAGAAATCATAAAATATATATTTTGTATATTATATTTTATGATTAATCACGAATATCATATATTTTACTCAACAAGCGGTCATAAAAACTTATATTGAAAAAAATGAAATATAACGAATATAGTAAATTCTCAAAAGATTAAAGCAGGCAATTCGGATAACTGTAATCGAGTTATTGTTACTTTGCTTTTCTATAGGAATCTGACAGCTACCTACGGTTCTTGATATAAGATGACGCAACATTTCTTCTCGAATTCGGATAAAGCAACAAATTTTAGCGTATAAATTTCGCTAAAGAGTATATTATAACAAACTACTGTCGCTTTCTATAAATCTGTGATCAATGCTAACGAATCCAAATTTAGATTAATATCAAACTAAAAGGTAAAACGAAAGTTACTTCGAATACATAGCTGCCAGTGTAAGACACGATGATGAATTGATAATATCGCATGGAGCTACTTGAGTAATAAATAAGTTGGACAGTTACCAAGTATCGAAGGAAAATATATAGCAGCAAAATATGTAGATTTATTGCGAGAAAATGTATTTGCATTTAATGAAAAATTCATAGAACACGGGATATATAAAAAGTATATGTATTAGCTGCGAAGATTGTTAAAAAAGTGATAGAAAAAAAAATGATATATCGTTGGTTGTTTGGCCATGCAATATTCCAAACTGAAATGCTATTCAGTAATTACCGAGATGAATTAGATGTGCAAATATCGGAAACAACTTGGTACCATCGTTTATTACTAGTATTTAACAAAATGTACCATTAGTATTTATCACTCAGGTAATTATTAAATACAACTACGTAACCGTCATTTTATCATGATTTTCTAACGCTGCGACTTCCTTCATGATAAGTTTTACCTTCGATTCAAGCAAATATGTTGTTCGTAAATTTTGCTATTAGCCCGATATTCAATAAAATTATTTCCTTCGCCATTAATTCGAGGATTGAATATTTTTATTGTTATTATATTTATATATTTAAGACCGTATCAACCTTTGTTTGCATTTATTTTCATACTTAATTTTATTACCCGTTCTTTTTCCCGTTATTTTATTCAAATGCAAAGTCTAATTAAATACCAACGAGATTGTACAGACGAATTGACTACAGTAGTAAGAAGACAATCAAGTACAATTCTTAGGTACATTCGCTACCAGCGTTATATTGGGTCGTAACATAAGTAAGTTCCGTTAAACTCAAGATTTTTCTTTATTTGACCGAACTTACTTGAAGGTTTCTTGTAGGTAACGCTGTAAATGGAAAAATTAAAAGGTGTTGTTTTTTTATCGTATAACGTCCTACATATCAATGGGAACACTGTGGTACAGAATTTAAGAGCAATTTCTACTTGTAATAATAGTGCTAAATTTTAAAAATTTCCAATAGTGTTAAAAATGGTGATGCCACAGATACGTGCAACATCGCCTCTATACAAAACAATGTAAATTCCATTAAGCTGAACATGATCGAATACTAAATACTATCAATTTTATGATAATTCTTACTCGGAATATTATAAAATATACTTTTGTAATAAAGATTTTGTAATAAATCTTGGAAAAATATATTTTTTTGTTTTTATACAAGTCATCTAGGGACAAAGAAGATCGGTACTTACCGTCTCAGCAAATTTAAATGAATGACACATTCGCTTTTCTCTGTAACTAATAAATGACACGTACAGACTTTTCTACAAATGCATTTCTTTTTCTGACGAACTTCTACTATATTAGTCCAAAGAATAGAAAATTTTATGACGAATTTGGAATGTCGTACATTTAAGACCGTACAACGATCAGAACAAATTAAATTTCAAAAATGATTTGAAGTCAAAGAAGATACTTCACTCTCCTACAAAATTCCATGTCTGCCACTTACACGATTGCCTACAAGAAGTTCTCATTTATGTTACAACTCGATATACCTGGTGTTCCAAAATTAATTTAGATTTAATTTTACTTATACTGCGGAATAAATAAACAATGCAATTGGTGCGTTTGATTAACAAAAAGGAATGTACTGTTACTGTTTACAAAAGTACAAGGAATAAAACGTATCCTTCGGTGGACGTTACGGTGCACGATGTACCTGCGGTATTAGCAAACATATTAATAATAATAAGTCAACTTTATCTTTTAATAAAGATAAAGAGACTTTCATAGACGCAATGATTATCAACCCGAATTCAATATCGTAATAACGTATCTCAAACTATATGATCATTTTGATAACAACCTGAGAAAGTAGTCGTTGACGAAGTCGGGATGTTCGTCGAGCCAAGCTTCCATGCGGGCGTATTCCGGGTCGTAGACGGCGGAAGTCGAAGAATAGTAGCCACCGGCGGACTTTCCATCTTGCACCTGTTGCAACGTACCCTGACCAGCCATAGCAGTTTGCACCCCTTGCATCCCCTGCACACAAGGAGCTGCCGTCTCCGCCGTCATCCTCGGTTCTTCGATGCTCCGCAAGTGCAGGCCTACTTGACAAACCAACTATCATCGTTACATATTCTTTTTTGCGTTTCGATTCTTAAACTAAAAAGCAAACTAAACTACGAAAGCAGATTATTTTATCGGCGATTCCTTCGTTGGAAAACATTGCCAGAAATCGATGAAAGACACATCCTCTTGCCAAATAATGCAGGTTGGATGCGTTTGCGTGAACAAAATGAATGAAATAAAGGAAACGAAATTAAAATATAAGCTTTCCTATGGTGTATCAAAATTGTTATTCTCAGATTTTGTTTGCATACATTCAACGATGCAATTCTGTTTTCATACGGTAGATAGGTTACCGAGAAAACCGTTGAAAAGTACAGTGCATATGTATGAAAAAGTAGAATAGAAGATTGCCGATGTAAAAATCCAATGTAAAATAAATACTAAATTGATTTTAAATAAAAATCTTTGATCAAATTTTCATTTTATTTGTATTCGTTGTAGTACAATTTTATTTCATACGCTTGTAAGGATCATTATATGTAAATATATCAAGTAAATTATCCTTTATAAGGAAAATAATAATTTCACCAATTCAAGAATACAAGACGACAGAATAATATGTCCTAATCTAAATGCGAAATGGAAGACCAAAGTATGTATTGAAGATGAAATTGGGGAAAATTCGTCGTAATTTGATGTATTGAAAGGACTCTCGGAACTCGATATTGCCACTTTATTCCGCGACAAATTGGTTTTCCATAAATGGAGAGGGAAAAAGAAACAGAATAAAAAGAAAAAAACGGCAGGTAATTGAATTGTCCCAAAAAACTTAAACCAAAGTCGAAGAGCAAAGAAAAGGGTACCAAAAAAAAAGTTTCGAGTACATAAAGAGATAAAAAAAAACGTGTTAAATCAAATTTAAATGTGTAAAAAATGGATTGTGAGAAATAATAATACAACGCCCTGGTGTAAATTCTATCCGGAAAACAATTTAGGTGAAACATTTACTACTTATAGTAAATTATCAATTACATTGTACTATAAACAAAGAGTAAGTAAAAGATAAAACATTTTTATACGTACAAAAAGATTGTCTTGAAACCTCGCGATTTGGAAGTTTGCGCTACAAGAATTTTCTCTTGGCAAATACATTATTTATAATTTTGCATTATACTGCAATAACTCATTAATTAAAGTTACATAGACCTTTCTGCTTTAACGTGTTGCTCTACATATGTAAGTATTAATTGATACAACAGAGAGATAAAGTTTCGAAATTTTAATATGAATAAATGTAAACTTATGAATATCTTACAAAAATACGTGATAAATTATGTTGAAGATTATGCATGATAAATGTCTGTGTTGCCACGTACAAATGCATATGATAAAAAATTCTGTCAAAATATAAACATGCACAAACATGAACGTATGCACTCATAGAATGAGAAAGAGAAGGGGGAAGAGAGAGAGAGAGAGAGAGAGAGAGAGAGAGAGAGCGAGAGAGAGAAAGAGGGAAGGAGGAAGGTAAGTTAGTAAGTACCAGATTGAAATCTTTTTAATGCTGGCAATTAGCGTCCACAAATCCTTGCGACGATTTGCAACAGGGTGCACCACGCAAACTATCATACCACAAATGAATATATTTTATGAGAAACGAAACGTTGAGATACGTTGGTATATTTACACATATTTACAAAGGATACATTGTTCGCAGTATACGTTTGTGAATTTCTTTCATACACAATAAATTTCGAATTATCAGACTCACATGTTAGCCGTTTTAAATAAAATTCCACACACGACCTGCTGAGTACAATGATTTGTTCAAGAAATCTTGACAGATTTTGATTCAATAATACGTAGTAACTGCTATCACTACTCGCCAACTAATTAGTTTCGCAGTGTCAAAATGTCACGATACGGAGTTTAAAGGACTCATAGGTAATCTTGAACTTCCAAACATTTGTAAATAGATCGTTAAATCGAAGCTAATATCCATGCGCAGATTACGCCACACATTTCGCTTGTCAATGTTATTTCAAAATTACATGGAAACAAATGTCTCCTTTTTCCGTGTTCTATGTGATTTTGATGCGAGAAACTGGTCTCGGCAACAAAGTTTGAACAAATCTCACGCACTATGAATATTGTATCCTTTGTAATTATAGGTGTTCCAATAAGCAGGATGTCGATAACTTATTCTATTTAGGAGATATTCACTTGTAACAGTTTATGCAACTCATCGTGCATCGTTATAGACAACATCGTGTCACTTTCTAACACTTCCCATTAAAATTCTGAAGACTTACTTTACAGCCATCTTTAAAGAACAATAAGACATTGACTTATTTAGCTTATTCGCGAATTACACTTTTTATTGGAACAGAATTAACCAATCATAAATGAACAATCTCCTTAGAAACTAATTCGTAAATAAAAAATACACGAGAATTCTTCTCTCAAGTAATCAATCACGTCATCCAGTTCTTTACATTTCTACCACGTAACGTCATATCGTGTTGATTCCGACGCAATTAAATGCTGTTTAGAACGTAAGTACAAAACGCAATGCTTAATTTACCGTAAGAGATGTTCATTATTATATCTTAGAAATAAGAGATACTTGGAATAGATTTTATAATAACTGCCAAAATCACATAATTCGTAATCTTTCCCCTGAAAAATATTTAGAAACAGATATAACGTATTTTAATTTCCAGCAATTAATGAGTAATTAGTACAATCTTGCACCTATTGTATGCCTTATAACAAACAAGTATTTTCTTTCGTCATCTGATTTTAGGTTACTTAGATCATAAATGAAAGTCAACAAAATTTTTGATAAAATTCGACAAAACTTCTAGAATTTAATAGGATTTTCATGCCATTCTTTTTACGATTAAAAGTTTGCAAATTGCAAACTTCCATGTACATGGATACGCATTTTATCGTAAAACAAGATTATGTACAGTGGATATAGAAAATATTCGTACACTCTTTAAAACGCAAAACTTTTCTAAAATTAAATCAAACGACTTGAGAGTTTTTTTTTTTAGAAGTTAGAAGAATTAGTTTGCTAGACGAGTAAAAAAAATTGTTAAAAGTTGCAATCAATCGGAATTGCGGAGAAGGTAGTGAAGGTCACCTTTTACAGATTTTTTTTATCTGAATTTGTAACAAAAAATTTAAATAGCACGTTCTGTAGATATATTTCACCTATTACACGCTGAAAAGATCGAAATCGATTGATGTAGAAACAAGCGAAAGGCATCGAAAGGTGTAGATTTAGTAGATCGAAAGTCGTGAAAAGCTGCGGCTTTCACCATTTTTAACCGTTTATAGCTCATAGCAACGTTAACCGATTTCGATAAAATTTTCTGTATATAGATATATATGACCAACATAAAACGACAAAACGTACTTTTTAAATTTTCATTTACATTTCATAGACTCGGATAAGAAAGTTGTAAAAAGTGACCTTTACTATTTTCGTCGCTTTTCCGACCGATTGCAATTTCTTTGAAACTCTTTTTACATGTCATCCATAAGCGCCTTTTACAAGTTATCATCGTAAATTATATCTTCCAACTTCTGGAAGAAACTCAAATGGTTTGGTCCAATTTTTAAAAAGTTATTCTGTCCAAAAAAGAAACAAAAAAGGAACGTACGAATACTTTTGGAATATGCTTCCTGTGTTGCTTTCATGCGTCTTTGAAACTTAATTTCCATACGCTTCTGTTCCACTATATTTTCATACGCTAGTATAAAAAAAAAACATCTACCAAATAAAGCAAAACTCTTTTATGTTGCAATAAAATAAAAACGTGTCAACGTGCTTCCTTGTTTTCACAACTCCTTACTCGTGATCCTTAAAATGTTTCCGATACAACGTATGGAGACATGACGGAGTTGCATAAAGTTTCAAAAGGCCACAACAGAATCAAGGAATGGATCATTATTCCGAAATATCTCTTTCTTTCTGAGCATTTATTTTTTGAGCATAATTTTTTACAAGAATAATTGAAACGTTAATTGAGTATAAAAACTGAAACGCTGAAGCAGTTTGCATGGGATTTTTCATTCTAATCCAGTGGCTATAAGTAGTTCTCGTAGATGAAAACTATAATAAAAGTATGATATAAGTAAATCATTGGCAACTATATCAGAAATTTACTTAAAACGCAACGAAAATATCGGTATTTCTTCCACCTCCGATCAAACTTTAGAACGAAGGCGAAGCTGAAAATGACATAAATGAGAGCTTAGAAGCACTTCGCATCTGCTTCAATGATCAAATGACAAACCTACGTTGGTCTAATAATTCTCAAAAAAAATTTGAAGGTATTGGAAATCAAATCGGAATTTGATAGAATTTCTATAAACGTCCGAAGAAATAATTTTTCTTCAGAAATGCTGTCATTACATATGTCATGTATTCGCGTTATATTAGTTACAACGGCTGGTGAAAGTATTCGTATACTTATGGATACGTTTTGTGAATACAATACATTTTAAAATTCCATTGTTACTGAAACGACACCTATCACAGTTATATTGGTAAAATTTTTAACGATTTCGAAAATATTTTTATATTATAAGTAAAATATTTTAATATTATATTTTACAGAGATGATGAAAGTATTTAAACAAGCAAGCATCCACGATAATGATAAGTCTCGGTATCCAGTGAGACCATCTTTAACTCTCTCTCTTTCTATATGCTGACTATGGTGACTAATAATACTGTATACTACTTTTTTACTGGATATAAGATTACAGTAAATACTTTACAACTTCTAAATTTATTTTCAGATTAGATTCAAATTTTGGCAATGTACGACTGGCAGTCGCGTCTCATTATATTATTATTATGCTAATGTAATATTAAAATGATTTATACGACACGCACAATATGCACATACAAATTTTCTATGGTATCTATGTAGGTCTATATAAGTAAGATCAAACGCATAAAGTATTAATTAACCAAAATAAAGCGTTACAAAGCTTCTAGACTACCTTTCGTTGATATCAATTTGCAGACAGAAGTTTTTGTTATACGACGACCTCGTTAAATTGTCGAAAGAGCAACGAAGATGGAATATACATTGCAAGATGGTAGTGCAGCAGCAATGCCGGAAATTCCGAGACGGCATGGCGTCGCGATTAAATTTATATTCATTTCACGATCAACTGACTCAACTTTTGAAACGTTCTGCGCTATCAACACAACCGTTACAAAAAAAGGCACAAATTATGATACACTAGAGGTTTGCATACAATTCTATGTGACGTCAGTTGTAATAACCTCCCTAAATTTTCTTTTTTTTTTTTCAAATTTATACTATTTTGATTACATTCTAAATAGGAAAGTGACGTAAATAAAATGATATTGGAAATTACATATTTTCGAGTACAATCTAATATTCTACTACGAACATCTGAAATACAGCGAAGTTTCCTAACTATCCACTTCGCAACTTAAAATTATTATTTCAAATTTCCTCTTTTAATTTTAAGTATACGTTGAATACAGATACGACAGGTTATTAGAAATTACGCGATAAACTCTATATTACGAATTAAACAGTTTTCAACTATTTGAAATTTAAATATTAAAATAGTACGTAACTAATAATTATCCAAGTTACATATTTTGGCAAAAACTCAAAATATATGTAGAGAATCTTTTTAGTTATGCATGAACCGTGAATACAAAAGTATTGACAACCGATTCAATTTACGATTCAAATATTTTATTTGCTTCATTTAAATATTTGTGATTGGCATATCGATAAATGCATAGTCGGCGAAAGCGCAGTTTCAGAATTTAGAACAGATATAAAGGAAACAGATATTTACTAACAAGGAGATGGCAAGAACTGCGTAATCTCGAAACAGTTGGTTGTATGTACATTGAATACTTCAAGTTGACGATTAAAACAACCCCAAAAATATCTGAGTATATAACTCTTTGTTTTCCAGAATAAACCCCTGCCGATTATATTTACTTTTGTTCAATCCGAAATTAGCTAAATTTAAGTAT
The DNA here is from genome assembly GCA_014737365.1 of Bombus soroeensis. Lineage (NCBI taxonomy): Eukaryota > Metazoa > Arthropoda > Insecta > Hymenoptera > Apidae > Bombus > Bombus soroeensis. The sequence goes on along the minus strand of JACXIL010000056.1, from coordinate 212,188 downwards.
ACTTTGTCAAATCTTCAAAATCGATTATCTCGAAAACAAAGCGTCGGATGACAAAATATTGTACCAAATCTTCTTTTTTTTGTTTTCTACATGTAGAATCACATCCTGCTCGATTTTACTACGATTAACCATGCCACTCGTATAAAGCACATAAAATAAACTGCAAAGAACCAGAAATACGATGTTGCGAACGCAACGATTCGTGTCTCTTCATGCTCAAGTATTATACGTAGGTACAATAAATTTTTACGACGTGATATGTGCCATAAAACAAAATCGGAGTATACGATATAAATTCGATACCGTTCTTCAACGAGTCGCATGATTTTATAGTTAGGAAAATTTGGAAATCTTAATCAATTTGATACGAGCGAAGAAAGATCGTTCGTTAACGTAAATAATATTACATTCTCTGCACAAGAATATAAAAAATGGCAATTTGATGGGAAGTGTCCGATAAAAAAATATCTGGAAATATGTATAACGGAAATATAACGTTCGGCTTATGTTGACTCAGAATAACGCTTTTATGTGTCTATCAATCTTGAAATTTGCGTCAAACAAGGAACACGAAATTACCATCGTCCCGGCAACCATGAACGTTGCGTCGCAAAGAAAACGAAAGAAAGAAAAGATACGATATCATAGTTGACAAGGTGATTTATAGCGCCATGAAACTAATCTCATGGCTTTTTAAGATATCGAAAAAGATTGCAAATAAACCGTGTTACTTTGTTCTATCGAACAACGCGAATAAAGAATATAGATAAACTCGGTTAAGTGGCTAATACGATTTTACGAGTTATTAACTTCTAGTTCAACCAAATACGAAAAGCTGCTTACAGCAAGAAACGTTACTTGCAACAGCAGATTCCTAACCCGCAAATTCCAAAAGTTATGAAAGAGTATATGTAAAGAATATGCAGGTATGTATTATGCATTTTTTCTTCCTCTTTTTTTTACTATCCAAATTTACCCTAAAGGAGTAAAATTGACCCCCGAGAATCCGGCCACTTTTTGCTTTTGCGATATAACTCGCGAATTGTAAGAGATAGAAAACAAGTTTTCAGGCAAATGCTACTTCTTCTGATTTTTTAGATCACGGATTAGCAAATATTGGATTAGGAGCTGGTAAAGAATTTATCAAGAGTTATAACGAAAAAGTAGAAAATAGCTGGATTTTCAGGTGTCAGTTTCACTCTTAGAATGAATTTGCACAGCAAAAAACATAATATATATATATCTATATATCTTCTACTCTATCTCCAAACTTTTTAAATTTGTAGATTAGCGGTCTTCCTTTGCTACTTTCACGGAGTTCACTGACGTCCATTGGAAATATCGGAAAATAAACCTTTCATATAGGAGTTAGTATTCACGTCTGACATATGATAATAGCAATCGATATTGCATGTTCGTCAACAGCAGTAAAATACTTTACGATACTTTTATGCCCCCATGATATATGTACGTTTATATGACTCTTACTATACAATCCTATTATATATTTATATACTTGAAGATATTATTCTGTATTATATATTTTAATATAATAAAATGAATTCCGAAACTGATATCGCAGAATATAACCACACTCTTTGTTATGATATATCTATACATAGTAAGTAACTTTCCTATACATATTCAATTTGCAAATAGCTTAACAAACGTTAAGAATATCATTAAATTCTGTCGTAAATGGCTTTTAATTTTATTCTTACACCTCTGCATATATATTTATATAATACACATTCTTATAAGTATCGAAATAACGAACATCGAATTACAAATATTTAAGTGAAAGATTTTATGCGAAAAAATAAAACCAAAATGTAGAATATGATTTTCTTCTATGATATTCTATTTTCGAGTAAAATTGATTCGAAATATTCGCCTGGTACTTATACACTTAATTACGTCTCGGCTTAAAGCATCTTGCTGTAGATTAATGGACTCTCTACTTACGTTTATGTTTATTACGTTGGATAATGCGAAGCACAAAATGGGACACATTCAAGCATGATAAACTTTGTTCCAGATTAGAAACGGATGAGAACATTTTCTATACCGCTTAATATACAACTTTGATTTTAAAATTGACAACAGTTCCTATAAACGCTTATGACACCTCCGCTTTACTTCGATATTGGCACAACTTGAAATATGTGAACTTCGGAGAAGAGGCGTTTTAAACTTTACGAAGAAACGTCTGCGAGTCGGTTCAGCAACATTATAAGGCTGACTTAACACAAGATACGCCACTACTCGCGAAAAGAACACAACGCTTCAGTTGTAGCGTTAGAAAACGACTGAAGATGAACACGTGTAGTTGTAAAACTAAGGCCATGTTGATAGCAGCACAAGTAAGTAATTTCGCTTACTGACGTATAGCTGATGGAATTATACATATACATACTGTTTTGCATGATAAAAGTAAAAACATAATATATACCTTCTATTCGGTAAAAAAGAATTTGAAATACTTTAAGTTGTGCCACTATCAAAGCAAAACAGCGATATGTTCGATGTTCGTAATTCATTAAAAGTACAATTTATCTATGGCTGGACATAAAATAGAGCGAATCAAATCAAAAAGCATCAACCATATTTAAGACAATTTCTTCTCTATGAACAACTTTTATTTTATGTTTTCCATTTTTCGTTTCCCGTAGTAGAGTTATGTTTCTTTCCTGATCGTAGTGCCATTGTATCTGCACGCCGCGTATTTGCGAAACACACGAACGATTATAAACGACTATTATAAATATTAATTCTGTTACTTTTAAAGAGACGTAGAAATGTGACATTCGTATAAATGTACATTGCAGTACTAAAAATGTCAGTGAGACGGCGCAGTGCTACACATGGAAAATCGTAGCCCTTGATTGTGCGTGAACGAAGAAGGTACACCATTTCCTTAACGCTACCAGGTCGTAACTCTTCATTTCGCGAGAGACTAGCCGGCGAAGCTGATGAAAACATTTCACGCAATAACTTGCGAAGATACGGGGGCCCGAACCAAACGAACCGACTTCATTTCTCCCTAAGGTACATTAAACCGCAAACATTCGTAGAAAAAGGGAACCAATTTGATTTCGCGCCAGTTTAAATTAGCGCTATATCGAAGGGCTGTGCGCGATTCCACGCGGCCAATCAGTGTAACAAGAATTCTTTTCTTGGTTTTCGATAATACAAAATCTTAAGAGAGCGACATCATGGGAACAGATAGCACTAACCGAGTACGTACGATTTTACACGAGGAAGGTAATTATGAAGAACAATGTATCAACAATTGGGTACATCGTGAACTGTAGATAAAAAAGTAATAAAACTGTAGAGAAAATAGGTTACAAGATCACGATTAATCTTTCCATTGTTTCTTTGTTTCAAAGAAATTACACATTTAATGTAATCCACACAGGGTGTTTCAAAATTCTTAACTGGAAATCTAAAGCAGATATGATTTTACATGTGTGTATTTAAAAGTTAAAAAAATGAAAGTATGTAATACAAATACAATTTCTAAAACTACGGATCGTTACACTTTAGCACTATTCGTTTAAAATATTACTTTCGATAATGAGGAAGTTATTAAATAAATATGTTTACATATGCGTGTGTATATAAGTGTAATCCTATGCCAATGTGCACGGTAAAACTCGATTATTTTGAAAGGAAGATTTCTCCATCGCAAATTATCGTAATCTTTGTAAAGACTTGATATTTACATTAGTTTCGTAAGCCGATCATGTCGCCGAGCTATCGACAGGCAGCAAACTCGAGAGTTATGAAGGTGTGTGATTTGTGAGCAAGCTGAGAGTGCCCTTGGTAATTAAGTTGGTTGATTGGCTCTTGGGAGATCCACTTACCTGAGATGAACCACAAGACCTGTTTCTTGTGCGTAGGCACCTACGTACATGCGTATCGTCACAAAAATTCATCGTTGACGCATTCAAGATTCGACGAACGTTTTCCTAATAAAAAGGGTGCCATAGATACAGACAAAAGTTACACGACTTTCTCGACGTTTCCTTCCTATTTTATTCAATATTATTCAACTTTTCAAAATCTACGTATCAACCTTAACGCTTGAAGTATGATTAACGATTAAAATAAATACACTTGCTCCTAAGTTTCTTGTCGATACTTTCCCAAGATCCAACATATTCGTGCACTTTCACAATCGGTACTTTCCTCGATTCCCTAAAGTTGAAAGTTGCTTGAAATTAATTTAGTATAAGAGTGAACCTTTTACGTACTAAAAAGGAACAACATATCGATTACAAATGGAGGAATATATTTTCGTGTCTCTTTCTTAAAAATTATTTCAATTTTTTGGAACAACCTACGATCCTTTTTTTATTAGCTGAACAATCTTATTTTGGCGGTACCAATACACTTTCGCTATTAATTTTAAGTAACCTTTAGCTGCGTTCAACGTTTTCATCTAGGAAGAGCCTTCTGACTGCAAAACAGATTTTCAATCTGTTTCGTATGTCTTTCTAATTGTTATTTTTTACAGCATTCAATAAAGCATGTACTTTCATACTTGCAATGTAAGTACAGAAATTGCGCATTGACACACTGTACTTGTTGCACTGTATGTTACTATATCATTGTTGGTATATGCAATTACGATATTATTGTTCAATGTGAATATTATGGAATATATGGGGTTGATATGGTCGATGCATATATTGTTCGAAAATGATAGAGATTAATGAACGATTTAATTCAAATTTATGTCCCAATAAGTTTATTGTTTCTATAATAGAATTTGCGAGAACTTAAGATATAACCAAATAAGTGTTTTAATTATGAATATGCACGTTCTTGATATCTTGTAATTTCAAGTATTTTAAATGGATGAAACTGAAAAACGTATGTAGATACGAACCGTTTTATCAGTGCAATTTCAGTAGCAGGATATTAAATCAGTAATTTCACTATGCTTAATTACCAGTATGTTTGTTGGCATAACGAAAACTGTTTGTCACATTTTCTGAGGTTATTATGATTATCATTATCGCGAACAGAACATATTCTTTAGCAACGTGCCGTATGGATATGTAAAGGAACATAAGCATTAACAATAATGAGTCCCGAAACCTCGCTAAAACCGATGCTAATGTCTATTGTTCCGTCGAATTCCATTGCAGTCGTAAACACTACCTTTCTTATAATGGCTACATCACACATGCAGTCCATATACGATAAGCACATCATAAGAGCGGTTACTTTTGTGATTCGATCGTTATTTAGCATTCGATCGTTTATTTAAACGATTATTTCTTATTCGATGCACGTCCAAAGTCATTTGGACACGCCAATATCGCAAAAGGAATTCTTTGAACCGCTCGCATGCTCTATTACACCTATCAGTTTACTTGTAAAGTTAATTCATTGTGATCGTTTAATCGTTATCGACATTTAATAAAAATTTATGCATTTGGAGAAGATATGCTCCTGATAGGTTGTGTATATTAAAATTGAACTGAATTATAAGTTTAGAATAATATTTATTAAATTTAGAATAATATTATAAGTCTAGAATTCTGTATAAACGTTTCAAGAATTGTTTCAATCTCTGGAATATCTTTTATATATATCTTTTATTTATTATCTTCGGGTCTTTGGAATTTTTAGATGTGGACATTCGATAAATTGGTTTAACAATGTTGCACAAAGACGTTTATCTCACTGGAGAAACGTCGATAATAATTGCATAAATGCAACTGCGTCATCTGGAACAATATTTGGAGAATAAAATAAATTTGAAAAATAATGGTAAGGTATTGAAAATATTAGTACGGAAATAAAGTATCTATATATTTTGAAATCTACCATAGTCATTTATATGAGAAATTATCTAAAAAAAATTTCATTTTATCCTGTTGTTCAGGATCTAAGCACATAGTTCTATTAATTACATAAACCTATAAAAATGATCATTTAGGATTTATTCCCTTGCGTGCACTCTTCTAGCCATTTATTTTAAGCACGTCATTCAATTAAGAGTTACTGTGTATACGTGCACCTAAAAGTTATATACATGTAAATACTCGTACATCGGTCTATAATATCAGCCTATCCTATTTCTGTTGTATCCTCCTTACTACCACTTCCGTGTATTTCACAATATTTTATTGTTACATTAGTATATCTATATTAATATTATATTGCACATTTCTACGTTATAATAAAAAGTTGTTAGAATAACTTTTTAAGAAAGATCTCTTTCCTTCATTTCCTGTTTCGCTACTAACGTCGTGCAAATCAGTAACGACTTGAAAAAGATAAGCGAATTACGTTACCTTTAATTTTACAATTGCAGTTAGAAACGGTTTGAGAATGTGAAAAAAGGTATCAAAGACTCTGACTGCGTCACGCTGAGAAAATTCCAAAAAATGCCTCGCGAAGAAAAAAGTGAATAGAAGAATAAGTTGTGTGCACTCGTTTTCTCCCTTGGACTGATACAAAGGTTACGAAGGTTTATTACCATGTCGCGGCATCCCCTCTCGGTGTAATCGGGATCCAAAGCTCGACGTTGCGAAGGATCATGAGGCGCGCTAACTCATCCGTGATGAGTTCTCAAGCGTTCAACGTTGAATTAGCATGGGACTTTTTGCAGTGGGAACAAACCAGCAACGTAGGAATTTTACCCGGTAAACCGTAGCCGTGTTTTTCCACAGGTTCCGTCGGCTCCGATTCGCGCTGTCGCATCGGGATTATTCCGTCCTTTTGTACTTTAACCTACAATATGTCCCCGGCGAAATGCATCAACAGGAAAACGGTTGCATACAAGCAACGACTTCAAAATCTTAATTACGTTGTAATTCTTTATAGCGCCATGTAGCTTGTACAAGTTACATACGTATCTTTTAAATCCCACTATGATTACCTATCTCTATATCATCGTATTATATAGTAGTCCGTTTGTATAGATTAGCGCTTTTCAGACCTCCGATCCAAGTAAAAGATTGCGACAAATTGTCATTTTTGTTCTTTTCAATGGACAAACAAAATTTCCGTTGCAGAGGGTTAAACTCCTCTCTGATCTATTTCCTACGTACATCATGTACGTTCGAACGGATGAAAAATTGATTTATTCGAGCGTTGAAAGTGATTCGATCGGAATTAATGATAGATATCGAGCCAGACGATAAACTATCGTGTAGTGTAATAATCACGTGTATTTCCATTGTTTCATTTGTATCATTTGCAAAGGATTAAGCATATCGATGATCTTTACGAGTGAACGGACGAATATTTGAAAATATCTTGAAACCTATAATCGCTAAAGATACTACGCTACGGCCAATGTTACGGAATTTAACCCCGATATTAATTTCTTTCTAACGTAATGTTTTATACATACACATATACATACGTGTATCTACTTCAAAACGCATCTAATACGTATCTAAATCACGTATCCAATACCAAAAAGAGACATCGTCCTGCCTTCTCTTATATTATAATAACAACGATGTTTGGTTTCCACTGAATGACGCGATGTTGTTTGTAACATGCCGGCAAGAACAATAACCAGGATACTTTCGATCGTCGAAGCATTCGGCTTTGCTTCGACGCACCAAACCCCACCTTTTCCAGCACGTTTTGCATGTCCGTGCGTATGCTCTTTTCTTCTGCTGTCCCGCTGTCGCTCTTTTTCTTGTCCTCTATCTCTCTCTCCCCCCCTCTCTCTTTCTCTCTCATTTTCTCCTTCTGTTAATATGTATACGGTCAGACACGCGCGGTGTACGCGTATGGATGTGAGCGGATGTTGCACATCAGAGAAAAACCGTGTGTCGTCACTGTCATACGACCATCAGGCAAGAACGATCTCTGTCATATGCCTCGTGTACAACATACACGAGTCCTCATCAATTTCACTCGAATCAAATATGATGCAATATCGACGATATGAGAGAGACGATAATTTATGATTAGAGTAGAGACATTCAAGCAGGTTAGCTTATAATGTACGATTATATATATGGATTATTCCAGATTTGTACGAAGGAGACTATTTTCGATAAATATTATGGTACATTGCGCGATCAACTGGTTTCTAAGTTACATACGAATAAACACATAAATTTAGTACAATGCCAATGAAATTTACCGAATATTTTTCTATCATATGATCGTTTACTTATCATATTATCGTGATGACAAATAAAAATATACATATTTAAGTGTGATTCAATCGAAGTTTCCTTTGGGATGTTATAAGAAAAGTATAGAATGCGAAGGGGATTGTACTTTGGCGCCCAAGTTTATCCGATCGTACGCCCTTTGGTTTTTATGTATGAAGAAATTTGCAACAAGAAAAAAGAAAGAAAAATAATAAATCAATATGAAGCGACGTGATGATTGATTGATTGAAGCGAAGAACAATGAAAATGAACTTCGTATAGAGAGGAATTCAATTTCTTGCCATTGTCAGTGTTGCGTCGATTGACGGGATTGATGAACATTTTGAAATAGGATACATATTATGCGATAGACGATTACATTCGTTGTCAATCTACTTTTCTTCTGTATCACATACTAACTATAAATCCACTACCACTTCTGTCATATTGCGTATTGTTATCATTAGAGCTTTCTGATCAATTTTCTATAATATTATTTTTTTTATTATTTATACGTACAGAACAGACTGATAAGATTTGGCCAAAAAAAAGAACCGAACGCTTCATATCGTAGACTGTTATACAGCGTGTCCGAGATTTTTTCTGCCAAACGTTGTCGATACGTTCTATAAGTCAAGATAAGAAAAATCATCATGCAAGTGGAATTAACATAATACAAAATAGCGGTAATGAACGTGTGTTACTGCTAATATTTACTAATATTACTAATATTTACATCTGGCAGTACAGTTAGAAGGTATCACGATAACTTCTCGACTCCAACTTGCATGAGTTATAAACGAGATCTTCAAAGAGTAACGAATTTTTTGTCGCTGTCAACCTTGACAGAAAATGGACTTGTGCAAGTATTATGATACTAGATGTAAATATATCTGATCTATTCATATTTTGTGGAAAAGACGTTACTGAACGTTATAAATCTTTAAAAATGGCACGTGTTTATATGACACTTGTTAGGACTATAGAATATACCTTTAGAATAAACTTTTAGAATATACCGACAACTTTCAGCGGGGAAACCCCGGAACAGCTTGTACAATGGAAAATAGTTTGTTAATTTTCACACATTGGTACAACTCTCGACTCTCTTGTAACACGGCACTCTGAAAGCACAATTTCGATATAACATGGTGCAAAAATTGCGACAGCCCTCCTATAACACGGTTTCCATACAACGTTAAACGATTTAACCGTGTTATAGAAATAGTCGACTGTATTTTACTAAAATTATGTAACTCTAACCGCGATTGTCTTGGCACGCAAAAACAGCGGTATGTACCTATACCCTTCGTGCCAAATTTAATGCATTATTCAAGTCGCATTGTTTTTTATCAATCGATCTAGAAATTACTACAAATGGGTAAAACGTTTAATTAAAGCGGACTGCCGCAAGAAAATAGGATGTCTATTAGGACGAGCAAACTGGTTGTACAACTGAAGTTGCTTTCTGTATAGTAAGTTTCGCGGTTCTGCCGATTCAAAATAAACGTCCATTACTGCGCTACCTGATTATCACGCCATAACTAGAGTCCGTTTCCGTTAATAGTTTTGGAAATAATCCAGAATGATATGTGGTAGAACAGACGAATAATTAGTTTTTATACCATAATACTTGGTATGATAATTCGCTAGACACACATGTTTCTTACATAAAGTGCTTCAATTAATATTTTTATTTCGATTCTGGAAAGAATAATATCGACTTGTTTCAACAGAAACTGGATACTTTACAATATTGGTTTGCCAAGTTTAAATTTTATGCGCGATTGAAGCTTTGCAAAGAGAAATCTATAGAAAAGAAAAGAAAACAGTTTCTGAAGTTTTGTGCTTTATTTTCTCCTCACTAATCGATAGAGCTTTCAGTATGTGTACCACTGTGTTGATTATATAAAAATTAATTTTTGCGTTAATTAATGATAAAAAAACTCGCAACGTATTTATACGCACAGGTAATGGAGCACATGAGAGAATGTATTGTTAAAAAAATGTTGCAACCATCCATATGAACCAGTTACACGTTCGCGTAAGGATAAAGGCACGTATGGAACGAAGCCAGTGTAACCGATCGTTAACCATGATTACTGACGGAGACGCGCATTAGTTATAATTAATAGTACACGCCATTTTCTAGACACCACAGGTATGGACATGTCTCGCTGCGATCTTCGCATACTCGTATACTACGTATTGCCGCACAAAGCTCGTCGATCTTAATAAAGACAGATAGGACGACTGGTAATTTCGATAATACCAGATTAGAATCGGAATGGCTACGCATAAAATACAAGACAAGCTTTAGAGTGTACAGTGCGTAGAAACATTCGTTATTGAATGTGATAAAAAATCCTGTGCTTTTAATTTGATATTTAACGTACGCCTGCTTCTGTAAACAAAATTTATCTTTATTTTCAACAATAGAAATATTATCCAAATCGTTAAAGTATCATATCTCTTGATACGTATGATTACCATTTTTCTGCTGTTTTCATTCCGCAATCCTCTTCCGGTCATTTTCTTTTTATTTTCTTACAGCCACTGAAACGCGAACGTTTCGGATTAGAATCGGGATCTCCTTTGAAAAATTTATGATGTCATTTTTAACGTACACGTACTGCCGCATTGTCACTGAGAATAAGATGAATCGTTTCAGCAACTTCAGCAGCATTTTTATTCAACGTATATGGAGCGTTTCAGAACACGTAGGATCAACTTCAGAGGCGGACAGAGCACACGAAAACAATGAAAAAGGTTCATGTTATAAGCACGTGTCCTATTTAAACTTGTTTCGAAGTCTTAGCCAGGTTTGCGTTACGATAATCTACGATAGTGTACCTTCACAGAAAATTGCTCGAAATGGCTACTTCGCTTGTATTATTCGACAGACACCCGGAATTATTGAAAGATTGCGAAATTCTTTGACACGACGACTACAAACTTGCGTACGAACCGAGGGTGGTCATTTCGAGCACCTCCTATGAGCACAAGCTATCGCGAATTACTGTGACGCAAAAGTGGCTGTAACTTTGAAACACAATCAAATAGGGTACATGTTATGTGAACCTTTCTCATTGTTCCTGTGTGCTTTGTCCACTCCTGAAACACGCTGTATCTATTGTATTTATTAATTACAGATATATCTTTATATGTACCGACATTTTTACTTTACTTTACTTTTTACTTTATCGCAATTGGAATGCCAAACAATTCAATGCTAATGCACACTTTTTGAAAGTATATTCGAAAATTCGAAATAGCTATCATTTAGGAAGCTTTAAAATGGTACATTACAAAACGTATTAATCCACTTTTTGCTGTTCATTAGGCTTTCCGTTTCATATGGAAGAGGTTCCCTCGGGGACAAACAGGCCATCGGGGACTTTGGGAAAATTCCTGGTGGGCGGGTAGAGATTTGGGATCGCTCTACATAGGATTTAATTAATGAATTAGAAATGGAGGGTCGGCGATGTCGGCAATCTCCCGGTAAAAATTTTAATCCACCTCTGCCTTCCTTATCGGTTATATTTTGTGCAGAACCTTTTACGAGTGATAACACTCGTTTCATCGTCGAAATTGTTAGACTGTTCGTCGATCGATCGTCGATTGTTGGAGCAATATTCTTGAATTACTGAATGATCGAACACGTTGATCGATACTCCTAAATATTTCATGTTTCTATCTAACGACAACACCAACGAATAAATTATCCTCGACGACTACGTCGCTTGTGAACGAAATTTTCCAGACTGGAAGAAATTTCGTAAATTTTCCTCATGATCGCTGAATCGTTTGGTTGATTGCGTGGAATCCAAGCATTACCCGTTACCGCTAATGGTGACAGTGCCAGACGCATTATGGTGCTGCCGGTGTTGGGTGGCGAGGAACAGTAAGGTAGCAAACACGAACATGCGACCAAGCGGCCTTCATTCGCTGCGACTCGGCTTGGTGGCGCCAAGCTGACCTATCTGTTCCACCAGCCACGATTGCTCGGTTTGATTGCTTGACTTCCTCGAGAATAGCTGCTTGACTGCGTAACGTTTATCTTCTTCGTTCGTCACCAACGTGGAATAACGAAACAGTAATCATTAAGTATTCTAATTTCCTGAAAACTTCCAGCAATCTTCCGATAGAGATATGTGCGTATATCTCAACTGACGATGTCGCGTGTTTCTAGCTGATATCTACGTTGTTTCTATCTTGGCCATGGTATTTTTGTGCAATATAGAAAGTTTAAATTTTAAAGGAAATTGTAATTGGAGCAGATTGATGCGTGAACCGCTCTGATTTCTATGCGTACGTATTGGGAAATAGTAATAGCAGAAACGAAACGTATACGTAGACGTTCGCTTCATTATTCGTACACTTCTCATTATTTTGTTTCTTATCGGTGGTTCAATTAAACTGTTTTTGCAGTGACTTGTAGAAATAGACGTAAATAAATTTAAATGCCCGCTCTCCGATCAAACACGAGAACGCCTTGTTGAATGAGACTTCGAAACGAGTCGGTGAATCTTCAAGCAATTCCATGTAAAATTTCTGTTTTATTTCGAGAGAGTAATAAGATTTTTGACCAGCGTAATTTAAAAAATGATAAAAACAGATGGGCATAATCGTTCAATCTCTTCGTGTTTGTTTTAAATTAGTTATTGCTTATATAGCTAATTACGTATTGAATGTCGTGATTTCACGAAGTATTATCGAATAACAATTATCGAAACGAAGCTCTTCATTTCGTATTAAACTTCTTTGTTGCACTGTACATTTTTTTCTAAACGTTCTAGTAATCTTATTTGCAAAATGAATCGTGAGAACATAACTCTTTACTTTTAGTTTAGCTTTAGCATAACTCTTTACTTTAGATTAGCTTTGTTCGTCAATAGTACGACCTATTTTAACATAATTGTATTATGATTGGTTTGAACGTATTTTATTTTATTTACTTTTACATAATCTTCCCCTTTCGCACAAACTTTTGGACAAATTTCTAGTTTTTATAGTCAGTTACATAAAACATAAAATTTTCAACATCTACTAGTATATACTTCTGATCGGTTTGGTTCGAATACTTTGATAGAAAGTAAGAACACAGTTCTTAACTCGATGAAATAAGTTTTTAAATCGAATTATGTTCGCACGGTATTTTACATATTTTACTAAGCAAGTGATAGTTTCCACTACTGAATTTTAATCCGAGTTTTAAATTATAATTTTAATTTTGAAACGCTTCGCCTCTACTTTACTTCCGAAGTTAGTTTGCTTTCGTTGTTCCTGTCTACGAATTTTTATCTTCCAATTCATTCTCACCTTCTCTATATCGTTTACATGAATATTTTCGATGAAAGATCGAAAGTGCAAAAAAAGACGATTCCACATAAACGATGAAGATTAAAAGTTAAAAAGAGAAGAATAACCGACGAACAGAGATACGCCACGAGTGAAAATGTACATTTAGGATAATGAAACTTTCACGGATGGATGTCTTCTAGTAAATGACTTGCAGTTTCGATCTTCGCACAAAGCATTCAAGTGCGAAGTTCAATAGTTACTTGCCAACTATAGTAAGCGCAATCGTAATGGCAAGATAAACGAAAATCGACTCACTGTCAGTACTAAATTACGCTGGCGCCTGATAAGCATTTTCGACGAATAAACCGATTTCTATAAAAGCCGTTCATTTCTCTTTCCCTTCTTTCCTTTTTTTTTTTTTCTTTTTTTGGCATATGCAACTGTTTCGCAATAACAGGACTGCTCCTTTTGTACAATAGCATACGCGAAAAGATTACGATAATCGATCGGAAATCAGACCGATCTATCGCTGTGAGTACTTTCTATCTGATTACTTGATCGTGCGCGCTGTTTCCTCTAATCATCAGGTTTCATAATGCTACATAGCACAGCATAATTATTTCGAAAAATGATCGGCTACCAGCGATATGTATTGGCATGGTAACATCGAGGTCGTGCGATAAATATCAGCATCAGCCTTGTTTTCCCTATCGTGTCATTCGATTTTTTAAGATAATTCACGTTACCCACCGCTAAACTACGCTTCCGGGAAATATTCTTCCCTGCAGAAACTAGTCCGTTATCGAAATTTTCACCCGTAACTGATAAGATGAGACCTTTCAGGAAATCATTTTTACGCTTATGATAATATGGAAAATACCCAATCTAACTCGTATTCCGTATAAATAGGACCAGCTGCGCGTGTGTACAACTTAACTGCGTTATTTTTAATAAAATAATTCCTATGGATCTTTGTACTATCTACAAGACAAAATGGACACCATAGATAGCAGCTCTGTGGGTAGCCTCGCTTAAAAAGAACATACATTTTTCAATAGTAGTCGTAACTTAACCTAACTTTACCTATGTAGAATATACATATTTTTATTCATACACAGTTTTATGTATGCATAAAATATTTCTTCCCGGAATTACGTATATCCTTTTCCTAGGGTGGCGATCGCTGACAATTTACAGGAAGACGATTATTGCTAAGAAGATGTCTTAAAGTATATGCCATTATTCTACATATCTCATTGACTGCAAACGAACGCATATTAATTATATCGACGAGTAAAATGATATATTGTGTTCATGTTTGTATTAAATCAATTCTTCTGTAATTTCATTTGTGTGCTACACTATCGTTTCTTTCGTATCTATTCCCATTTTCTCTGCAACATTTTATCATCGTCATAAATTAAGATGTTGGAAGAAACAAGCAGAAGGGAATACAATCACGTTTTATTCGTTCATTTCTAGAAATTTAACTTCTTAATCGATTCTGTACAAATTTTTGATAAAATGTATAATTCAGTTCAATACGAATTATCATCGAGAGAACATGGTCTGAGAAGCGTTTCGCTGAGAATGAACAGCAATGTCTATTATACATACAGGGATAGTCTATCACGTTATATCGCTATACGACGAAATGAACCGATTTTCGTAGGCGACTGTACCGAATTCATCGCTGAAATGATAGTGCTCCGGGTAGTTGATGCATATTAACCATGCAGCCACGGAATGGTAACCGGAGATACTTGGTGTTTATATTACCAATTAATTTCGAGTAGCATAATATGGAAGAACAGTAATTTCCCGTCTCGCGTAATGACTCTCGTTTGATAATATGTATTTCTACATTTATCTCTGAAACATCTAGTCTGACATAGCATTATTATTGCACGAAGATAATGAGCAAAGTAGGCATCGTTATGTTGTTCAGAAGCAGTAAAAGATCTGACTGAGGCTGTTAGGTACTGTTTGATGGTAACAACAAATTTTCGGAATACCTGTATATCATTCCAATGGACTTTCAGAGAAAAGAAATAAAACATTTCATCGAAGAAGATACTCCGCGATTCCTGATTGTATCTGGATGTAATTCTTACTATTCGAGACTGTTTGTTCAAACACGTTCCAACATCTTCAAACATCATATCGTATCAGAAAACCGGTATATACCTAAAACCTATGTAACATACCTGAGCACATTGAATATGCTTATACACCGGCTATACACCGTTAGCCATAAACATTAGTATTATAACGAAATAAAAGATTCTTATTGGTCGTATTTAATTGCACAAAAACGTTTGTTTGGACGATCCTGTGTCGCTACGGCTTTATATCCGGAAGGATAGTAGACACGTATAATCGAATTTTGTCGCTGGAACAAAGGAATGGTTTCCGCCGGTTTGGATCTGCGACGGCGCATGATTTCACTGACAGTGACAATGCGTGGTTCGGTTGGTAGCGATGGTTGGATATCGAAGAACAGTAAGCCAGCAACAAGAGCATGCAACCGACCGGCCTTCACTCGGCTTGCCTCGGCCTGGTGGCGCCAAGCTGACCTATCTGTTTTCACCAACACACAACTCGCCTTTGCACATCGGCTTGCCTTGCTCGACTGGCTGCTTCGCAGGAAAGTGCAGACGTGCTCGCGCAACCATGTTTTTCTCTATATATCGTACGTCCGCTCTCACGTGTGCGTGCTTCAAACGATTCGAGCGCGATGCGCCTCGTAATCGCACCAACCTCGGTATCGCCAACTTTTTTTTCTCGATCTGCACAAGGTCCATCAATTACCTCCTATACTCACTGTGTCGTTCATCCAAGAATGATTTTCGCGCGAGCTTCCTCCGAACTCGTGACATTCTTTTTAGCCGCGTTTCTTCTCACACACCCCCGCTCTTTTTTTTTTTTTAAGACCGATAAACATCCGAGTATATCCAAGCTCGTTGCACTGTTATCGGTTCGATATTTTTTTTACTTTTTAACATATATGTAGAGTGACACGTTAAATCGTCAGTATGTTACATTCGACACGCGATCAAGAAAAATTGCAACTTTTTATAAAATGTTTCTCAAAACATGTTCTTACTAGGTATGCATCAAAGATTATTTATACGCTATATGAATGTTGATACGAATGATACGTTGGTTATCGTCGTAATATCGAACATAATATTATTGTTTTCTATAGGACTTCGGTAAGGAGTAAGAAACGAACTTAGTATCTCAATCAGCGGAAGTCCATGTCTTATGAATTTTCACAGATAAGGGCGAGAAGATAAATATTTTACAAGCATTTCATATTATCGATAAGTGATAAAATGTCATTACCGGATATAAGTTTCGCAACAACAACAAGGCTTACATACTTTACCGTTACAACGCACAAGCTGATCGTGAGTACGCCATGTACATCAAATTATGTTTTACGAGCGCTGTGAGCGATAAGAATTTATTTACAATATGGTAGAAAAACCTGGCAACATAGATACGAAACATTCATGTTCAAACGTGAAATTTACGACAATGTTTCACGTCTTCGGAACTATTATTTATCGTGAAAGCAAAGAAAAAAGAAAAAAAGAAAGATGAAAAAATATGTTGCACGGTTGTTACATTAAATATATGCAAAACTAATTTGCTATGTTTTTTTAACGTTATGCAAATAATTCATATGACGAGAGTGTTTCTCACGGTTTCATCAACAATGAAACATTGAACGAACACATGGGCATATGTTTCTTTTACTTTACGAATAGAAAGAAGAAAATCATTATGAACGAGTCCATTACGCAGATTGTCAAGAGTGACACACTTATGTCAGTAAACGACGTGTACGAATCGGTTTCTTCCCGAGGCAGTGTCCTACGGTCCGGAAACGGAGCCAGCGAATATCGCTATGATTGCAACCGTCTCGCGTCGATCTTGTGTCTGCGATCGTGACAAGGTCGAAAGGATCCGAAAAAGGACAGAAAAGCGGAACGAACGGATGAAGAAGGATTTATCGCATCTCGTTCGTCGATCTCTCTTCGTGTCCGTCGGGGGCCTCCCACTCTACCTTTGAGTTTATACGAACAGGCCACCGAAACCTGCTTTTCGACCGGTCGCCCTCATCATCTCCCCTCTTCGAATCCCGGTAGCACCGGTCTTCTTCTTCTCCCGCAAAGACCACGGTACTTCGTCGTCGTGTCAAGTTCAATGCCACCGTTTTTCGTATCTTGCTCCCTTCTTATACGTTGCTTTGACTCGTTATCTCTTTCTTTCACCTTGCAAGTCTGTCTCAATTGCACCCTTGCCCTATTTTCTCTCTGTCCCTTCTATCCGTTACTATTTAATTCCTCGACAATTTCTTACTTTTACACGTACGTCTATTTACGTTCTCTTTTATCCTGTCCATGTAATTCACAATTTCCTGGTATCTCTTATCACACCTTGTTCAATTAATCATAATTTTTTTCTTATCTTTTCTTGGGAAAATCCAGATGCATCGATATAAATGTAAATGTAAACGTCAGGCACGGTCTTTCGGCTATTTAATTTCTCTCATAGCCCTTTACGAGCGAAATAATTTTACTGCAAATCGTTTTTCTCTCTTAGCCACTGCCGTATCCAATTTCGAATAGCACATCGCTGTCGTTTGCTTTCCCCGTTACGTTTCTAGAGCATTGCCAACGGATCTTTATCCCAATTTTGCATCCAATTTTTACCCTTCCGCTCTCAAATTGTGCTCATATTTTTCCTCCGATCGCAATTTCTCGTACGCAATTTCAGCAATGCCACGAATCTGTTGTACACGTTGCAATCGTTTCTGTTCCGTCCGTTCGCCAACGTGTTCTCTCGCTTTCTCTCTCCCTCTCGCTTCCTACACGGTCTTCCTGCTTGCGCATCTCTTTCTCTTGGAATCTCCGTTTTTGCCAGTTCTACGCACACCTCCTCGTTCGACAAACTGCTTATATCTTTTTCTCGGAGTGCGGTTCTTTCTCTCCTTCCGGCTGGCTACCGTGCGTCAAAGCCTCTTTCGTACGTCATTGATAGCCAGCTGAGCAGCTGCCGAGCTACCGGCTACCATAATCGCTCTCCGCCTGCGATTCGTCGTCCCCTACATTCGCGTTCGTGTATACGTTCACAACAGCCGACCGAAAGCGGTGGGGTGCGAAGGAAATCGAAACGACGATTCGAGAAGAACGCGTTCGCGTGGCGCGACCGGCCTTCTCGATCGCGATAATGCGTTACGAAATGGCCAAGCGTTTCCACCCTCTTTCTTTCCTCGTCGTACCTTCCCCGCCTGATTTTATACCCGTGTTGTATATATATATATATATATATATATATATATATATATATTTGTGTGTATTTTTTATGTATAATATATATATGTTTATCTATTTTATATATATTTTTATGTATTTTATATATATATGTGTGTATATATATATGTGTATATATAATCATAATATAATAATAATAATTTACTTATACCGGTCGCCTTCAACGATTTCTCGTTTGTTTAATAATTGTCGACCGCGACATGTTGGAGATCGTTCACCTGCTACAACGTGTCAAAAGAGCGTAAAAGAATGGAACGTGTCGGGAGATTAGAGCAACGACGACAAGAGACGCGTACGTTATGGAGTGTTGGTTATTCGGTGCTTTTCTCGCGATTTAAACAGATCCTTGAATGTAATTCAATGATAATCGAGATTATACGTCAGATACTCGAAGCTCGATGAAATTGTATGAAACGAGCCTCTTAAAGTCTTTTATCTTAATCTCGGATCTTGCATAGCTGAATAAAATTTGTTAACGTATTTATCAACACACGTTTGTTAGCCTGACCTAAATTCGTGTTTACGGTTGCTCGTAAAATGAAACGTCGACTTATGGTTGACAGTGAAAATTCTCCGGAAAATGAATACAAAAATCGCTTCGAGTAAATAAAACTTCGAGTAAATAGCGATGAGTCAGAATTTTTCTATAAATCGATGGTAGCGTATTTTTATGGAATAGAACAAAGAAATAAGCATTACGCGAAAGCTTTTCAAAGAACTTCAAAGTTCGCTGTCTTTTACACGACACGTGATACTTCTTCATCCCTAATGGAATATCGAGTATTTAAAGGATTTCAGTGATTTACAACGAGCGTAAGCTCGTTCGATAATCGAACGAAACAACGAGCCTTAGATCGTAACAGATACTCGAAGCGATATGCATTTGTGTTGACGCAAGATTTCAATCGCTCGATTTCTGAACTCCGTGTACGCTTCTTATCGTTTCACAAGCTGTTAAAGATTCTTTGTTCCATATCTTGTGGCGTTTTGTTGGGTTTTCCTAATACGAGATATCTTTTAATGTTTCCCAAGGACGTAATTCAATGACTTCTTCGCCATTGTTGAAAATTTATTGACGTTACTGAAAGAAACTTTCAAATTTCTATGTCATTTTTTCCATCTCGATTATTCGAGTTTATTATTTACGTTCCCTATCATTTCCACGCTATGTTTCGTCTCGCGATGATTAACAACGAGACAATGTCACGAGTATGTGTAAAGTAAATACTTGTTGCGGCATGTTCTACAATCAATCCGGAAATGATGATAAGGATACGAACTTCAAAAATGTAACGATTGCAACGCTTCATCGATGCAGACAGTCATCGCTTCAAATATCTGTTGTGATATTAGACTATTTTACTCTTTTGCTTAGTATTAACCGTCCTTGTGCGGAAGATCATTGAAATTGAA
The DNA here is from genome assembly GCA_014737365.1 of Bombus soroeensis. Classification (NCBI taxonomy): domain Eukaryota; kingdom Metazoa; phylum Arthropoda; class Insecta; order Hymenoptera; family Apidae; genus Bombus; species Bombus soroeensis. Next base: position 191,985 of record JACXIL010000056.1, on the reverse strand, counting down.
ACACCTGTTATTCAACTGAGAATAAAAACCTATAGTATACCATTTAAAAGTTCGAAGATGACTTTGTAACCTTCGGAAATTCTTCACCTGTAGAACAGCTATTATTGGAATGTTATCATAAATAAACCACCTTTATTTGTGTGCTGTACAATTTCTATAAATAAAGTCTTCTTACATATAAAAAGAAGATATTTGAAGCGATCATAGTTATTAGGATATCGTATATACGAATAAAAATGGAGAACACAAGTATTTCGTTGGCGTCAAATTGTATATCTAGAAAAATCTTAATTTTCCTAATAGTCAAATAGTAATTCTACTAAAGGGGAAATTTTGCACTTCTTTCCGATACACGATTACTAAGAAAGTAATAGTGAAAAGATCGGTAAATATCTCAATACCAGAGATTGTAATATAAAACATAAAATGTTATGTTCAAAAGGCAAATCAAATTCGCAGAGTGAAAGAAATGCGTAGAAACTGTCGCGTTATACAAAAGATGGTGAATAAATTTTAATGTAAAGAAGTAATTCGAAATATATCTGGTCGAGAAGGGAAGATCATGTCACTGGACGTTGTCGAGTTTATAAATGAGAACGTTTCTCGCCAATTAATATAGAAATGTCGTTTAAAATAGTTCGTCGACTATTAATGTAAAGAGCGAGTATTACGACAGAGTGCCCGAAAAAGATCGTTCATTTCAGAAGCAAATACACAAGGACTAGAAGTAGTTACAAGATATGTAAACGGCTATAAGAAGATTTTATACTTTTCGATAAAATAAAACTCAACCTATTTGAACATCATGTCCGCGATCATTTGGTAATAAACCGGATAATTTTGTTCGAGTTCGTAACATGGACGTGTATAGTGCCCGCAATTCATATTGCCTTAAGATGCCACTAATTGAAAACCTTTTACGATATAGAATGATCCCATATGGCGCACCGTTGAACGAGTCTTATCAAACGTTATGTATAAATCAGAGATAAAGCTGATGAGAACAATGAAGGAGCGGAAACGTTTATAATCAAACGGAGAAGCACTTGGTCAACTTAAAAAAAGACCGAGAAGTTCTTTTTAATATTTCAGGAACTAATCATGTTCGATCGTTTTATCGTATTTTCTTAAGGTGAATCTTATCTATATAACTAGAAATGTATATATATTTCTATCTACAAAGCAGTGATGCAGCTATAAAACCAATGTAAGTAAACATTGCAATTTAAAAGGAAAGATATAATTCTAAAGATTCTACTAACATCTTTTTCTAATCACAATCGAAAAAGAAATATCGCTTGTTCCAATTACGTAAATCGCTGTTGATATATATTTAGTGTAAGAATCGTTTCGGTATGTATATATATACATACTAAAATTACTAAAAACATTTCTTTAGTCGCATGATTTTGATCCTACTAGCTACGTTTGAGCAGAACTAAAATCTAAACTTTGGAAGCATAATTTAATGAATGTAGAAAACTAACGAATAAAGCTACAAGAATGGATTAATACAAAGTTCTTTGTAAAAGAGTTGATAAATTTTACGACGCTACGTCTTTGCTCATTGATGCTAAGGACTATGTATAACATGAACGTATAAAACCATGCTCAACATACGTTATAATTTAATTCAAAATTAAGAGACGCTTCCGCAATTAATTATTTATACAATTTTAAGCGAGTCTAGGAAACGTACATTTCTACAAATTTGAACATCTGTTTATGAATGTTGATTATCGCGTTCCTCTTTCGTAAACAAAAGAACGTGAAACATAAAATCTAACCTGTCATGTAATCATACTCGTACATGTACTTGTTATTCCGCATTTGAACAAAAACTTAGATAATATTAATCTGCGATAATAAACTCGTCCGAACACAATTTTTAAGTTTCTTATTTCTGATTTCGTGCACACGGTTTTCATACAGCTTGCTGCTTTCTTATTAAACATGACGTAACTGTACGTCAGAGATATCTAGCTATAACTTCTAGAGAGAGAGAAGAAAACACATCCTTACGTCAGTGGCGAGCAGCTATAGTTTATGAGAAGACAACTCTACATTAGTAACTGCGAATGTGATAATACTCATAATATATAGGTCTTAATGCGCATACGTATCACATATACCTTACATTTTACATATTTACGATAAATTCGACAGAACACAAGACGTTTCTTTTAAAAGCGTTCTAAATTTTACTATCTGGTTTTCACAGCTCGTAAAGATACAGTCATCATATATGTTTCTCTGACTTTTTTCAATGTTGGGTAATACGTGGAAAGAGATCTAATACTGTGTATTACACGTTGCAATTGAAATAAGAGTAATGGCACAGTTCGTCTGGTTCTCACTTAGTAAATGGCTGCTGTCGGCAAGACAGTGCGTATGTTATATGACTTGCTGTGAGAATGCTTTTTTTTTTGTCTATATGTATAATCGTTGACTGTCTGACACGAGAGTTATCACAATGGCCTACCGGTGATCCGGAGCGGCGTCGTCGTCAACTTACGGAAATGTGGCGCCAAGATATTCGTTACATACATACAGGCTCATTTCGCGTAGGTATGTAACACTTACGTTGCCGTATTAACGTTGCATATCTTTCAACGCACATATTCTCGATGCGTAGCCGACTTTCCGCCAATGTAATAGTTTCTATGTACAAGCGATACATTCGGGTAAATATATAAGTCGTTGGTTGTATTTGTACAAGGTATCGCGTGTTTAAGATTAAGACAAAGTTTGATTTTTTCAATTCCGCGACGCGCAACACACCGTGTAATAAGTCCTACATGACTGTGTTATTAGTTTTGTTGAAATAAGTTTTCAGAAATATGAAAATTTTGATGTAAATATTTTTAGCGAATGTTTCCACGCTTGTATGTAGCGGAATCTACTAAGTATTACTATACTACTATAGTACTACTACAGTCTACGTAGTACTATATCATGTAAAGTTCTGACTTAACTTCGACAGCATCCGTATGAAAATTACAGGCGAGGACAGAGGAGGAAAATAATAGCTTTTGGAAATATTCAAAATAGAATTACAGAAAATTCGAAATGAACTTCTTAAAAGATGTATCTTTTATTTCTTTTAAGGATGATATCCGAAAAGTGTATTGTTTAACGAAGGATACTATAATATGTCGAGAAATGTTTAAGTGTTCGAACAATGGAAGAAAGGATTTTTATGTTTTTCTATACTCTCTCTATCGACATAACATACGCATGCTACGATATCGGCAAAGCATCTATAATGTTTATTGAACTATAATTTTCTAATACATTATATCCTGCTGTCATTAAAACAACACGCGTGTGTTACATAATTATGTAAAATTAACACTTATACATGCGTGAAAAATATTCTTGTAAACACGGCTGTAGAATATGACTGGCAAATGCGAAATGGAAAGTTACGATAGACAAAATAAAGAGAGCTTAGCAAGAAAATAAAAAGTAGCAGGAAAATATTTTCTTGGAAGTAAACGTAACAAATTTCTGTTTACTGTGCCGTACACATTACACGAGTATACGTATGTGTACGGAGGTGTATTGGAGTTATCGCAGCGATTTACAAGTTGAATCCATTGGTAGAAGAGTCGTTGTAGTCGAGGAAATACGTGGCCGCATTGGTGCACGTAGCGATGGAATTTTCATTCAAGCCAACAATTAGTATTCTAAATGTTCTTAACATGGACTTTCAACGCACGTCATTCAGATTCCTACTAAAATCACAATCAGCTCTTATCAAATCACAGTTATATTATTAGTTATAGCATTTGCGGAATAACAAGTTCACTTTTGAGTTTTCGAGGTTCTTTGACGAACATAAGTCGCATAAAATATAACTAAAATAGTAACTGATATAAAGAGAAACCTAGTAACTTGATATCGATTTACGAGAAAGATACTGTTGGACGTAACAGTCTTAAACGACAATTTAAGTTTCAATAAATCGTTTTTAACGACCCGAAGCCTGATATTTTCGAATAATTACGCGGTATTATCTTTTTCTTTTCGCAGAGAAACTCGCAAAGATAAATGTATGGAAATACAAAGCTCGATATTATAATTTCGTTCGACAAATCGTTTATTTTCGGAAATTTTTGATACGCGTGAGAGGACATGGAACTTCCATGCGTGAACAAGCACAAGTACAGAAATTGTAATTACCGAACGACGAATGTGCACGGCACAACAGTCGGTGATAGTTAACGCCGACAGGCAGGCGTTTTTCGACATCGCAGTATCATTATCGAATATCGGCTTGCACTTCGTGATTTATGCGATAATTCGACTGCCCCGTGATTTATAGATTTAATATATTACGATCGGTTTCGAACTCGATCTCTCCAGCTCTTCTCGACTAAATTAAAATATCAAACCGGCGAGTAATAAACCATAAAACCGTAAGTAATTTCACGAGTCACTGAGTGCAAGTCGCTTTTCAAACATGACAATACTCGAGAAACTTGATAGTAAATGTAGAAAATGGTATATTTACATTTGGGAAAAGAAGAAAAGAATGTATACTCTCTTTACCGCGTTTGACGCGCAGGAAGTGCACGTTAAGTCTTAAAAAGTTGAAACAAACTGCTCGATCATTTCCTCTTAAATTTCCAGCTTCCTAAGCTGGAAATTTCTCTGAATCATGCATTTGGATTTTAGAAGCGCAATCAAAGTGTTACCAGATCTAAATAGAACCGATAGATATAAAACTACAGAAATAACATAAAACAAAATTATAAACCATTCGCCAATATTAACAAGAACATGATCATTATCTGGATTGCTTCTCACTGAGATGGCAATGAAAAAGCGCATATTACCATAAAAGAACAGTAATGCTTCCTTCAGTCGAAACGATAACTTTAATTTCGTACCAAGATCCTAGTATAACTACATAAATATTACTGCAAAAGAAGAATAATAAGATGTAAAATAAATGACTAAACCATATTCATAAACAAAATTCATAATACAGAACTTTTATCAACTAAATATCCTGCTGCGCTATGAATAATACTAAAATTATACGTGAATATACAAAATGGAATCATCTTGTTGCAATTATCGCTATAATCAGAAACAGTCAATCATCCACTATATGTATGCGAGATCATCGTAAGAAAAAAGTAAACTAAAAGATACCTCGGAACCTGTAGATTGAAATCCAACTTCGTCAATATAATCGAAACACGAGTCGGTCGAAAAACGAAAGGTTTTAGACAAAATAATTTTTGCTGAGAACTTGCCACATGGCAATTGCTGACAACTTTTATGCGTATCTACTTTAAACCATTGATCTAACAATTTCTGTTTTCATGTAACGAATCAATTATATTAATAACATTTGAGATATTCGAATTCGTATGTTTTTGCCTCTTATCCACTGTCACCGTCTCGATAATGGAAAATCGATAATCGAAAACAGAGAGTATAGAAATTTAATTAATAATTCGGCTTCATCATCGCACAAAATATTTGTTTTCCAAGTAAAGAATTTCGAACCTAGGAAACAATGAAATTGGCGCTTGAATTAAACCATAGTTGACAATGGAAAAAATAAAAAATCGACAAGGATAACATAATACGTTGCTCTTGTTTCAGTCAGCTCCGTCAATTTAAACAAAGCTCCGGCATTAAAACTTACAACGAACGAGGAAGAAGAACAGCTAACTAACCTTGTTTCGAACTCGCCTGTATGTTATACATATTCGAATTCGATCGGTACGTAACGTATAGACCGAAAGTACATGTGTCGAACAATTTTGGACGTTAGCATGACATTTTTACAGAGTACGTAATTTCATATTAGGAAAGGAGACGAGAAAGAACAATAGGAATAAATCTAACCTTTATAAACGCGTTATGCAAATTGTTACCGAGTTGAAACGAAGAAAAGGATTTTCCAACGCGCGTTGAATTTTGAGCGTGGCGTAACGTTGAACCGAAGCATCTGCCGTTTCAATTCCATGCCGACGTACCGTCTGGCTTGACGGTATCGACAAGAGAAAAATAAACGCGTTCACGTAGCGCGGACGAAGCGAGCAAGAATCGTAGTGGTTCGTCGTCGAGGTCCACTTTCGGTATGCAAGAGGAGAACGCGGCACGACGCGTGTCTATATTAAACTCGCTCGAAAGTCGTGTGCGTGCGTAAGCTCTCGGTAAGCCTGCAAGCACAACCAGCCTTTCCCGTTTAACCCGAATCAGCCATATTCTTAATGGCAATGCTCGATTTCATACCCTCGTTCAACTCTAATTTCCCTTTTCACCATTCATGTTCTCTCTACGAGCGAAAATTTGAAAACCAAACATTCAAACATTGTGTTAGATTTACGAGAAAAGAATATAACTACCGCGATAATACATCGACCTCCGAAATCAACGAACGAACGGTTCAGATTGCGCAACGAAATGGCATTGGTAACGTTCGGGAAGATTTGACCTCGTCGCTCGAATTTTCTCTTCGTTGGCATTTCTTAGAATCGACATGTACAAACAACGTCAATCGACACCGCGCAATGACGATACGGATTTGGGTAACCAAAGAGAAACGAAACAAGTCTGTGGCGATTTCTTTAATTCGTAAAAGATCCGACGTAGTGGACGGAACATTGGATTTCATTGATTTGTAATTTGCAAGAAAATTCGATTCGAGGGAACGAGCGCATCATAGAAACAGCAGCTACGAAATCAAGCTTTAAATTCGATTTCGTTTCATTCATTTTATCGGACGTGTCTTTCATCGATTGTTCTTCAATTTCGTATCACCTAGCAAACGCAGGCCGATCTACGTGTTCAGAATTTTTAGCCTACAATTTCTACGGATGACTCACAACTTGGAATCACAAACTAGTTAGTTGGAAAGCTTCCAATTTATTAGGGACACCTCTTCGGGAAAATCAAAAATATACGACAAAGAAAACATTAAGATAAAACGTTCATCGCCAGTCAATTCTTAACTATGCTTATATTTTATTCTTCGTTCTAACGACTTTCCTCTGTTCCATAATTATATTGCATCAGTCAACGTTTGCTTTTAATTAAAATTATATTCCTTATAATGTATATACGTAATATCTTGAAAGATTCTTTTTTCAATTGTAACGAAAATACAAGAATACGGATTCTAATTAATATACGAGCATAAAATATTTATGTATCTCAAAATTTATTGAAACGGTCTTTATGGTAGAGTAAATGTGAAATGAAAGGAACACATATTGAACAAGAAGACACTCCAATTATCTGAAACATGACAGATCTTCCCATGGAAAAGATATATTCCTAGCTCCATTAATGCATATTCATACGTAGCTTCCAGCTGCTAACATTTCGTGCAAGATAGCGATAGGCGATTATGCCTTTTAGCTTCGAGGTAAGTTTTTAGTATTTTCTAGAACTTTTTTTAAAGAACTGCTACCATTGGAATTTACGAAGGAGATACTGTACGGTTTTTTCCAAAAACAGAAAACGAGACAAGCAAATCTTTAATTTTGTTGTTATATTTATGAATAAATACTTCTTAGTAATTGTCCTCTACAAAACAATGCAGTACTTGCAAGGAAAGATATTTAAAAAGCGTTGAAGACTGACATCAGTAGAAAAAGTAACAAATGGGCACATTACAAATGGAAATAATATAATATAACAGTGCGTCTGACCTTTTTTGCTCAGTATGCCATTAGCCAACCTACTTACAGATGTTGAGATTATGCGATTAACTAAATTTGAATACCACTTTTTTAGTCTCGTTGTCAATTAAGATATTTTGTCTTTTGTTTTCGAATCAAAGGATTATTTTTTATTTTTCATGTATTCTACAATTATAATAATATTACGATAACTGGTAACACTACCTCGTAAGCTAGTTCATTTAAATGAAAAAAAATAAAATATAAAATTGCAAAAATATTAATTAATATTTAATTAACGATGGGATTTAATGTTTATTTTAAAGGAGTAGAGCTATAAAATAATGTCCTATGTTATCTGCAATATGTAGAATGATATTTCATAAATTATCTTCGCTACCGTGTTCTACAGCTGAAAATGACAAGAAGATAAATGATTTTGCATAAAGAAAAGATCATAAATCGCTTGGAAAATTCATTAGGAGCTAGAAAAGTGGCATCACCGTCTATCATATACAGAGAAAATAACGATAAACGCTCTTATCATGATTTTCTCCGTTTTTCAGGTATTTTGAGGAGTACCTATAAACAACAAGAACAAAATCAAATCTAGCTAAACGATGGCTTTTTATGCATCAATGCAAGTTAGATTTACCAATGTAATTGTTGGCATGTGTCAAATAAATTCAATAAAGTCGGTATTGATCGTAGGATTGTATCGACACACACGAATAACACTTGGAAATGGGAAAACGTGCATACATATACGTATATCTATGTAATATAACATCAACTGAATTTATTCAATGAGCCAATTTGTTACTCAATATATACTTGACTCGGCAAATCGATATGAAAAAAGGAATGTCATTTTTCTATGTATATCCTATCCCGTGTTACGTTAGAAAAATCCATAATTGCTTTAGCTTTCTTTTTTTCCTTGTTTTCTTCACGCTCTATATTTTTTATCATAATCTTTTAATAAAACTTTTATGGACCTGCGTTTACACAACATTTTCATTTTACTCTTACCTATGGTACGTATTTAGCAGAGTATGTAGAGAAACCTCGCGTGATATCCTGTATAGTACGCTTACATATTAATAAAAATTGTTCATTCTGCTTGCATCTTAGCAGCAATGAAAAAGTTGCTGCTTTTCTGTAACTCGTGCACAACTAAAAACAGTAACGTGTGTAGTTTTTAGAAATACGCAGAATGCTGGCCAACTTAAACTTTGGAGCTTCTAATTAAAGAACTTTTCCAACTTCGCATCTCATGCCATGGCATAGTATGTAGGAACACACGTGACCGAAGTAAACTTTTTATCTATCTTTTATTTTAATAACGAGACAAAAGACAAAAATAAGCAGGTCGTTTTAAATCTGTTGATTTCTTCCTGAACTTCTTTTTATCTCTTACAACGGCACAAAGGGAGTGGAGACCACGGAGGTACATTCACGTAAGCATGAACTTCTCTCATGGAGAATACTAATCTATACAGCATATTACGTATGTATAATACCTTAATAACGAAGGAAGATGAGATTCATAAGAATTACCCAAATTTATATTACGACTACTAACTAAGCTCTATGTACGTTTTAATAAAATACTTATTTTTGTAATCGTTAATAATTATGCTCGTTAGATAAATTGCTATGTAAATTTGACCATACTCACAATAATTTTCAAGGTCATGTAAATTTTCCTACAGTATTTTGTACAAAAATTATGCGTGGACATGCTATATCAAGGTAACTTTGAATTGTTTAGCAAGTAATAACTGGAACGCGAATTTTTATGTAAATTTATGTTTTTGACAATATAATGAAATCGATAGAATCCGTAGAATATTTTTTGATCTATCAAATAATATAGGAAGCGTTACACTTTCGATATGTTACATATCGTTCCATATCATCTGCATCCTGTGCAATGTTGCGCTTTCAAATTTCTTACAAGCGCATAAGAATCCGCAGTCTAGTAATAATTCTTTTACGTTATTATACACACACATGTAATATGTATATATATAGATATTTAAAAACGTTAACTAACAAATTATTTATATAAAATAAAAAATTTGTTTCTTTCTCTCACAGTATCATTTCTAGGTACAGATTTTTTGTAGAATGCACATTGCAGAATTTAATGGCTCATAAAGAAAGAAAAGTTTATGACAAACGTACGTAAAAGTATATCTAGGAACTAGAAAGCTAAACGCGATAACGACAATACGTGCCTCAAAGTTCTTCAGATTTAACTATAAAATATAGTAAGCAGAGTTTTGCTACGACTCTACATCATATCTTGGTACAAAAATTTTCCATCAGGACCATTATTCTTTCTTCTTAATGTTACCATTGTGAACGAAGAGAGCCACATTTGCAAAAATTAGTTCCAATTAGTATTCTGTAATTCTTCTACTTCTGATTGCGTTCAATCGTACTGTATATATCCGAGGTAAATCTTGGAAAATAATCAAATATACCAAAGTCTCAATAAATTATTAACGTCATTCTCTATCTTCAAGTACGTTTCTACATGAAATGAACAAAATCATGCAAATACTTGTACGGTCGTGTAACAAATGTTGTGCTTTGTAATTAAATATGTTATAATAAGGCGCAAAAATAAATAATCGTCCTATAACAAAACCATTAAATGTAAATCTATTTTATCAATTTCTCTAAAAAAAGAAAATATATATTTGTCATTGAAGACTGCAAGCAATTACATCCGAATACGTAGCACAACCCGACCTGTTAGGTGGTCAAAAGTAAACCAACTATAACATAAAAAGTTGCAACTAACTTCAACAAACGGAGACATTTTCAAATATTTTCAAAAATACCCGATTCGTTAACAGACTCTAAAAGAAGAGTACCACCTGGATATGTAAATGGAAAATTTATATACGGATAAAGAGCTTAAATGCTTTAAGGTACCAGTGCACCGTGTACATGCTATTTTACATTTAAATTTAAAAGAGCGTGGGTTTGTTATACCATCCGATCGGGCTTGTAACCTTTGGGTATTACGTTTTCTTGGAAATATTTCTGGGGATTGAGAAGAAAATAAACTTGGAAAATATTTTAGACAACGTATCATAATATAAATACATTTATACGTCTATGCAAACGAATACAAAATATTTTAACTGTAAGGGATTTACTTGCTCCTAAACTATCGCTTGCTGAACTGTTTGATTCTTACTTCCATTCAACTTTTCGACGTTATCAAGAAACATAACAATCCTCTAACATTTATCGTGATCCGTGGCTCAAGTTTATTCATTGAATAAAGTGTAGTGATCTTTTGAAAAATTATTTCTTCTTTTACAATTATCGCATTTGTATGTATGTGTCTTGATTTTATTCGTTGCATAAGATGCGATGATTCTTTGGAAAATAATTTCTTCTCCTTACAATTATCATTGTCGTCATTTTGTATTATTTCCTACAATAATTGTGATCGATCGTAACAGCACTATTTTCAATAATAATTTCTTTATCTTGCCGTTATCAAGAAATTTCCTGTCGTTCACGCTGCACTCGATTATGTGTAACAAACGATGAAGGTGAATACGAAGTTATTTCTATAACATATTCCTATTCATAGTTAGCAGTGATAAGGCGATTATAGCGAGCGTTTTAGACCAATAACGACGTTTATTTCTTCATTGCCTAAAGTAATCGTCGCCATATCATAACGCTGATTCCAAGAAACGAGAAATCCTTGTTTGTGTATTCAGTATGATTTTGGCCATTCGCGAACATCAACGCGCTATCAATAGTTTAACAATTTTTCAAGCATCTAACTAACGGCTTTCTCTATTCCTGTAATACTTCTTTCCAACAAAAATTCGTGGTGAATACAAAATGTTCCAGTATTTTTTCCAGAGCGAACCTTCTTTGTTATGTTTAATGCGTAAATGTGGATCATTAAATGTTTTATTAAAAAGTTAAAAAAAAGAAGAAAGAAAAGGAAAGGAAACATCGATACTTGGTAGGTTTATTTTGACAGTGCTGTACGTGTAAGTTCGTTTTCCTTTGTTTTGAAATGTTGAAGTGTTTGCGTTTCCATCGATTGAAAAATCCTGATAAGGTCTACCTACAATTAGTTTATCCACGCCTCTGTGTGTTTAAACAATTGAAATACAACATCATATGAATTGTTGCTAGACGATAACAAATTGCAATATAATAATATTGAAAAGACTAAATTCGATCATGATTGCAAGCCATGATGGCTTAAAGTATTATGAGAACATTCGTTTTTTTCTTTTATAAGATTACAAGCAGTACGTATCTCGCAATAAACAATACAAAGAGCATCTACTACCAACGTTTTTTGTTCTATAGAAAAAACAAGCATTAATATAATTTTTTTTTGAAGATTTAAATTAAAAATTTGCGATAAAAAGCCAAATGTATCGTTTTACTTAATTCAGGCGATAACAGTACTCTTACTTTGGATTATTTTTTGTAAGAATACTGAACGATTACATATGATTAAGGAAACGTTGTTTTATCCAAGAATGTATAAGTAGACGATAAAATTGTTCGGGGAAATCATTAAAATTCATCGAATTTCTTGTTCGGGTAAACGAATCGGAAACGAACGTGCGAAAATTCTATTACAGAGAAAATATTATTTGCCGAATTTATATCAACGAACGGATGGCAAACAAGCGAAATTGAAATTGTACTTCGACTGTCACAAACTTCCGGTTTTGCTTTCGGCCCGTCTAGCCAACTGTGTTGACCTAGAGCAAATATTTTCGCCACAAAATGATAAACGATGAAGCACCTTTTTCGCGATGGTGTCCACAAAAAATGTCAACCTTTCCGGCAGGTAGAACCGCAAACAGAAATCATACCGTTCCCTGCTAAGTTTTATCGAGGTAAAAAAAAAAAGAAAAAAATAAATGATGAGAGCTGTATTTAGGGTACAGACATTCTAGGGCAACGAATTCAGAAAAAGTCGAAGTAATTGCAGCGATGCAAGTATCCAATTACGATTTCATTTCAAGAGAGTACTGTTGCTCGAAACCCGTTCAAAATTACTCAAGCACGTTCTTGTTATCCTTTTCTAGTCTCAAGTTGTATCGCCACGTACAACGCTACAATTTTAATTAACTAATTGTAAGGTAGTAACGCATAGTACTTTCGATGTTGCTCGTACGTAATTATGCACGTTTACTTAAATTATAACACGCTCGCGCGTATGTACAATATTACTAAATATTATAAATATTTATTAAAGAAATATTTGAATAAAATATCATAAATATGCATACAGTACGCGAAACAACACTTTTGATGAAAAAAGATACAATCTTGTTATCTTACGAATGAATTTAAGAAGAATGAATGCAATTTTAATTTCGTCACGTTAATACGTTCGTTCTTGAAAAATGAGCGAAACAACAGTTACTCATTACGTAAAACAAGATATTGATTAATTTAAAAGTATTAAATTTTGATCACTCGATAAAGGAAATTCTTCTTTTTTAAATAAAATAATTTGAAGCGTCCTATTACTCTGTTCTCAGTAATTCACGAAGCTGATCACTCTTTTTTGTTTGATCTGGTTTCCTTCCTTGGCAATTTCATACATGCTCTATGACAATTAATGTACGGCTTTGTTTATTGCGAGAGTTCTAAGAAATTGATGAACGAAAGAAGAATGACAAGTAAACATTCGTACAAAGTTTTTGAACTTGTTACAGCTATTACTCATTGCACCATTTCCTTAAAAACACCTGGGATATTGTTGTCTCAATTAATTAGTTACGAGCTGCTCTGCAAACTTTTGTGTCTTAGTATTCTTGTTGGTTTGCGTATATTACCAAAGGTGATCGAACGTATTGTTAGAAATTTTCATCGCAATCTAATCGAGTAAAATGTTATCTTTACTTCGGATTACTCGAATATTGGTTACCAGATACTAGGTAATATTACGTAAATGTGAGAGGTGCGCGTATTATACTCCTGTTAAAAATTACATCATTCGCAAATGTTATCTTCCAAATTTACGTAGTCTGTTCATTTTTTTTTGTTTCTTTTTTGTTTTTTATTTTTTTGTTTATAGATAACGAACGTAAGGCATTTATCCCCTACCTATTCATTTTATCACATATAACTAGCACGATTTTATAGGCCTGTAAATAATATTTCATTTATCATAAATCTGACATTTATTGCAGCATTATATATGTACTACGTATAAGACACCTGTTCTCTGATGAATTCGTCTTTGATAAAAGACATACTATATCGGGGATTTAGATATCGTTCGCTAAAATAAAGAAAGATTTACTTCTCCTACGAAAGACGACAAGTATGCATATTGAAGATAGATATTTAACCATATCAAGCGCTAAAAAAGAAACGATAGCGGAAAAACTACGATACTAAACAGCTAACGAAATATTCTTCTAATTAATAATAAACGTAAGATAAGCAAGAGTAAGACGGAAAGCGATCATCTTAAACTGTAAAATGTAGTCTGTAACGTAATGTGTGTAATAATGTTTGTTATGTAAAATGTTAAAAATGTAACCAACATCCACACATAGAACTGTTGAAAGTTACCTTCTTATCGCATCTCTGTTAATTTTGCTTCAACTACTTGTCTCTCAAAATATGTTTTTAAGCATCACATCACAATATCTGTGCGAGCGATGGTATCTTAAAACGTAATTAGTAATTACATATGTATCTCGCAAAGCATTGTTATTTAGAATCTTTTCATTCTACAAAATCATATAAAGATCGAAATCATGAAATCAAAATCGAGACAATGCAACTCTCTAATATTTAAATAACCACTCCGACAAACTTTCCCTAACGTACACATCGCGCAAAATGTGTACAAATCAGAATTATCCCGTACGTCGTCCCATTGATCGAAACAACAGTCGAATGCTGTTTATTTACCAACTTATTTACCAAGTTTCACGATTGTTAGGGAAAAAATTCTTTCTCGATACGTTATTGACGCGTGATACTTTGCATATCATACGGTCGAAACAACGTTGAAACGAACAATAACGTTGATCGACACAATGATGGTTAAGCCATTGATAGGGGTAAACAAGCGATTTAGCGAAAGCGTATCGAGGAAGCAAATCGAATGTTCTATAATTTCGTTATTCCTATCGAACATCCGTATCAAGAGAGCAACACGCCTAGTCACGCAATTTCATTTTCTTCGAATCGAACGACCGAGCCATCGACGGAGCTGTCGCGGCAAGAAAAAAATTAGTCGCAAGTAGTGAACGCGGTGGTAAAATTCGCGTCCACTGCGAAGATATGCGAATATGAGATTTATTCGGTGACACGAATCGCGATAGGGGAGCGAGTTATCGTAAAGAGGCTATGGGTTTTCGCGATACCTTCTAGTAACCTGTCGAGCTATTACGCTATTACGACCTGGGGGCCACTAATGGGGCCCATGCTGTGCACGAAGGAATCACGTTACGCACGCATGCAGCTACGGTCAGCCGTGTGCACGCGTCTCTCCGAGCTCTGCGTAGAGCGTACAGCGTGTAGAGTAGAGCATAGAGGAGCACAGAGGAACGCGTGGCTATGCCATGCACCGCAGTTCGACTCACGGCTACGTTTATTGCAGCGTGCACACAGCCAGCCACCGGTGCAGCGTTCCGCGGGGAACAAACGTCTACACGAAATACAATACTTTCGTACGTGCCATTCGAGCAAGCCTCTGCATTTACAGCAGTCCATGATACGCCTTCGTTCCTACCAAATACACCAAACTTTTCCATCGAGACGATACTATATACACGACGTCCGAGCCGACGCGACACGCTGACGTTCCTTTCTTTTTCTACTATGTAATAGAAACGCTCGCTGCTCTTCTACGAGCGGATCTAATTTATTACCCGTGCGATTGCACCGAGCTATTGATAACGGAGCTGCGACAACTACGTCGCACTACGTACACGTTCGTTCATGCTTCTTATCTATCGGCCACGCATTCGTCTCAACCGACTTTTTTCCCGACACGTTCCTTTCGCTGCCAATGATTAAAGAACACGTTTTGTCTCGCGCGACTCATTTACATTTTTTTCTCACTGCGTAGCGCCAGTCAAAGAAACCAATCTACGTATACTAGCACTCGTAAGTATCTGGACGCTTTCTCTCTCTCTCTCTCTCTCTCTCTCTCTCTTTCTCTCTCTCTCTATCTATCTATCTATCTATCTATCTCTCTATCTATCTATCTATCTATCTATCTATCTATCTATCTATCTATGTATCACTCATTGATTTTTATACAGAAACAGTTTTTAAGACAAATATTACAAACTAACTCCGAACTAACGATTGAAAGTAATATTTATTAGAAACGAATGATTTATGATAGGAAATTTATTAATATTATTAGAATAAAAATTCTTCGTCCTTACCCCATAAGTTTAACCACCATAGTATTCTTATCAGTTTACAAAAATCTCTTCGTCTGATACGTAATTTAAAAATTAAGTAGACCGATGATAAAATATCGCAATACCTTCATAAGTTTCATCATACAAATTCTAATCTTTCCATTGCAGGTGGGTGAATGATTTACGTGTAAAAATCAAACTCGTAGTAACGTTATGCTGCGTGCGATTACGATAGTATCGATTAGATAACTAAATCATTACCGGTACTGTCACTTGTAATTTACATTGTGTTTTGTCAAAAATAAGCAAATGCTTGGATACGCTTGAACGTTAGCTCAACAACGGGCACAGCACTTTTGGACAGGAAGACTGCTTCGCACGAGTATTAATCTATACGATATCTTACACACGTACACAACTTCGTGAACACGTACGTGTACGTACGTGAGCAGATGGCGAGCGGAAACAAAGAAATTAGTACATCCGTGAAAAGAAGAACACCATTTCTCGGTCGGATATTTTGAAAAGAAAAGTTTGTCCAACGACGTTCAGTTAATCAATTGTTGATAGACTTAAATATTGAACATTAATTATATAGAACGCGGCCGAATAATGTTTGACGCGAGATAATTCCTTATGAGAAAGTAAGAAAAATATGGAACACAGAATAATAAATAAATAAGAAAGAACACAATAATAAATAACAAAGAACAGAGAATATAATTATCTCGTCCGACGCGTAATTTTCGAGAAAATCGAGTTCGTAAATTTATCAAGTGTACTTGAATCTGGCTAATTCCACACTGGACAGGAGTAAATAAATAATCGACAGCGGGTTACTCTACGTAAGAAAATAAGTGGAAATTGTAAAATGAAATATTTTCACAAGACGCTCCGTTTCCGAGAAAAATAAATTTGAAAATTTATCATACATGTGTAACAGGCCGATTCTTAACTAAACACGTTCAAACTCTGTTTTCTTCGCGATAAAGCCGTAAATAGAAGTATTTTGTTCCACACTCTTTACTTGTTCTTGGCTGTAGAATTTATTTCTGCCATTATTTATTTCTGTCCAGTCTGGAATTACCCAGGTTCAAGTATATTTGACAAATTTCCAAGCTCGGTTTTCTCCAAAACAAAGAATTTTATTCTACATTCTCGTCTTATTTTTTCATAAGGAATCACATCATGCCTGTCTACAATGCGATTAGTTATATATATATATATATAACGTTATTTCTGCCGAGTTCCGTTCAGGGCTCCTTTAAATTCATTCATAATTAATTTTGACTGAAGAGAAGTAAAGATGGTCAAAACTTCCATTATCGTTACGGTTTGCATAGTCAAATATGTTTGAAAATGTAAAGAATGTAGATGAATTGAGCGTACCGTATTTTCATATAGCAATAATTCGTAACAAACTTAACTTGAAAAATAAATCTTAGCAAGATATACTCGTACAAACTCATGTCGAATTAAAATCGATTTATATTATCCACTCAAACGTGAGACAGTAGCGACACGATTCAAATCATCAAATATTATGCAATTTAATGTAACAATTTCAGCATAACAATCAGTTTGAACACTGAAGTTGTATTTCGGACGTGCATTTATTATATTTCCAGATAAGAACGTTTCGTCCGCGACGTCAACGAACAATAATTATTTCCGTATAGCGTGCATTATGTTCAGACAATACTTGACCTCGTAACAAGCAATCTTCTCGTTCTTTCGTGAAATTTTCTACTCTTTCGGAAGGAAACGACGAGATCATATGTGTCGTGAAATTTTCGCTCGCAAATATCGTGAAAATCTTTTCTAATAGATACTAATGGAAACCTTTTAGTTCTTTAAACACTGTCTAATACAATGAATTCTTCTCTGTTTGCAAAACGACGTGTCTGTTCTTTTCCCTTTCTTTTTTTTTCCTCTCTAATAATAATGCTATATAGAAGGCGCCTTTTACAAACAAATACGAAAACATTATCAACTGACAGTCACTATACATGATGGAGAAATATTGTTCTTACATCAAATGCTGTCGAGCATTAACTGATACTATAAACACTGTCTTTGAACTTGAACGGAAGCATCTCGCTATCGTCTCGTGCCTGAACAGGTATTGTACACCAACTTTTATAATCGCGGTACAAACGAAGTATGAAACTCAAAATGCGCAAAATGTACAACTACAATAGCCATTCGTGCGATGAATACGAAAAAATAATTGGACAATATGGTGTAACATCGATAAAAACGTATTACAGTCGATATAGAATAGCCGGAGACATCATCATCTCGGTTACTTTCGACAGCCGTTTGTTGTTCGTAACCTCGAGTGCGTTTATTATCGTTCGATTTAGACCCTATCGGTATTGTACGTTTGTGTCTCGTATATACCTAAGCGCAAGAATACACGTATCGAATTAGCAAAAATTTGTAGTATCGTGAATATAATTTCTCGTCGTATCTTCCTCCACGAGAAGATCGCAAACGTTATTCGAAAAACACTTTTGACTTTCCTCTCTTTCCTCTCGTTCTTCGTTCAAGACGTGTTACGATTTCGTTACAATTAAAATCCGAGGTTCTAAAAATAAAAGAGGTAACAAAGAAAGTCGAAATTCGTCGAGAAACTTTCATTCACCGGGAATTGGTTTTAAAGTAGTTAACCCTTTTAGAGTTAGTGGTTTCAGTCTCGCAATTTCGTCTTATTTCTTTCAGCGATTCTCCGTATTTAAAACAAAATTACTTCCAGCTCTTTACTTCTAAAGCTTTTTTCTGCACAGTCTCCAGCAATTACTTTGATACTTTGCAATATTACTGTCCTTTCCGGTTTTCATTATTCGCATCTGCGCTACGTTCTTCCTTTGGCATGTACTGCGTATAAATGCGTATACTGTTCTACTCTGCACATTTTTTTCTGTCAAGTAAAATATTTCATGTCGTTTATGTTGCGTGTAATGCAGTTCGATAATTGAACTGTTCAGCCAGGGTTAAGTAACGTACAGAAAAACACATTTTTGAAATCTTTATTACCAACCATTATTTCTAATTATTCGTACGTATAACGGATCTCTCTCTCTCTCTCTCTCTCTCTCTTGTTCATAGACGTATCGTTTCTTACTACGAGCTGCTAGAAGTTAAACACGAAACAACGGTGTACACGAATAAGAAGGAAAATGGAGGTGAAATAAGGAGCAAGACGAAGAAGCAAGAGAACGGTAATGAAAAGGAGAAGTAAAAGAAAGAGATGGAGAAGCAAAATCGGCAACTCACATTGATCGAATATCTTAAGCATCGCTTTCTTCAGCTGCATAATCGTGCGCTGAGTGTGGCGGGGCGCCTCGACGAAATGGAACAATCAGGTTCACAAGACAGCGTGGTCGTCATGTAAGAATGAGCGCTGCTCTTCTCGCACGCAACTCGTTTCTTCGACAGAGCAGTCCATCCTCCGGTCACGAAAACCGCGGTGTCCTTCAAGGAGCGACCGTGCGTCTCGTAGGACGCTCGGTCGTCCGGCAGCCCGCTATTCTCCGCCACGACCGCATCCTTGTTCCTCGATGCCTTGTGCCGCTTCCTTTTCTTTCCCCTTTACCCCTTTCTTCGTCTTTCTGTGCCGCGCGCGCGTTCTCTGGAACCCGTGTGCTCGTTCCCTCTCACGATCAAACTCTCTTCTACTCTCCACTTGGCGTTTCCCGTTCCACACGAAACAACGCTGCTATACACACGCGTTACACGCGGCTCTCTACAAAAGTTGATTATATCGCGCTCGTGCGTGCGCTTCGAACTTCGGGGAAGCACTCTCGTCCTCGTCACTTCCGGTGCGCTGGAATCCGTACGATGAATGAACTGGCTTGTGTTGTAATCGCTCCCACGTTGCGGACCGACCTCTCGGGGCAAATTTCCTTCGATAACATCCACGTGCCTCGACGGTTCGACACGCACAGAGTCTGGCCGCCGTTTCGTGACGCTGGTAAACAACCATGCGAATAATTACTTTCTGACGATCGATATGCCGATCCGATGTCGAAAACGTCGCTCGTCGGAGACGACGTTCAATCGACTCGTGCACGAGCTGGAAGCCGACTGCTGCGCCTCCGATTCGCGACGTCCATCACTTCTGCATCTCAGGGAAGATCGTTAATCGTAAAGAATGTTCAACGATCTATCAAACTGTTCGTTCGAAGACGTGGCACTAATTGTTAACACGGTAGGGAAAACGAAAGAGCAACCGGTTTTCGCGAACAGCGTTCGATGGATTCAACACCCTCGAGACGAGCGCCGTATCTTCGTAGATCCAGCCAACGATATTCGACCGACTATCTCGTTTCCAGAGCTGCCGTCACGCTCGTCTCGCGATTACCACGTGCGCACGAAATGCGATGTAAAATACTTGGAACGATCGAAAGTCCATAAGGAATTAGCGCAGCGCGCTCTGCCCCTCGACGAACAGCTGACTTTCAAACGTATCTCGTCCAACTTCTTTTCACCCCGATCTAAAACACTTATTCCACGTTCGACAGGGAATATAGACGAGAAACGAGAGATTTACGAGCGCACTCTCCTTCCTGTCCACGTTTCCCTTCTTTCTTCTCTTTCCTTTCTTTTTCTTTTTTCTTTGTTACGCCAAACAAGGATACGCGAAGCGTACGCCCTGTCTTTGACGACTCAAGTCTTTCAGTCGATTTCAGCTGTTCTCTCTTTGTTCGACGAGCTGCGACTTAACCTTATCGTTTCGGTACGCGCACTGTTCCAACAGAGAAATCGAGCATTCTCCTCGTCGACTTCGTCGGCGATTTCGAAAGCGAGACAATTTCAATCGCGATTCTTAACGGTACTAAAATTCGCAGTTCCGAGCAAACGACTTTCCTTCTATCAATTTCGACGACTCGTCGCGAATCAAAACGTTGCACGGAGCACTTGCCGATCATGAGCGGGCGCACATGGCGTACACGACGACGGTGCACGCGCGCAGCTTGTTTACTTTCTCACTTTTGTGTCACCAGACTTTGATCCCAATTCGAACGTCAGCCGTTCTCTTACGCCTGTCGATTCAATTTTCACCGCCGTACGAAACGCGTTTGGGACCGACGCGGTGAGAATTTCGCAACACGACGAGGTTGTTTTCGTTGCGCGCTGAATTTGACGTTCGGCCGTGCACGGCAACGCGTTTGCGCTCCGACGACGGGCCAGGCTCGTCAAAACCGCGATTCTCTTTTGCTGAACTTCACACTCGGACGAATTGACTCTTTCGAACACTGATCAGCGTGTGCGATGGAAAAATGAATTCCGTACGAGGCAAACCACTCTCGGACTTGCACGAGCGAGAAACAAAAAGCCGGCCGTTACTGACGGAAGAGGTTTCTTTTTCTCTTCTTTCGTTGCGTTATGAATAACGCGCGTGACGCGCAAATCGCACGTAATGCCTCCTGCGCGAGTTTAACCGCGACTGCCGAGTCGAAGCGAATCGAGTCAGTCACGGTCTCGAGAGCCGAACAACCTAGAGAGAGGGAGACCGGGATGGATAGAGAGAGAGAGAGAGAGAGAGAAAGAGAGAGAGGAGAGAGGAGCGCGTATAACCGACTGCGATAGGCGGTTAAAAAGAGAGAGAAGATCGGGAGTAAGAGTGGGGGAGAGAAAGAGGCCGCGACAATTGTGCCAAAACGATTGACAGAGACGGTTCCTGAGGGCATCGAGGGGAAGAGGAGAGAAAACACGTAAGTAAGAAAGAAGAAGGGAAGATGGAAAAGTTGGTGGCAAGCGAAAAGAAAGCAGGAAAGATTTTGGAAGTTATAAAAAATTGTGGGATTCCAAGCAAACGTGTATATAATACGGAATCTAGTATCAGGTCGGTGACGCTATGAAAACGTAGCGCTCTTTTTATCGTTCGTTTCTTTTTAATCAAAATTCTTGAAAGAAAAGCGATTGGGAGAAGTATAGGAGCGACGATCAAGAAAAATAAAAACGCGAGTCGTTCGTTCTTCGATCGAATTAACGCGTTTTTACTTATTTACTAGCGTTAGATTTAGTTTCTTCTTGCGAGCAATTGCAAATACACGGCGAACGATGCGATCTAACATATCGATAGCAATTACGAGACATGTCAATTTGCAATCTGATTATCGTCGATAAACAAGAGTATATAGGATAAACAAAAGACAGGAGATTAACGGCAAAAAATCAAAAGCAGCAGAAAAACCGATTTGACCTTTATGCGAATATTTAATGTCGCGATTTGCAGTTGCGGAAATATACCGCGTTTTAGCACCGTTGTTCTACTATGTACGTAGGGGAAAAGTGTTTTCGCGCGAGAAATTTATTGATCACGGATAATACGAGCTTTCCAGTTGCAACAACCGGAAGCTTGTCTATCTTTGAAAATCCAGCTGCCGATAAAATAGCAAAGTGCACTGGCGTCACCAAAGCAAAAGAGAACGATGGCTTCGAAGACAGGCGACCAGATAAAAAATTGTTATCTATTCCGTTGGTCGACGTGTTGTGCTTACATCGGCTTTCGTCTGATAACCACGCGCACGTTCATCTATTTACATAAGTACTGGCTTAATAAGTGGCTGGTATGAAAGGAGAGAAATCGAAGGTGAAGAGAAGAGAGGACTTTATGCAGATTACACTTGCTTCTTGTTTTACCACGAATACGCGAAAAGCCGGTCAATTTTTCGACCGCTTTTCTTTGACGCTTTTTCGAACGAATGATTAACTTCGCGAAGACGATCCTGCTTATCTCGTGATACGCGAAAGACGAGATTACCAGTGTGAGAATTTGTATACGTACTTCGTGCCGGTACAATTAAATTTGTTCGCCGGCAGGCGTTTCGTTACGCTGCGGTTGCGTAAACGAAAATAAATTATTACGATGAAAAATGCAATTTATAATCTGGTTACATATACGTAGGGTGACTTTATGTATTGGAAATACAGACCAGTTTCGCTAACGATATCTAATTAGGCTCGCCGGCGTTTGGAGGCAAATATTAGACAGCAGTTTTAACGAAGCAAGTGCAATAAACTTTATGAAATTAACGACGAACGCGTCAACCGATTCACACGTAGTTTCGTGTGTACCTTCTGAAAGAAAGCTTGTAGGTATATGTTTTGCAAGTAAATATTTTTTTGCGCCAGGTATCTTTCTGCTTTTCCGCCTTCCTCCTCCCACACTCGAATAAACTGCTTTAAACTTTGCTGCTTTACGTTGGCGAGTTATTAATTAAACACTTGCTTACGCCTGACGAAATAAATACGATGGTGTATAAAGGTTGAGCAGAGCATTAAGTTTTCAATGAACTCTGCCTAACAATCTTTCCATCGTGCCATCGTAGGCCGAAATAACGTCACAGCGATTAGTCATCGCTGAGTGTTTTCACGTCAAAAAAGTTGCGATACTTTTCTATTTTTCCTATTTCGACCGTTTAATGTGTTAAACAAGAAGCTAACGAGTCCATAGTTGGACTGATCTATTTGAATGAATGTTAACAGCGATAAAATTACACGTGAAATCGAATCAAATTTTGGACAGTTTTAAGAATTAATTAATTCCAGACTTCTCGGAGCTATCGGTAATTTCTTACAATTTAGAACGGAACGAAGTCTACGGAATATGTGGTGATGCCACGTTATTTGCAGAAAGTATTTGCTTTTGTCTTCCTTTTTACTCGACAAATACGATAGATCGATGTTCCTTGCTCTAGAATAATGACTTTCTAAAAATGATAGTATGCTCATATAGAATTAAACACGAAAGACCCGCGTCCTTTGTACCGAAGATATTTTATTAACTAAATCAAACTTGTTACAGCTCCTGAAATATTTAAGAACAATTACGCTATGAAAATCACGACATAATTCCTTTTCCGATTGAACTTCTACGTTGTATCTTTTGCTCTTAAAATGTGGTTATTTAAAAATAATTTTGGAAAATATTCAATTTCATAAATCGATCATCAGAGTAGATACACGAGTGGGAACGCATAAATAGAAGCGAAGATTTAATAATACTAAATTCGTATACTGTTTATAAATTCTGTGATAAATAAATGTTTATTAATAGAATAGGAATGAACGTAAGTAATCCACGTTAGACGGTGCACTGGGAATTTAACGAAGAATACTTCGCGTGAACCTGCAGGAATCGTTTAATTAACTCAGTTTCGAGTTCTGTTTCATTACACGGTGGTCGAAAAATGTCTAACTATACGTGGCGCAAAATTTGTAAGAGATAAAAGAAGAAAATGGAAGTTCAATGTTCATATTATTGTTATCTTGCGTGCATTATAATCCAATATTTTTACATGCCTTAAATAACGTCTGCTCGATAAAATAATTATCATTATCAAAATGTTTCGCCCGCTTTGACATTTTGTCACTCGGTATATACGTACGTACATATTATAGAAAGAGAACAAATGTTTTGGGCGTTCAGTTTTTGTATCAAGCGAACTTCGCTAGTCGTAAGAGAAAAGAAAAGCTGAAACATATGGTAAATTGAAGAAGACGAATGATGAGAACGAACGGAAGAAGGAAAAGCGCAGAGGGAGTCGTGATATCGTCCACACGCGTGAACCTGTATGTCTCCATTCAAAGAATAAGATAGAAAAAGAGGAGAAATAATAAAATACGTGCCGAAAAAGAACGAGAAAGAGAACAAGAGCGCAAGACAGTGGAAGAGAGAGAGAGAGAGAGAAGAGGTGGAAAGGAAGGGCAAGCGAAGAAAGAAAACGACAGCTAAGTTGTTGGCTGTTCCGTCACGTTTTCACGCGGTAAGCACACGACGCACGCGCGCGAGCGCCAGCATAAGCACAAGCGCAAGCGCGGACGCGAATGCGAGCGTGCGAGTATTACCAAGGGGTCTTCGCGTACCTACACGAACTTTCCTCGATTATGCAACTGATGAGCTAGAGCCAGCTATTTCGGACTATCGTGCTGATACCGCTGATTATACATGGGTTATATAGACCCTCTCCACCTTTCTTTCGCTCTTCTCACTTGTCGTCAGTGAAACTTTCTTTTCCTCGCGTTAATATTTCAAATCCTACAACAGGATATCATTAGGCGAGTTTATTAAACGTTACGTTGCGTGCAACAGCTGCTAGAACGAGACGAGTCATCAGTTCTTGATCCGATGGAATCAAAAGTGTTGATAGATACTACGCAGATGATAAATTTCGATAACTGTCGGTCTTGCGAACGCGCGTTAACGAGCTAACGCCGTTTTAATGAAAGCCTGTTGAAACGTACTATTTTGTGACTGCGCGTGAAAAGACTGGTTAAAATAGAACGGACAACGAAATCAGAAAGTAATTCGAAAATCTGAAGAACGACGAAGGAATCGCAATTACACAATCTATTAGAAGATTCCCGCGGATGTCGCCGCTTTTGACGACTGAACTAATGAAAAACGGCTGGAAGCGCGGGCGTGTCCGGTCGTACTAGCACTGAAATGTCGGCTGCAGATCGGGGATTACCTCATGTTTCAGGAAACGTTGCATTAACCTCTTGTCTCTCTCTTTTCTACTCGACTACACGAAGTACAAGAAAAAAGTCGTCAAACGTGTCTACGATTCTTCGAAGCAGCTGTCCTATTCAAACGTATAGTAGTATTCAATGTATTTTAATTACCTTCAGCTTCCTTTTGCTCCGCAAAAGTCTGGCGCGCGAAAACAAACTTATATGTAACGAAGATTTAATAGGATCATTGCATAATTAATGTGCACAATCTTTTCAGCGAGAAATATCTCGAACGAACGCGTAAACGCGTAAATGAGTCACAAAGTTCCTGGAAAACTGTGATTACATATGTATAATATAAGTTGAGATAAGTAAGCAGACGGATTCTTGCCGCGAAATCACATTTCAAATTTTATGCCAATAGAAATATAAACGTGAAAGAGATTCCGCGAAAAATCTATGCTGCTGTCTCTATTCTTGGATGCGATCCAAGAATGACTTCGTCATGATCTTTTTAAGAAAATTTAAAAATTCTATTATATGTCTTAAGGAAATATTACCTACGTCCTATTTGCAATTCGTATTAGAAATTTGATCTCCATGGGCTGATTATTCTTGCTACGATTATACCGGAGGAGCTCTGCGTTTTAAAGCTGAAACGAAGCTTCTTAACGGAACATTATCGAGCATTGTCCTTTTGCAGGGAAAAATCTTTCATTTGCGAGCTAACGATTTATAAAAGAAACGCGATGCAAACAGTTGTAAAAGACATAGTTAACATCGAATTTATCGATATGTATAAATTATTTAATGCGGACCGTGTCTCGTAAAAGTTGCAACATCGATATTCGAGGAAGCAAGAATTATATCCATAAAGCGGATATTGTAATATGTTCCGATAAGGACATTGTAGGCTTCGGAGAAACATTGCGATGTCTGACAATGAGAAATGAATGAATGTTCCGGCAAAGTAAAAGCGTTTCGTTTGAAAGATAAATTTCATCGTGGCGCGGAGTCTGACGAATACGCGATTTCAAGATCCATCTGGCGTGCTCGCTATTACTCGACATGACCAAAGAGGAGGAACGAAAGGAAGAAGATTTCTCTTCTGAAGTCGCGCGTGTCACGACCGTTACCTCACGACGACCGGCAGTTGCAACTCTCTAATCGACCGGGTACTCGTTAAGGAATTCTCTTAGCAGCGATCTCGTAATTAACCCGTGCATCGTTTTCTCCTCCTCTTGCTGCTAAGCTTGCATTTTCGTGTCACAGTCTTAAGTAACATTCCCATTTTACACTTCTATGGTTCGCAAACAAATTTCTTTCCTGATAACGCAATACAACCATTCATTCTTTCCCGTATTTCAAAGAAAAGAAAAAGAAAACAATAAATAAACAAATAAATAAAATCGTGACAATTTTTAATCAAGATTTTAACGCATTCTATTACTGCGACTTGGTAACCTTCAGCAAAGCTGGTTTAGATTGTTAACAGCTTTTTAAATGGTGGAAAAAGAACGCGAAAGAAAGGAAAGTATCGTATAAGCACTAACTTGATAAAATTTATTGGATCAAAAAGAGAGAAAGAAATGATAATGATAGTTTTATCAAAAGGTCATAGAAAGTGGTCAAATTAGATAGAAAAATATATCACTTGCGTTAATGATTTTTTTTTTTATTTTACAGATATAATGGTATATGACGCAAAAATAATTACTCATAACTAGTCAAGCCTAGATTAATTTAATTTAATATTAATTTCTTATACTAAAAATTGTCTGTATGATGAATGTTACAATATATCAAACGGATCAATGAAGAATCAAAGAAAAACTAATTGAGTTTTGTACTACTTTTTGTACCAGTCGAACATAATTTATCATTCTGTACACTAATTGTCGCTAATTGGGGCTCGCTATACGTAATGGTATTACGAGACCTGTGTTAATAAAACTGCGATATATTTGAAATTTTCAAAGTTAATTTTGTAGTTTGCACAAAATGTGTGCATATCCAATAAGGGATGAAAATCCTACTATATCCTAACTTTTTAATTACATTTAATATATGCTACATAATTCGATATGCTATGCGGTGTTCGCGATGCCTAAGAAGTTTGACCATATCTGTGAAAATGCTATATAAATAAATCCGCGTGTATATGTATACAGATAAGACAGTGTTTAGAATATTTAATAATTATCATCATTATCATATGATTAAAAATATACCGTTATATATAAATAATTATTACCCTGTGTTGTATTATTAATGTTATATTAATGTTGTATTATAAATTATAAATCTTACGTCCATTTGACAAAATTACGGAGATATTAGTTGAATATGTTTATCGATTGCAATTACATATTATAATTAAACGCGAAGAAACAATAACAGCGGAAATCAACGAATAAAATATGTAGCTCCTTATCCTATAAAAAGTTACTTTATATCAGAGTGCTTTATATACATATATTTTATTAGCACAAAAATAAATTATAAAAAATATAAATAGTTTGTGCATTTAGGACATATTAATAAAACTAGTTTTCGCGATATATTGATTGTTATACGGATGTGATATATATATTATAAAAATCACATTCGTATAACAATGATACATATATATTATTAAAAACACACTCGTATAACAATCAATATATCGCGAAAACTAGTTTCATTAATATATCCTAAATGCGCAAACTATTTATATTTTTTATAATTTACTTTTGCACTAATTACACATAGTATTTAGCCATCGTAACAGATACATTTTAGAATTCATTTAAATGCACGCTATATATAAGGACTCTTGACAAGGAAAAAATGTACTGTCCTGTTTTAATTAATATCCTTTTGAACGTGTCTCCTGCATGGACAATTTGCAAAGTAATAGGAACAATTGCAACGATGAAACGATATAGCTGTTTTCCGGGATAGTTATAAACTCTTTAATTCAAAGAATTTCTTGGTCAGAATTTCGTTTCATAATCTGGACGGCTGGCTTTCAACGAGATCCTTCCTTCCTTTGTCGACTTGGATCCTCGCAGCTGCGCTTCTTCGAGCAGAAAACGCTCGAACGGATATGTCAATTAGGACGCCACTAATTCCCGGAGGTTGTGACCTTCCTCTCTCGGCCCACGTACGGGCCAAAGTAATAACATAACTTGTTTGGAACACGAGATATATCGTAAGACAGGATCGGCAGAAAGAGAGAGGGTAAAAGATCGGTCTGAAAGCGTGCCTCGAACCACGCTGCCATTGGCATTGACAAGCGTGTCAATGCCGCGGGAACGGTTGCCTCGATTTTCTGTCGCTGCTAGCTCCAACAAGGTTACGGTAGTTTCTTCGTATCATGATCGAAAGGTCATCTGTCATTTTTCATTCGTTTCGCTCGAACTTTTCGGATTGTCATATGTTGTGTTATGCTTACATTAATCATGTTATATTTGTACGTATTTGCTCCAAGTATCGCTCCTTTCGTATTTACCTTCGTTCATTTTGCTCGTGTCACAGCGCGAGATTGTCACATTTTTCGTTTTCTGCATAAGCAAGTTTGTATATAAAATACGATAAAAATGTACGTATGCGTATTCATTCATGTAGCATGTACATTAATTATTGATTCCATGTAGAAGAGTATGTTTAAACACATATGTGTATAAATATTTCTACGCAGAAATAAAATATTTACAATTTCACGCAAAAGTGTTCGTACACTTGGCGACGTCTTTTATGAACATATCGTGTCTGTTATACGACAGATATTTTGAAATTGCATTGGCATCATAATGGCATCCAATTGGCATGATTATATATATTGATAAAAATTTAAACGACTTTGGAGATGTATACACGAGTTACAAGATATTTCTTTTTTTTTTTTATCTTTATTTTATTATAATAATTTTGAGTACTTGTCACATCCGGTAAATTTCTGTAGCAGATTTGGAAAGTGTACCACGTCGCTTTTTTTCTTAGTAGAAAGCAGTCGTGCAGAGAATTTATATCAACGTTCTGTCATTACGGAAGAGGGTTCTTTGGATGTTTTCTATAGAGTCTTCTGGGTAGATTAACCGTGTAGAGATTCTTGGCTGTTATTGTGAAAATACGTCAGTCTGGTATTATATTTCCTTAGGTGGGTTATTTCTTCGGCTATCGTTGGAATTTCTTCCTAAATTCGTTGTCGCGTACGTATCACGGTGTGTCAACTATTATTCCAAGCGCTATGGTTACGAGATATTTGATACAAGCGTATTTGCAAATATATTTTACGCAGACTACAAAATCATTTAAATATGCAGTCATCCCTAATATTAATAAGTCTGAATATCGAATGAGATCATCCTTAACGCTTATTGTATGCTCAAAGTGACTATTCGTATTCATACTATTCATATGTATACTATTAGTATACATTAGTGTATTAATTTTTTACCAGATATTAGTTTGTGATAAACATACCTTGCAATTTCTATGTAGATTTAGCTTCGATTCAAATTTGTCCAATATTATCGTGGCACTATAGCGCCTTATTATAGCGTTAATAAAATTTCAAAATGTTTTATATAGCACACACAATATACGCACGTAGGTAAAAGTTTTCTATATAAAGTGTACGAATACTTTCGCAAGTCAGTGTATATAATATTCGCCAATGAGATTGATTTCCAAAAAATTGTCGTTTCAATCAGTCCTTGCAATTTCTTCGAATTACTACAGACAACTATGGAATTCGATATCGAGAACAATTCGATGTAATCTTTGAATAAATAATATCTAGATTTCTGAACAATGAATGTTGATGCAATGCCCGAATCTTCAACGTTCTAAACGTTTCTAGTTCAAACAATCCTGCTTTTATTAGTACGGTGCAATCTGTTCCGAATTGTTTCGTACACGTTCCAGTTCTTCGATGCAGATCTGAAACGTGGAAACGTTGCAACAAAGCGCAACGTACATACCTATTATTAAACACACGATCGGAAACCGAAGCACCGCAAGTTATGTGATTTAATAAACTTCGTGAAAGTTTAAAGTCTAAAAGCCGTAAACAATTGCTTTACTTATTTTTGTAACTAGAAATCGTCGCATACTATTAAAATAAATGATTTAGTCTCGGTACAATTCTATGGAAGACTTGCAATTTAGGATCAGTAAATTAAAAGGAAAGATATATCGTTAAAGCAACGATGCATTGTTATTAACTTTGTAAATAAAATTGTACGTGATATCTTAAATTATTATTTTTTAATTATTATTTTTTAAATACCATTTTGCACTTTATAGAAATGATTAAAATTGTCGCTATATCTTTCTAGTATTTTCTTAATACATTCGTTCCAAAAATATAAACCAACATTCCTCGTTTCTTTAAAAATAAACTCCTTTTACGCTATGCCTAGTGACATAATTATTCCGTACTGCAAATATACATATAGTTTCTCACTATAGCGCTGTACCTATAATTTATGTATCTTATCTATCGTCTATCGTAAGGAATATTTTGCTATTTATTGAAATATTTATGTCGCATATTAACCGTGTGGTTTTGATGCTCGTTTATTTTACGTTCAAGCATTGAATATTGAATCAACATTAACATTAAATCGAAATAAGCGTCGATATAAATCATGTTTCGAAAAAATACAAATGAAATATATAGCTTTTTGAAGAACAATTATACGATATATGTTAATTGTAGTCCACATTATATTCGCAATAATTCTGATTAAAATGAAGCGCGTAATTAGCGAACGTGTGCAAATGAAAACCGTATTGCAAAATTATTATTATTGCAAAATCTATCATTAAGATATGAGAAACGTACGATCAGTTGCATGCTCCAATCCCAAAAGACCTCTGAGAGTTTGTGAATTAACTGGCCAGGGTCAATAAGTGGGGGTCAAACGAGCACGGCTCGTATCAAATTAGCCGGTCGCGGAGAAATTAACCCCCGGGCCAATTGCATGCTTCGCGGCCGCAGCCCTGTCAGATGCGCGACGAGGACGAACAACCAATCGCTGCAACGTTACATTAATCGCCAACGTTGTCTCTTTTTTTCAATCGTATCTCTAAACTCGTGCAAAAGCTGCCCGAACGACACAAGAAACCGTCGTGTTTTACTTTTTAGGAATTTTTATTGCGCAACAGTGCAACAAACGTTACCTTTTTCTCCAGACGATACTGTTTTACATAACTGCGTATTATTTAATATGTTTACAATCTAAATGTACTCTTTATCATGCTTGAACTCTTTACGAACGAGTACATCGTTATTCCATATTTTCTTTGTAATTTATGCATTCAATCAACCACGATATTCAGTTTATTGTCGCTGGATGGTACTTCAGATTGGACGTAAGAAACTGCCACCGAAGAGAAATAAACATCAGGAAGACAAATTTATTCTAATAATAGCAATACTTGGTCTAAGTAACCGGTAATACGGAAAATCGTATTTTCCCTGATTAAGTATCGATTAAGTAGTTCCTTATCGCGCCATATAATGTTCCAAACGAGTTCTTTGTCTTAATACGGACAATTTGAAAAGTAATCTGCCTTGTCTCAATTGCTTCGTTTTTTTCGTCGTAACTTTCTTGGCGTTTTTATTCGTTACTGCGACTAAGAGTTAAGATAGATTCCCCTTGTCGCTCTCCTCGACTAACAGTAATAACTTGGAACCACCAGCTCGCAATAATTGCACTTTCGCAAGAAATCGAGCAGGTGATGCGAATGTTCTCTTGGCATTTAGTTTTGCCGTTAAGCACGGATATGAAATGAAAACGCGAGTAGGAAATAATACGCCTATACATATGGACTTACCGGGCTTCCTGCGCGAGCTCCAAAGCACTGGAGGATGCGCGGAGGCGGCGACGGCAGCGGAGGGGTTACCGGCGGAGGCAGCCAGCTTGACTGCGTTCCGCGTACCTAAAACAAAATCAAAACAACGTTCATAACCATGTGCGGTTAAGCCCTCGATTCGATACATATTTTTTCTCTTTTTTCTTTTCTTTATTTATTATGGGAAAGTGTGTCGCGCGGTTGCTCGAATAGTAAAACACGGTAAAGCGGCATTTTCTCTTTTCTTCGCGTTTTCCTTCTTCCGTTCCACTGTATCAAGGAGGAAACGGAACACATACAAACGTATATATACATACGGTGGAACCTTCGAATTAATAAAGAAAAAAAAGGGGAAGCTTTCGGATGGGAAGAATATTTTGTTCCGAATCGTAATTATTTCATATTGATAAATTATTTTACAGTTAAAGGTATTTTACCGTTGAATAATGCAGTGATCTTTTTGTTCCGCGTCTCTTTCAAAATTTATCTAAAAATTCTTCTTCAAATATCGTAAACGTTTCGATGCGTCTTTACGGTTGTGTCGCTTGGGACGCATCTCCCGTTTCACTGCGATAGTTAACATAATACATTTTGTTTTCCAGCTGGTTCCAATATTCGTACAACAAAACATTTTGATCGAACGTAGAAACGTGTTGGTAATAAATGTTCAGATAATGAAGATTTCGCTGTACCTGTAACGTTAATACGTATTAGGTGTCATTAACTATAGCGATTTGTAAGATTGTCCGACGTTTGTGGTTATGCTACAATGTGCACTAACGGGGTCTAGGTGAAACTACGATGAGGTTTCCTGTTCAGAAAGGTTGAAAGATTTTTGTTGAACCATACTTCTGGTGATGTTGATTTATGCAAAATGATGTTAAATATATGCAATGTGGGTATATGTATACATAATCCCATGACGCGTGAGGGTATGGACGTTACTGGAAGATTTTCAAATGTGGCGGAATAGGGCAAAAATTATTGCTGCGGAAGTATACCATCCGTAAAGTGATATTTTGATCGACGTGATGGTGCTTTTATGGTTTGGACGTGAAAGGTCGCCGTCGGAAAATAACCGTGAATTTTCCAAACTCACGGCGTTAGCGTGCGGCAATTAACCGAGAACAGAGCACAATGAAAATGAACAAACGAAACGTTGATTTTATCTATCTTGAACTATCCCGCACTAGTGAGTAAAGAAAATAATTGACAAGAACGGCGTACGTGTTATACGTCATATTGAATTAAGAAAATATCGGAGAATTTATCGACGTAAAAGTATTGATATTTTTTAAATAAATTAGGGTATCGCTCGATTTATATATATTTCCCTCTTTTTGTGTTATGAAAATTGATATGACAGAGACAAAAGAGTCTACCCCCAGCCTTCAACAAACGTGCATTTATCATTTTTGATAATGAAACATAACACGAGCCAGTGTGTCGGATTACTTCGTCTTACATTCGCTTTAATAAGCTTTATTGACGATTCTTGTAACGACGATAATCTGACGATGTCTGAAATAAGCGGTTCGTCGCTTTTATTTCTAACGGTATAACAAGATCGTTTTACTTCATAAACAAATTTCCCTATCCTCTTGCTTTTATCTTTAAGGGCCTGCGGTGTTGCATTATAAGCGTTACAAGCGTTAAAATTATATGCTAATGAAATGGAAATTGGACGACTCGCTTTAAGAATTAATCAATATTACACCACCGATACATCGAAAATAAGTGCAGTGGTATCTTGTAGTTGTACATAGAGCACTGGAATATCAGAAGAACAATTATTTGTGATTCTCTATGCCAATAAATTACATTCAATTTTTCAACATTTTCATCTAAAACAATCGTCTAACGTAACATAGTTAAATTTATGTAGTCGAGTAAAAGATATAATGAAACTCAAGAATAAAATCAACTCTGTATGCCACTGCTAATATTTCAGTGTATAAATTATGGAAAGTGTATCTACAAAACTAATGGCAATACGTAAGAAGGATTAGAATCGACTTATTTGCGGGATAACCAACACAAAGAATCAGTAGCTTTAGTATCGTTAATAGGATTTAAAGCACTGACGTAATTAATACATGCGTAATTTTCACTTCAGATTTTGTACCGCTATTAAGATGTTTGAATGCACGATACACGTTAATTAATTGGCGAGTCAGAATCAGTACGAGATTTTAATTTGGTAACCGAATGAATTAAAGCTTTGAAATATGTAGGTATATCGTAGGTCAAATGCATAATCGTTTATTTAGTCCGACAAATGGTTCCGTAAATGACATTTATCGTTAATATAAAAGTGATCGTTATCTAGATACAAACAGATGTAACTCTTTCGTTTAGAGTGCGAAAATTAACGAATACAGCAGCCATAAATATAACATATTTCGTCGAGGATCGATAAGCAGTAACAATGTATAATATAGATAAGAGGCGTGCTACGATTATGTACAGAGAATCGATACAGACAATTAATTATATTAAAATAAATTATAGCTGATAAAATCATCATATTGATTTTCTCCTGTGGCAAGTTCAAAGTATTATAAAATTAACGATGTACATTTACAATCATGAAATACACTAATGGTATAAGATACAATAATTTACAACGATTATATAATAATATTATAGGATTAAAATTATAATCTTTATCGCGAAGCTCACATCCTCAAAGTTTCGCTAAAGAATACTTATAATTCATAGTGAAATTGCTAGTATGTTTAGGTACTTTTGCCTCCT
This sequence comes from Bombus soroeensis, assembly GCA_014737365.1. NCBI lineage: Eukaryota > Metazoa > Arthropoda > Insecta > Hymenoptera > Apidae > Bombus > Bombus soroeensis. The sequence continues at coordinate 156,854 of JACXIL010000056.1, read as the reverse complement.
TAGAAGATTACCACCTATTATTTATTAAATAATAGACACGAGATCCAGGCATATTTCAAACTTGCCAATTCAATTAATAATTTTATAAATACACATGAGCCGCATATTTGCAAAATCGATTAACTGTATAAAACAAAAAGCAGAGAAAATTGATGAAATTTTACTACACGAGATAAGCGATCGATTTATCCTTAAAGTTTGAAAAATTTCAAAATCTGAAATTGACCTTGGCCTGTAAATGGCTCGAACTAGATACAGACCAATAGAAGCACAAAATCGACTTAAACAGAAATTAAGTTCGGCTTCCTAAAGTCTTCTTTGTCAGCGGGCAATTAACAGATATTTCTCCCTTTGTTTTTAAATGCATTTCAAAATCGTAACCTGTCTCGCGCTTAAGAAAGATCCAGTGTTTACGCCTGATTCGCACAAATATCTCACCATAATGAGAAATAACGTGGAAGTTGGGAAACGAGCATCGCAGGAAATTACACACAAAACAGCAAATGAACATCGAACTTGACGAGAAGATGACTTACGAAAACAGTGAACGCTATCGTCGTTTTCAGGACTCGATGCAGAGGTATAGCTGCAGGTGCAAATGCAGAAAAGTTTCCTCCTGGTGTCGCGATTGGTGTCGCGATTCGTCTCGCAACGACCCTGCCGATCGAGTGCCATAGCGATCGGCAACACACCGCGTCGCAGCACGTTTACCAAGTCGAGGCGAGGCGAGGCGAGGCGAGGCGAGTGGAGCCAACTCGAGTAAAAGAAAGAGGGTGGAAGTAGGTAGACTAGCGAGAAAGGAGGTGGAGCTGTCAGGCGAATTCTCTCTACTCATACGAGGATTCAGTATTAGCAAGTGGAAAGGAAGAGCGAACGTGCGTGTTTCGATACGATTTCTCATCGAGTCATCCTCCTACATCCACCAACTTGCTGTCCCTACGCGCGATATCGATACGAGGCTAGGTACCACTCGAATTCGAATTCACAACGGGGTTCATCGCCGTGGCAAGGCGTACACCTCTTCGTGCCTAACACAATCATTAAGAAACGGGAACGTTAATTAAACGCCCTGTGATTACTAGGTCCAGTTGCGGAGCTCATCAAGCTAATGGCCGCTATTATAATTACGTCGATGCTTAGACGAAATGCTATTTTTGGCGTCGTTCGTGCGCAGCTTGCCGATACAGGCTGGGAAAGCGACACGACAAATTATTTCCGATTACGAAGAAGTAGCAGATGGGAGTCTAAATGTGTCCTCGGAGCATTGGCTGATGTATCCGTTTCCGTGACAGTAGGAGACTTCCAAAAGTTTCGCTGCGTCGAAGAAAGTAGAATATTATACGTCGAAGCTCGAAGGATGACCCAATTAAATCTTATCGCATGTAACTTTCTTTTACAGAGTTTAGTCAAGAGTAAGGAATATATAGTAGATGATTATTAATGATAAAATGGAAATTGCGATAGAGACATTGTTGATCTCTTTCTCCAACGTACTTGGTTGAAGTTAGTCGAATCACAACTTTTATCTTCGCTTCTTCTCATTAAAAATTCTAAAAGAATAAATAATGTAACGTAATGTAAGTGAATGTTAACGTAGTTTTTATTAAAATAGAAAGAAATATCTTTTTAAATAATTAACCGCGGAATTTAGTTTTGGAAATCTCTCACAGGGTTAGGTCGTGCAGTGCGTAAATAAATACGACGAGTATACGCGTCAAACTCACTGAAATAAAGTTTTTGTTTGATGTACATACTCGTGAAACGCAGTTACGAGCTAATCCATAATGCATTACTTTAATCGTATCACCTTTTAATTTTTTTCTAAATGTCTGTCATTTATTATCTGAAGCTTATTATTCTACCCTTTCGTTTAATTGTATCTATTTGTATAAAGAAAATTTGCGTTTTAAAACGTTTATGACGAATTTTAATATGATACAAACAAAATATTAGATCGTAATGTATTTAATGTGTGTCTGGGCTATTACTCACCTAGTTTGTATGAAGAATTGTATATATAGTATATCGCGTTTATCGCTTTACGTAAAATTGTAGGTATGTTGCTTTATGCTCTTCGATCTCTTGCCATCTTTTAATTTGAAATAATATTGAAGGTTCTTCGCTATTTTCTTTGCAACGCTACACCAAATACGTACAAAATTCAAATTAATTAAATAAAAAGCGACGATACAGCAGTATTTTTCGAAAATAATGTTGAAAACATGATATCTTGCTGGCAGAGGTCTTCCAGTCCCAATGACACAGTTAGATAGTTCGGCTAATACATTTGCTTTTAACTTAGTTTTTAAAAATCAAAAGCATATTTATTTTAATTGAAAAAGAAAAAGCCGGTATTCTATGTGTTAGAGTCCAACATTCGTATATTTTAATAGTATTTTCTAGAGAACAATATGATTCTATCTGTTTATGTTCCATATGCTACAAAGTTTTTGAATACATCTTCGTTTAGCTTTTCCACAAAACTAATTAGTAAATAAGCGATTAAAAAATAATCCTCGATGAATGAAAACAATCAAGAAAAGAAAATCATAGATCCAAGCAGCAAATATTTGATGAACATGAGAAATAAAATTATTAAACATTGGTATTAACTTCTTGTTACATTTACCTGTAAATAAACGTACGCCGATGAAATTACACATTATTTTTTGTAAATTTTGCTCGTTCTTTATGACTTTGATTATAAAATATCAGTGGTATCAAGATAATGAGAACACAAAGGGCGCGCAGGACTGGGACCTCGCTATAATTTATCGTTGACATTTTTCATTGTCGGTCCTGTTTCATAAAATAAAAAGAGCGTACGACACGCGCTCAAAAGTTGAAAAACACGAAATAATCCAATTTCATATTTCGCAATTTTTTCTCCTTTTCCTCGGTAAATAAAGGCTTTAAAATAATTCGTATAATATTTAAGTCTTCATCTAACGTTAATTGGATTAACTTTTCCTATTGTTTATTATTATTGGATTATTGCTATAAAAGCTTTCGCGTATTACGTCATCCATCGTAATAAATCTGACGCACAGGGATCGCTGAAACTTTTAATAATTTCAGATTGAGAACCTAAAGAGATTTCTACGTGATATCGTTACCAATCCATCGCGTAAACATGGTAAAGATGGAAAAATGATATGACAGGAAAGTTTTAATTGAAACATCTTGGCCTTATCCTCTGCAATTGTTGTAGTCAGTGAGAAGCTACTATCTCAAGCAAAATTGTTCAAGATTCTGTATATATGTACATATTGAAGAACTTATTCCGATTCTGCAGTAATCCTCGATGTCGTTTGTATGTGCAGAGAATCACTGTAGTCGGTGACGGATTTAACCCTTTGGGTGCCTGAAGCTAACAATCATTTAGGGTTCCCTGAGCTAAGCCAAATTTTGAGGAAGCTTATCCTGGCTAAATCGATGTTTGTTAAACTAATAAGTAATCGACATCTACGTTTAAAGATCGTTTGGCTGACCTGTCAGAACATGATATTAAGAATATTGATTTCATGTGAAGTAATTAAGATGCACTGGCCAGTTCAAAACTGCTTTCAAAACTCTCATGGTTAGTCTCGTTGGAGGATTTAATCGTTTTTCACGTACTCTAGGAAACGCAAGAATCTTCCAGAACAGTGTTCAGAATGGGTCCATCGATCGCTCGATGGGCGTCTCGAATATTCAAATGACTATAACGTGCTGATTCGATAAACATCGTTTTAGCCAAACTAAAATTTTTATCCCCGGTCTTTTCGTACCAACAAATGTATTTTAAGTAATTCTGACAATCATCTATTAATCTGCTTAACAAGCACTTTCGGGTACCGTAGAGTACCGGAGCCCGACACTTACAGCGTCATTAGCGTCAAGATAAATCCGCCCCTGACTCTAACACATGGAAAGCACGTAACTAATACCAATGCTTCTTGCGACGATGATACTCTGATATCTTTTTGCTCGCTTCTAAACGATCCTTTGTTTTGCTACAAGTGGTAAGGTGGACTCCACTGATCCAGGAAGCTACATGTGAGTTTCTATCGTTAAGTTACTCGAAGGAGCTCTGGAGAAACACATACTTCCCCAAATCAAACCCGATACAACGAAATCAATTGCTGCATTGAATACTCCGTGCTCCACGCCTATTTTAGATAATGAATTAATTGCTCAGTTTGTTGAGCACAGCGAACCCTCGTATAACGCGGCGGATATGCCCCGTATTATGGGAAACAGCATTACGGGAATCGCATGTATTATACACGCATACAGAGTTCGATCGAATAACACGCAAAAGCTGGCACGACGTGATTCCTTGCGGGAAAATAAGAAAGAAACATGGAACAAAAATTGTTTCGTTCAACGTGTTACGGCACATGTTATTCGGCTGCGCCTTGTATAATTAATATTCAATATTTAAGTCCATTAGTAATTTATTAATTTAACATGGTTGGATAAAATTTAAATTTTCTTAGTCCTGCCCAGTCGAGAACTAGTCACGTTCGTGTATACTCGATCGATTTTCCAACTCGATTTTCTCGAAATCTAAGTCGTGAATGGACAAATTTTATTTCATACTTCTTTTCCCGGTTCTCTTCGAGGAAACCTGTCGTACCAGCTTCCACGTGTTGTTCAGTCAGACCCTGTGTACGGACTGCGAGTGTGAATTATACAATTCAAATATGTTCTAAAGGGTTTCCAATTTAATCCTTGTTTAATTTAGATTAATGAATATATATAATAATAAACGTACAATCATCTCGAGATAGACGTTTACACGATGTACCTTATTTAATCTCGATAAAATCGGAAGATTGGTGAATTCAGTGGAAACGCGTCACTCGACGCTCCGCGACGATGCATCGTAACGTGTCCCACAGTTAGAATAGCACGAGTTTACTTCGAGTACGAAAAATTCAAAGATGTTTGATAATAGCTGTGTATAATGCAATAACTACGACAAGGTGATTGATGAAAGAAAACTTATTTCAATAAGCGTTCGAAACGATGACTAACCACTTCAATACGTTTCTATGAACGATTAACGTGTGACTCTCTGTCTGTCTTTGTAACTTGCTGACTAATATTCTGTTTGTTATACTCTACAGAAAGAAGTCTAGACGTGTAAAGCCGATCCAACGTTGAAGGAACTTTCCTCCTATCGAGCATTATTTTCATCGCTTGTAAAAATGCATTTTTCTTTGTTGATCACTCTACCGTAGTTGTTTCATCATTCGCAGCTGTTACCGAACATTTCTAGATTTTTCCTACTCAAAGTAACACGAATCTCATGGTATTACAAGCTACTGCATTGGTCTTAACCTCAGCTGTGATGGTAAAAGTATATAGTCCTATCTAAAGAAACACGAACGATATGGAAAAATCTTGGAAACTATGACCCTGAGAATACCATTCATGATTACCATCGTGGATTTGCCCCTCGAAATTAAGTAACGTTTCCCTCCGACGTCTTTCCCTATCATCGATAATAAGTGAGATATCTAAGGTAGTCAAATTAGGCGAGACACCCTGTACGTAGAAAATTATGGTACGAATATCTGAATTACCTAGAACTTTGACATTTATAGGTCACAGGACTGGATGACACGAAAATCATCTTGGAAAACGACTGCAAATAGTAATTTCAAAATAATGTGTTCTTTATAGCTGATGACTCTCTGTTATAGGATTATCATTTATTTGCTTGTTTCAATACTGTGTGCTATACAGTGGAAATTCTGAACCGAGGGAACGTTATTAAAAATTCTACAAGTTAAAAATTAAAATATAAAATCTCGCAACATATAGCAATATGGTTACTGGATTTAATTAATAATTAATAATAAACGAATAGAGTATAAACATACTTTTGCTTTTAGGTTATATGGGAAAGTATATATGGACTTTATAGCATAAAGGACCCTTTTCGTCTGTTCCATAGACTCTGGTAGCCTTTAAAGGGCATGTTAGGGTCGTTCTCCCTTCATCGCCTGTATAAGGTAAAACAATTTGAAATATTTCAAAGGAACGCTTAATCAAAAGGAGTCGTTTGCGTACTATCTGGCGTGTGTTTAAAAAGCCAGCAATTCTTTTTTTTTTTTTAAATCACCCTCTCGTTTAGAAAAAATTAAAGTCTAAGATCGTGTGACTTAGAATTCACTTCAGAAACTCTTCATATCATTGCACGTGTTGTAAAATTACGATATTTCAACGGTTGCATATAAAAGATACAGTACGTTATAAAAGCGTAAAGAACATGGTTGTGTATCAAGCAGTGAGAGATTACGTCTGGAAGAAGAAGGGACAGGCAAATTCCCGAAACGAACGTCGAATTATGAAAATCGTTTAGCGATGATTCTCATAGTAGCGGATAAAAGTCAGCTAATCAGTTAGCTGAGGCAGAAAAATATTTGAACAGAAACGTACGTGTGCCAACTGTTGGAAGATCGAATTCTTCCGTGTCGAATTTTTCAAGTAACATTTAACCCCTTCGCATCGGAGGATGAAATATCTTGCTACGCAATGTCGTTCGTGATATACGCTTTGCACGAGATATCTTGCAACGCAATGTCGTTCATGTGATGCTTTGTACGAGATATCTCGCGATGCAATATCATTTGTGTGACTCTTCGGACGAGATATCTCGCACGTCTTTTTATTAAAACTTCAGATATCTCGTCCAGTGATTCGCGTAAAAGTCAATCCGTAAGACGTTGAGTTTGTAAACGTTGAAAAACGAGGCTCGAGATATTTCGTTCAAAGCGTCACATGGACGATATTGCGTCGCGAGATGCCTATTTCGTACAAAACATTGTACGAAGGATATTGTGTGGCAAAATATCTCGTCCGAAGCGTATCATAGACAGGCATGCGTGACGAGATATTTCGTTCTCCGATGCGAAGGGATCAAATGAACACTTTTACCTTTAGAAACATATACAGCGTGGATTAAAAATCAGTCGCCACTATATTTCAGACACTTTGGATAAAAAAATGTTTCGAACGACAGTTAATCAGCTTTCGATCGATTATAAATTATGGTGTCAAGAATTTCGAAAAAAAACCTTACTTTAACATATTTCTATATTTTTAGACGGAACAATACGTTCTCTTTTATGTACCATTCGATCAGTTTTTAATTCTTTATGAAAAAATATTAAGATACTTGGATCGACGAATGATTGAAAAATATTTTAACTTCAATGTTGTAAAACTTATGATATGAAAGACAAAGAGAAAGCATAAAAAGCGAAAAGTACTATGCTACTTTTCCTCGTCTTATTTTGTCCGACTGTTGCAAGTACCAGAAAAATCGTGCAGATTGATGTTCCACGACTACCTTGTATGTTTTACAACCAATCTAAATTTTAATTAATTTATATCTGATGATAGAGTTAGAGCATGAAACAAATCGGATGGTAAATACTGGAAATATCCAACGGAGCATCGAGTTTGTGTAATAGTTTTTTTGTGTTTCTGAAAATTTCGTGTTTACCAATGGAAAGATAAATAGACGCGGCTATTCAAACACAGATAGCGTAGAATCGTAAGAAATAAAATGCAGGAAAAATGTAATCTACAAGCAATTTCATCTTTTACATTGATAATAACAGCAAATACACATTATGCTCTATGTACCAAAGAGCGATAATGCGAAACATTATCGCCGTCGCAATCGTTGGACATGAACGTAATCGACAGAACATGAAACGATTCACAGCGAAATCATTAAACCATCTACGATACTACAAATAAATAGGAATTTAAAAAACGTGTCATAAACAGCAATTTTTCGAAAATTTAATCGAGTCTATCTGTCATGATAAGACTTGTCGCAGTTCTATAAGTTACATCTTTCTGCAATTTATAATTACATTTTGTTTCGTATTGTTGCGCGATTCGCTGCACGACATGATTTTTGCATGCTACTTATCTACAGACTTTTACACCACACTTTCATACCGTAAACTAATCAACAATACGATCTGTACGCTTTTATATACAACGATACGAGCTCATACGGGGATCGACTATCTTTTTAAATATCCGCGGTCATTAATGAAGCGATCGCCCGATCGAACAATCGATCTATCTCGTTTGCGGAGGTATCTTCTCTGATAGGATTAAAGTCGCGCACAGCAACCTCATACTGTCGCAACGATATACGATAATTTATAACAACTGACAAGTTGTGTATTCGTTCAGAAAATAGTTGGAAATACCCGTCTACTTATAGGAAGCACGTAAAACGATGGAATGTACTCATTGAAAGTTAATTAGTTTCATTTATACGTCGTCTAAAATCATAGAAAATTTTCTGTTTAAATTCTTTAAATAATGAATATCGTCGTTGTTTCGTACGTTTAAAACGACGACGCGATTTGAAAATCCCGCCGATAACGAAACGCAGTCTGTCGCACTTCTACGCTTCTTCAATGTTGAAAATACTATTCCAAAGGGAACTTATCGTCGAATTACAGCAATTTATTGTAATAAAATTATGGATGAATCATCGATAAGACGATGGGTACGGGAATTCAATACCGTTTAGTTTAATACTGTTTCGCGTTAAGCAGAAACATACGAAACGACTTCGTCACAGATACTAGACGACATCGATCGATTCACATGATAGTTTTTTTTTTTTTTGCCAAATTTAAAGAATTTTTGGACTAGACACAACGCTTCGCGAGAAACTATTGTGTTATGTAAACTCGCGGTGGAAGTATATCGTAAAAGTAGGCATACAAAGACTTGTGTAACGTTACGGCAAGTGCTGAAACAGGAGTGGCGGTTGTATGGCTAAATAATTAAGTATGTTTACTAAAGGTACAAAGGAAGGAAACTCTTTAAAATACATTTACGTTATTGTTATTTCAAAAGAGATATTATTTTCCGAATGGTCGTCGCAGATATGTCGCTTTCAACTTCTGCATATAGATTCTACTTTGCAATTGCTAAAAAATTACGTTTCAGCGTATTTATCTATAAATTACCATGAGTTTAGCTACACACTAAGAATGATTTATAATCGCAGAAGTTTTCGCTAATAAATCGAGAAAATACATATTTCATAGATAATATTTCTTATGTGGCATAATTTTCCTTACATCGCATATATCATCTGTCACAAAAAAATTGACTTATCTTTTGTATATTGAAATTTCATGTATATTCATACTTGTTTTTGACTTATTGGACTTGATAATTTAGCCTGCATTCGCGATTATTTATTTCTTAATACGACTAGCAAGATTACACTGTAGTACAACGTTGCTCCAGCAAAGAGATATACCAACTCATTCAAAACAAATCGAATGAAATTGAATAGATTATGTGGAAAAGTTGAGTAACTCTAAATTTAAAAAAGATTCTCCTATGCAGAATACCTTTGACCATCATAATTTGTAGATGTAATCATAAAATATTCATTGAACACTTTTTCACTGCCTTGTATTCAATGACAAATATAATCGTTAATATTCGAGAATATAATTCGTATCGAGATGAATTCGCAGACTATAACTGCGGATGATTCAGTATCACTTACGATCGACCATCAATCATGCGGTAAAGGAAAGACAGTTCTCTTCATTAGTTCATTAGTAAGTTACGAACTGTAAAAGTCAAACCAGTTTCGCAAGTACACGTGAATTACATCTACTCGTATCGAGGGTCATACGAGGATGACTTTATTAAACAAAGATTTTTAATATTTTCATTTTATATTCATTTTATATTTAAAATATTTTAATATGCAATATTTAAGTATATTAAGAAAGAAGTTCATTTGTGTTCTCGAAAGAAATAGCTGAAGTTAAGAAATTACAGTCTAACTTTACCCAACATGTAATACGGTTTAACTTTGCCTAACAATAATTTTCAATATTTGGTTGAAAATTGATCTTTCGACATCGCTTATACGAAACAATCGCAGTTGTTCGAGAATAGCTTCCAATAACGTTGTGCCAAAGCAGTTCGGCATTCGAGGTATAAGCGTTTCCAGAGCAATCGGATGAAATGGTCGAATATTTGAGATAACGAAGCAAGAGTTCGTCGTTTGGAAGAAAAACGCATAACGATCGTCCACTTGCTCTCCATTTATTAACGAGTTGGCCAGGATTAATTTGGTGGGCAATCTTTGCGAGAAAATAGGGTAGCGGTGCGGTTAACTTGACATTTACGGCAGTCAGGAGGATAAATCCGTGAGCTTTATTCGAATATTGAAGTATTACGTTTTAAATGTTTTACCATATTAAATGCATCGCACAACGTAGAGAATGAAATTCTGGTTCCGAGAAAATCGAATTTGAAATTTATCGACTAAATCACGTCCACGCTCCGTTTTCTCCTAAACGAGATTTTTACGCAAAAAGATTTCGTTTTACATTCTCGCGCGTGGAATAACTTCCTGTCGATTTTTTACTCTTCCTGTCGATTGTTTATTCTTCCTTTCCTTCTCGACGACGTCATTAACAACGTGTAATGCTGGTTATTGATAGTTAAATGGAACGGTAGAAGTGTTTATTGCTTTAAATAAATTTGAAAAGGTTCTCAACAGCCTTCGTATTGCAGAAAGATTCCTCCAGTGGTTTGGGAAGTTTGGTCCGATTTCGTGAGCTTCTCGGTTTCTTTACAAAAGATTAATACGTATGAAAGAGTTAATGGACATTAGCATGCGTTGCAGCGAGATTGTTATTCTTGTTCAATTGGTAGCTTGTTCAGGTGGTATTATTCTCGTTCAATTGGAAATAAAGCAAAGATACATATAATTGACAAGTTTCCAAACTTTCTCTCTAAAATGAAACCGCGAACACAATTTCGTTATTCTTGATTTTCGTTCTATTTTGTGCCATAGAATCTCCCTCGCTGCAATTTTATTTATTAATAACGAATTTACGTACACGTTGTACTAAACGTAAGGAAAGAATTTATTGCTTAATTCTAAAATTTGTCATCATTTCGTGAAACACCTTGTTTCTATTCTTGTCGTGTTTATATAATGGTATCGTCACTTAGTGGTAAAATAATATATTGTTTCTTGTTTTCTTTTAATTCTAAACATAATTACCGTTGATAAAGTCGACGTGACAGTGCATTCTTTCCACATTCTACTGAAGCTAGGAAAATAATCTCTTTCACTCCTGATAACAATACTGTAATACGCGTACGTGGGAAAAATAATGTTAACAACTTGACCACGCAGGTTTTAAGTTTGGAAAGCAGTTATATCTTATAACTTCGAAAAGTTCGGAGTCCAAGATTTACCAAGTCAAAATGCCGAAAATACGAAGGAATATCAACGACTAGGACTGGGAATATTTCAGTATCTGAAATTGCTTTAATTCTTTAGAAAATGAAGATTATAAAGATACTTTATAGATATACGGTTATCAAGGAGTACATAGTCATAATAAATTTTCAAAACGCATTAAAAAATGATGATCTAAGATTTGGTAACTTACAACTTTAAAACGGGTAAATGAATTTTTTTCAAAGTAAAAGATCCTGTATTTGCTAGTAACTACAATTCTTTTGGTTTTAAATAACATGTTAAGTATACGTAGAAAAATCGATTTGGAAGTACATTAATTATAGAAATCTATGAAAAATTATTGTATCACGACAAAGGATTATCGTTAATATCCGCGAAAATCTGTACGCCAACACAAAACTTTATTGACTCTTTCACAATAGACATTCGATACGCATACATCTTTCTTTCATTCGAATGAAATATTCACACGCGTGTATCATATGTGAACCGACGTATCTATATTTTCAAATATTCTTGCCTTGATCCATATTGTCTAATATACATACATACATACATAGATACATGCAATTTCCATTCACCGTTGTAATTCAAGGATATTGTTGTGCACATAAATTATGTATGTACTACTAAATTAAAGTAGCGGTCATTAAGTATGCTTGCAAGAAGATACTATTGATTATAGAATATAGAGTGACCTAAGGCTAGAACCTGATACATCATGCAAGCTGTTAATTTATACATCAGGAAGTATTCCAGGTAAATATTAAATGAGGGGAACACACTTCTGCATTAATCGAACCAGCGATTGCGATTCTCCATATAAAAAAGTATTGATCCGTTTACATAAAAAAAACCGTCTTAATTAGGAATTCTCATTAGTTACTTGGATTTATGTTCTTAAATGGTACAAGACTGAAGCTAATGGATCGAGCTTATCTGTCATTTGACGCGTCACTAGAATGACGTAAACTTACAGATAATCGTCTATGAAATAATTTGTAACGAAATTTATTGATGGGAAAATTGCCGAGTAAACGGAATAGTAAATTATTTAGAAACAAAGAATATTTTATCGCCATCGATGTACATTCTTTGAATCGTATCATAGAAATTGATCTGTAGGACAGAATTGTCATAATCATGCGTGAGATGGTACAGCTAAATTCGATTCGCTGTCCTACAGGTAAGTAATTGAGTAATTTATCTATCGGGTAAATATTTTAAATAATATAATAATTAACCACCGATGTGTCGATATATTTTATCAGTAGATTTGAAAGTTCTTGAATTACCAGGTATCAACGTGTGATTTCAATTTTCTGCTACAGATAATTAATTACGATTAAAGTATATTGACGAAATAAATTAGTTTGTAACGTAGAACTTAGTTCTACTTATTTTTAATAAATTAGTATAATCCATAATTTATAATTTGCTTTGAATAAAATTCCAGCTAGCGTTATCAGCTGATTCATTCGACAATATAGTAGGAGCGATTAAACGTATGTCATAAGCATAAAAATTCGTCATATGCATAAAAATTCGTCATATACATAAAATTATGACACAACGTTATTACATAAAATTATCGCGCAATTTATACCAATTTGCAAATCATACGGTTTTAAGTGTTGAAAGATACACCGCTGGTTAATAAATATAAATCAAGTTACAGATCTTGTTATTTCATCAACGTATATTAATTTATTGAACCGATGACATAATACAAGGTTGCGTCATTTAACGAAATCTAAATTATTGCATAATGATAGTTTACGATTAGCGATAGGATCACGTTATCAAGAGAGTTTAATCAGCTTAATGTATTGCTACTTTGATTTCCCCCCTAATCATTAATATGAATAGTATAACACGCTTTCTAACTTTGCAACTAGAAACGATGGGAAGACCCGGTAATGATGAACAATCGATATTACTGAGCTCCTAAATGTGAATTTTCATGACCATCTTTCCTGCATTATGCAAATGTATACATTGTTTTATAGATACATACACATTGTATATGCTTCGGAGTTTTGCTTATCTTTGATAAAATGTACTTTTATTACATTTTCTTATATACGATACTTTGATTATTGCCTCATTATCATGATACGATAAAATTGTAAGTAAGTTACGAATATGCAACGAGGTATCGAAAAATCTGTAACAGTGAAATAAGTTGCGATAATTTTTCAACAAGATTTATAACGAATCGTTCCAAAGTTATTTATATTCAAGCTGTTTACATAATTTTTAAGCGAAGCAGAGCAGATTGTATTGTAATCAATTTAAGCAATAATTATTATATTTGAAATTTGAAAATTATTATATTTTAATATAGCTAAGTAACAATGAGTATGTAAATAAGCCAAATAGTTAAATTTTATTATTTATTGACTCCATAGAAAGATGATAAGCATACTCTTAACACTCATTTATATTTCATACAGATCGATACGAATGATGTTATTAAATTTCATACTTATTACAAGATTGTTCAGCTACACTTTAATAATCATTAAATAATTCGGAAAGAGTAAAAACGATGAAATAAAAATGACGGTGAACAAATTATTATACGTAGAATAAGGCAATCGAACGAATATTCTTACGCATAAAGCTTTCGTTAAAACCTATAACTAAGATGCATAACACTCTGATTTTGCGTAGCTAACGTAAGTGTAACTGACGAATTCCAAACAATTTGTAGGTCATCAAGAATATCAAATAATTTCATTACAAATTTGGAAATTAACATTAAGAAAAGGTAAATCTTAATATCGTTAATAGAACTACAAAAACAAGGCAGAATGATGAAAATTATTTCCACGAATTAAAGGGAAACGATATAATATATAACATAATACAATATAAAATTAAAATACGATATAATAATTAAGCTGTAGAGTTCGCTATTCTCCCGATTCAAATCGTTTTGACAAAAATTCGCGATTAACCGGACAGGAATCTTCTAGAAATTTGTCTATCTGTGTGAATCCGATTTATGGAATTACGAGACACGCGCGAGATGGAATAACAACGAATATATAACAAAAAACTAAAAAACGATCGAAGTCAACAACAAGCGCAGTAGATGCAGGCGAACAAATATTTAATTTTATTATTATATACGCACGATGTAACTATCATTTACGAAATATCCATTGTAACGTCGAACAAACAGGCCCTTTATAACGGAACGTTGCAAACGAGATAATAATTCTTAAAAGTTTTAACGATTTCGTAATAATTTATCAGATTTATCTCGTCCTTCCGCGTCAGGAAGTATACGCGTATTAGCCGGCTATTCGTTGTTAATTCATAAACTTTATATAGCAATAAGCTGCAACAGTCTGCAGAGTATAAATTGGAGCAGATAAAATGCCGCCGTGAAAAATTCTAATAAAAAAGTTTGAGAAAAAGTCGAGCAAGCTGACAAGCAATTTCACAAGCAAGATGACGCGATACTCGACTGCTCCGCGGGATAAAAAAAGGCTTACGACGGTTGAACATACGTTCAGCTACTACTGAAATCATTGGATTTTCCAAGAAGTAACAAACTCTTTTCCCGGTCGTGGTTTTCGCTAGAACTCGGGGACGTTTTCACGACTAATTCGCGTTTCTCTGGAGAATAATCGGCAGGAGAAGAACGTTCCGGCGATGCACGTTGTGACCGCGTGTCTACACTGTCTACGTATCAACCGCCATCTGACGAATTCAAAAGGCTTGAGAAGCCGACAATACAGGATAAGCTCTGGCCATTAGCATTGCCACTACCATACTCAACGATCGGCATTGCGACGAGAAACGATTCACTGTGAAACGGGACCTTGACACTTGCCTATTCACCAATCTGTTGCTCGTTACTATAACGTTTCTACTTTGACCGTGTCTCCGTTCTGAAACGCAAAAAATCAAGTCGATTCATTGACGCCAGGAAATACTATCATTTTTTTCTTTTTAACGACATTTTGACGTGACGCACGAAAATGCCAATATTTTACGCGCTTACATCGACGAACAATTATTTTCCATTTCAAAGTCCTACGACGCCTGTTAGATGACACATTGGTGGCTCTTTGTATCCCGGTCGTGTCGTTAATAGCACGTTGCGCAGTACCGAAACTCTTACGAAGAAGCGAACTGAAACGTTCAGGAAAAGAAGTCACGGAACAAAGCGCAACGTGCTATTAAAAACACGTTCGACGCCCGAAGAATCATAAATACGTCGATACAGCAATTATGAAATTTCATTTACTTGAATAGAAATCAAGGAAATTGTCGGTTGATTTAAGTGTCGATTTGTTTTAACGTCTGAAAGTCCCATATTACTTTTGCTGAATTGCATCTGAACCTTTCAACATAAACGCGTCTGTAGAGTATTCTTTCTAGAGCCTGAGAAGGCACATTTATAAGCATATTCTCTTGAGTTTATGTAAAGTTTACGTACGTCCGCGGCATCTGTACCATTCATAAGTGAATCATTAATCTAGCACACAATGAAATACAATCTTTTATACGTTCGATCAATACTTTTCTTTTTAAACTTTCTATCTGGTATCTTAGTAAGATACGTATTTATAGCATGAAGAAGCATTGGTTAGTAGCAGAATTGGATATTATTGTACTCGGATGAGATATAGGCAGCTAGTAGATGCTCTACTATGTTGATTTTCATTTTTTCGATTATTTTTCTCCTCGTTGCGCATTCTATTAACATGTTGTACCAGCGATTTTCAACCAGTGCGCCGTGATGTTTAAAATTTGCAATAACTAACAACTGACAATCTCCTTGATTTCTATTCAAATAAATGAAGTTTCATGCCAAAAAAGTAATTATTCTATCGACATGTTTACGGTAGTTCGGGTGTCAAGCATGTTTTTAAGAGCAGTCAAGAGCTACTTTCTTCATAGATCGTCAAATAGAAAAATGTTAACAGCCAAACAGCCGTTCGTTGTGAATGTCCTGTTTCGGACCCGATATATCATATTTTGGGGGATAATTCAATACCAGCCAGGAATAAGGTTCTAAAGCGCATTTAGTACATTTCGAGATAAATCGATTTTTAAGTTACGCTGTAATCGTAATGTTGTGATCCAACAGAACAGCTAGGAATCGTGATGATACATTTTATTTCAGTATTTATTGCAATAAGGCAAAATAGTTAAGGACGATGATAAAAGATAGCAAACAATAAACGATAAGTTCTTTATGAAAAAGAAATATATTTCAATTCAAAACTTCTTAACTAAAACTTGAATTTTAATTAGTTTTAATTAGATGCGATATAGATCCTTCTCCCGTAGATTTCAAACACCTAATATGCTTCTTGTTTTCAACGTTACATCGCTTTATTACTGCAACGTCTGCAATCTGCGTATACTAAAATGATCTACAGAACCCATACACCATACTGTACTCTTAACTCAATTTTGATCACAATGTACTCCAGACTCTTCTTCTCCCCGGGTGATGTTCAATTAGTTTACCGTGCTTGACACGAAAAAAATTGAAAAATGTTGAAAATCGGTATATTGTGTGTACGTACATATTATACAGAGAGTGTGTTAGTAAGCAGGACACAATGGACGAGAGAAGGGAGCTTCTACACGAGAGAATACATTGGAAATATAGAATGTATGATTTTGTAATACATGCATGAAATTGGCAAAGTGGAAAACAAAGCCATGTACGAAAATAAAACATTTGATTTCGCATTTTTTATTTATTTTCTCATGTAGAATAATTTCGCTGATTGTCCATTCGTACCCAGTTGGAAATTACTCAGAGACATAGACAAAATTCGATTTTCTGGAAAATGAAACGTCGTTTGAAAATATTATGTTCTACGCTTGATATTTTTCAGGTAGAATCGTCGAAACTTTTGCCAATTCTACTATAATTAGCCGGACAATTTTTACATCTACATAAAGCTCTCTACAAAGAAGATCTCGATAATTCGTGTCACAGGCACAATCACAAAGACACAAAGACGTGAAAAATCAAATTTTACGTCTAGTTGGAGGCAATTTAAACGAAATCAATCGAAACAAGAATAGATACAACATATGTATGTATATCATTGTCCATGGGAAATAAAGAGAAAGGAAGTATCGGACGTTAGAAAGTTACACAGTTTACCGCAATTTATCGTAGGAGTTTTGTCCGCCTACGCATCTAAACGGTACATCGAGTCGTGGATGGAATTGTCTAAC
This sequence comes from Bombus soroeensis, assembly GCA_014737365.1. Lineage (NCBI taxonomy): Eukaryota > Metazoa > Arthropoda > Insecta > Hymenoptera > Apidae > Bombus > Bombus soroeensis. Next base: position 139,351 of record JACXIL010000056.1, on the reverse strand, counting down.
TTGTGAAGTAATAGATATTTCATTACGTCTCCGTGGAAAAATAAATACCATAAATTTAAACTCGATAATAGTAACATAAATTTTCCAAACGCAATGAATATAAAAATGTATATAAAAGTACTGGATACATATACATACATACGTATAAGGTATACACACGCTATTATTCCTCTACTTCTTTCGTACGAACGTTGTCTGACTTGTGACGAAGGAAACTTAATTTTTTTCCAAAGTGTTCTCGGTAAAGGTTTCAATGTATTTCTATTTAAATAACACATCTTCAGCAGATATCTTCCTTATCGTTGATTTATTACGAATTTCAAGTAAAGTCCAATAAGGCATGACGAGACAGAAGTATTTCTTAGGAACACAATTTTTCTTTTCATTTTGGATGATCGTCACGGCTGATTCATCCGCAGTGAAAGACGAAAGCCGGGGTGTCGGCACCAGCTCACTGGTTGCATTCATTTCATTAGTCTGAAATATCCTCCACATTCACTGAAATGTCAAGTAAAACGAGTGAAATAACGATATTAAATACGAAGCAAAAATCTGATATAAGTGCATTCGACACTTATAGAAACTAGTTTGCACTTTAAACTTTGAATTGATTATCTTATAGCAGCTTAGCCGTAAAGAGTTTAGTTCTAATAAGATAACGTCAGAATATTTCTCGTTAACTCGCAGCGTGAAAGATTAAAGCCTAGGAAGAAAATTATTTAAAGCGAGTGCTTAAGATTGTATGTTAGTGTTAATGAAAAGTGCATTCTTCGGAGGATCTGTCTCTGAAAGTCATAAATATATCCTACAAATTACTATGCAAACATACAATTAATATACGTTGTTGGATGCGTCGTAAAATTCATAATATATTGACATTAATAGAAATTTATAGCACAATACTGCAGACGAACGATAGTTGATATAAAAGTCTCTACAAATTCAAACGTGCTATTTAGTTATCTTCATTGCATTAAATCGAACAACGTTTAAATGGAAAACTTATTTACATCCTTAGTAGTTTGAGAAATAACTTAGTGTATATTTGAATTGATCATAGATATTATACACGCGCGCGCGCGCGCACACACACACACAAATTCTTTAAAAATCTTTGCAAAATTTCTTACGATGTTAAAATAACAACAACGTATTTTATTTAAAATGTGTGAATATGTGGAACATTTAGTTGCTTTAATTATTCATCTTTCATTGTTATTACAACAAGTTTCTTAAATAAAAGAAAAAAGATAAAACATTCAATTCTTTAAGTTAATATAATATAAATAATTTGGAAATAAAGCTTTTATAAATGTAACTCTAGATTTTGCTTCCGTAGTTTAATTTTCAATGATTTTATTGTTCAGTCAGTAAAATTTCAGTGCTATTTTGTCACAATGCAGCCTTAATGACTAGCGAATAACTAAGATCGTTCCTTTTAAGAAAAGAACTGTTATTTGTAAGATTAAAATGTATACAATAATAATATAATAATAAGCAACGAAATTCCACCGTATCCCTTTATATTAACTGTCGCTATGTTCGTAATAAATAATTATGGTGGCAATATTAGAGAAACAAAAGTGGTGGATAATAATTCATTACGAGCATACATTGTATTGTAGTTTTTTGCAATGGACATCGATCTCAATTATCGAAGAGGTGGAAAGGACGACTGTGTCGTCGAGCTTAATGATACACTGTAAGTTCTGATATTCTAAATAGAATAAACGAAGCGGAACGTGTTACGTCACGATGGAGAATACTGTAATATGTCACCGTACATCCGCTAACGCTACAAGTTAGTGGGCGTATTCGTAATGAGAGTACATTTAAACGAATATTCGTGTTTATCAATGTCCAGGAAGCTCGGGCGTTTAATAACTTTTCGATTTTTCAACGACTATGTATTTTTTGTAAAGCTGTAAAACAGCATAAAACATATATACAATGGAGGTATAAATAGTAGAGTAACGTTAAATGCTTGCCTAATATTTTATGGTTGGGAATTTAAAAATTTACCTGTTAAATGTATCAAACAACTTAATACCATAAATAGTTATGTACGTAAGTACTTACACGTTGACATCACACAGTGCATGTATGTATACTTCATATATATATATATATATACATATATCGAAGTACATAATTTGAATTATATTCATATCGTACGTTCATATTGTACATTCATTTGTCGGTTTTGCTTTTAGTAATCAGATTACCTAATGACGTCAGTACAAGCATGACTGAGTCATCAAACTGTACGTTTCCCATTACGAAACAACATTCCGAAATATTTAACTCCATCGGTATATCCTAATACGTACTTACTAACAATAGTTAAAACAAAAGTTTTCACTATAAACGTTTTTCCACTGGAAACTACATTTCTCATAACATCATGAATCATGCGTTAAGGTTAATATCACAAGATAAAGTCGTAAATATCCGGGAAATAGAAAAAAAATTGCTTGTTAGGAATTGCAACACATTTTTCAATTAAAAAATTTAATGCTCGGACTTGTTTGCCCCAATATTTGTTACATAATCTGATGTGTCGAAATAAATTATTATTATCTGATGCAATGTTAACGAAACTTATGCATGTAATTACCTTTCAATAATATCTGGACATTTCGTTCTTTCCGACAAAAAGTATTTTAATTACAAAATTATGGATAAATTGAATCGTAACAGTTTATTCCTTGTGATTGTCACTATGTGTAATAGAATATCGCGAGATTAAATTCGTTACAATTTATATATTTTGGTCAAATTTAAACACTTTTAGCACAAATTGTCCAAAGTTTTGGAATTTCCACTTATGAACGCTAGTGTATATATGTATAATATGATGTACAATATCGTTTATTATGGAAACAGTTCGACAAACATTATTTTTATACATTTAAAAGAAATAATTTATTATCTAATACAATACATACCAATACGTACATACATATTTTGTGTATTAGAATGTAGTAATTGTTTATTGTAAATGCAGTCAGAATGCAGTTCGAATTGCTACATCCAAGAAAACTTCTTGATCGAAGACCGTTTCAACTAATCTGTGATTTCTGTTCGACTGTGTAAACTTATCGTCATTTTCAATATTTACGTCGAAAAGGATTCAACGCAAACACGATCCAAAGCAATGAAATCCACAATGTAAACTGATTTTTTAATTATAATCAGGTATCAGTCGCGGTATATAATATGTAGCAGTATAATTCTCCATCAAATTCTTTATCGGCACCAATTTTATCTACTTAAATTTATCTCTACGTTTACAGTTAGAAGCTACATGTGCCGAATAATTATACATGTTTCGAAATTTTGCGGTATGTTTGAATAACTACTTCTACTCATGAACGAGATATATTCTTCTATATATTCTTCAACCTTCATTATCGATCCGTTACTATCGCACGTTACTTTTACGTAAAATGTTAGTTTCTAGTAGCGAATTGTGAAATTAATTATATACACCCTGGATTTATATGTATTCATAGAAAATTTGTAAGCACAAAATTGCACAGAATACACGTGGCACGAGAAAATATATAGAATATCCAAATTACAGTGCATTTTATTGTAATATTTGACAGATAAGACAATTTTCTACCGAAATCGTATTTTTTTTTAATTTTACCTTGCGTTGTATTTAATTATATATGGATAAGAATCAGAAATATGAATCTAATAATATTATTATTATAATAATATTATTATCGAATAAAAATTGAATTTGCACAGTCTATTAATTACGATAAAAGATACGCGTAATAACAGTACAAACATACGTAGAAACCTGCTAAGGAAAATTCTGACGTATTTACTAAAACCTGTATCTTTTCAGAATCGTACAAATTGTGTGATATTTGTGCTCTACTTCCTACGCGAAAATGTTAAATATAAAACACCCTCGCCCCTTTCGACGGATTCAACCAAGCGAAACTATCCAATGATCGATTCGATAGCATCTGACACAACCTCACTATACTTCCTTTGAGAAGCGATATTAAAAATTTAGGTACGTGTCGATCTATCGACTAACCGACGAGTCCAGAAATATCACTCTAGATCCAGCAGATAACATCTAATATTTATTAAGATCGGAAGAAGAATATTGTTTTGGAACGATTCTCACTTTGACATTAGAGTCGATAAAATACATGTCCTCGGATAGTCAACAGAAAGTTGTGTGATGTTTATGATAGAGAATATATCTTTGATACAAAATCCAAGGATAGCAACTAAAGAAAAAATAGAACTATCGTTATCGCGTAGTAATGAACATGTTTCTATCTTACGATCAAATTAATGAGGAATTTTATAAACGACATCCAACGATCCATCGGAACCTACATCACGTCGTCAGCGATAAAAAACGTTTATTGCAAATACTGAAACGTTATAAACATGCTGGAAAGGTGGCGAAAGAAAGAAGACGGTCTTGCAGCGTGAAGAAAACACAATGACTGATCTTTTACGATTTTACGAGCATCCGTGAAATGAAATGAGTTAGTTTGGCAGATCGCTAAATTTGTTTTAATATAAATAGCGTCATATTATTTAGATTATGATTATTTACACAGCACATAATTTCCCTCTTCGTACTAATTTAATTTCTTTAAAAGATATTTCACTATAATTAATTAAAACGATTGAAACCTCGATTCTATGCTTCAATATCCACATTTTATTTTTTTATCAGTTTTAAACCTGTCCTACAGTTAGTAAAAAATGTCAATATTTTAGCAATTTTCAATATCTACAGTGGCTGGGAAAAGTAAGTATTGGTACGCTATTGCGATCATTATAAGATTTATATACTAATTAATTTGGTGGAAGTATATTAAGCTTCGTGTCATTCGATTCGTTACTATGAAAACGAAATACACATAGAAGCAAATAAAAAAGCACTTCGCTGCAAGATAAAACTACGTGCGAATATTTTCTGTACCCACTGTACATCCATTTCTCCTTGCTGAACTTTATCTCCTATAAGGATAGTTAATCTTGTTTTAACTAGCGATCAGAAGAGTCTTAATTCGAACTGCAAACAACTCTTATCCCCAATCATAATCGAATCAGTCGATCGACATTAACCAATCTAACTAACTAACTAATCGTAAGTCTAACTCGTTGAACAAGCTGAATCTTATAATGAACCTTCGGAATTTATACTCCGGGGCTATCCAAGTCTCGTAAATCGGATAATTATTTTCTACTCTGATCTAATTTTCTAAAGTATCGCAAAATTCTCGCTTCTCTAACAGTTCTGGCCTGTTTTAGTTATTCGACTTTAGAAAGTATCCTTTGAAGCTTGAAGACACACGGAGAACCGGAAGAATAGGTTTCTGAATTTTCCAAACTATTCTACAACAATATGATTATACGAACTTACACCTGTCGGAATTTACTAGCATTTATATTAGGCAACTTGTGTGCCTTCTTGCACAACTGAACTGATATTATTCGCCTAACTTTATTAGATACGATTTGTTAGCATTAGCTATAATGCATTACTATAAGTGGAGCTCCTAACATGATAACTTAAGATGACTCATAAATCATTTGCCTTATGAAGAGATACTTGAAACAGAAGTTGCACGGTTTTCAGGGCATACGATACCCTAATCGATTTGTTATTACTTTGCTTTTTCATCGGGATGTGACGATCACCTTCAGACCTTCGAATGGAATGCCTAACATTTGTCCTCGAATTCCAACGAAGCGTCAAATTTTACGTAAAAGCTATTACACGAGATAAAGCGTGGAATTAATAATTACCGAGACTCATTTTCCAATTAATCATTTTAAATTATATGCACTGCTAGGCAACAGAGAATTCTCATTGACTTCGTGAAATAAACCACCGACACCGACGAAATTCCTGTGATCACCAGATCATTCGATCGTACTTAATTAATAAATCGTTAAAATATGGTATCAGCACAATGATTGTTCCGCGCGTAATGCTCGGTAGTCGCGTCATGTCCAGTGCTCATCTGGTGACCGATTATGCCGCATCAAACATTCAGGTTTCACCGGTGCGGCATTGGTGGTCGATTTCACGAAGCCAATGAAGATTCCTTGTTATCCGGTGGCGTATATTTTCTGAAGTGACTAATTTGAGTATATTTTTCAAAAGATTAATTTGAAAGTATCTCGGTAATTATTAATTTTAGACCCTGTCTCGTATAATGTTACTTTACGTAGAATCTGATGCTCTATCGGAATTCGAGAAGAGATATAGGACAGTTCATTTAAAAAACTAAAAGAGATCATCGTATCCCAATAAAGAAGTAAAATGATAAAAAAATGTCCTACACTAGATATCATATGTTTTCTCAGAAAGCGTGCAATTTTCGTTTGATACATTTTTTTCGAATTATTAAAAACGTCATGTTACGAGACTCACTCTGTATAATCATATCAAGTTTAATAGTAGAAGGAATGAAATTTTAAAAGTAAATTTTACAAATCACGAGTTACCTAATTATCCTGTTTGAGGTAGAATTGTAAAATTGTAAAGGAAAACTTATAACTTGTAACTTGTCAAGTCATTAATGTTATTCATTGGTGAATCATTGTGGTCAAGTAATCAAATTCAGTAACCTCAATTCGTGTTCCAACATTCGACGAGCATAAAACCGACAAATTCGCTATTATTTCCCGACCTTTAAATCAACGATATAAATCACCAGCATAAAACATCGCCTCATCTATCAGAACGTCATGTCTGCAATAAGAGTTGCACATCGATATTTTTTACTACATTTATCACTCTTACCAGTTTTGAAATCCCATCAATATCGTTCGATAAAATAGTGTTTGTAAAAAATAACAGTACTTGTTCTGAACTTAGATTCGCAGAATCTAAATTTCACGAATCTTCTCGTACATAAATCGCGTTTACGGACAATTTTCGATTAATCGTTAAGTTGTTCGACTAAAAAACTTACCTACCCTGCAACTTCCTCGATAGTTTTGTTTCATCAAAATAGCTGATGTGCATAAAGCTATGCATTTGCATATTTATTCAGTCATCCATCAACTACGATTTTACGGTAGCTACGTGATCAACTTCAGACCGAATGATCATAAATTTTCAACCACTCGATCGTCTAACATAAAATTGTTCCACGTGAATACAATTTTCGTACGAATATAGTTAACCAACGATACACAACAATTTTTCGACCAAACGATTTATACTGTCCCGTAATCCAATATTTGTATGGCCAACATGTTGTGTAAACTACTGTTTCAATCAACCGCTAATTACGATTTTACAATGTACTTACAGTCGACACCGAACACTGTCGAATCAAAAGTATAGCAGATAAATGGACAACATGTGATTAAATTTGTTTTAGGAGATTCCATTTGATCGAAATTCTGTTTGAACGAGAGACATTGTACGGGTCGATCGATAGAGTTGATCGTGTAGACAGAGGACCAAAAGTTGTTTAATGTAAATGCAACTTTAAGTGTTACGTAGTATATCGTACGTGTATATGCCGACCACTGATCATTAAAAAATAATTATGAAAAAGAAGAGCTATAAAAAGAGGTTCGGGGAAGCTATAAAAGTTTATATTTCAAGCAATTGCAGGACTAGTAAAATTTGGATAGAAATACAGAAACGTTAAAAGCGACAGATATTTCATCATGCTGTAAATTCGATGCAAATTCAGACCTCTGAATTTCTTTTCTTTACATAAGGCATACTGCTTCGAAAGTTATTGAAGGCCAGCGTCACGTTATGCATGAACGTGAATTTCCTTTTCTATCGATCGTAATAGAAGAGAAAAAAAAGAGAAAGAGAGCGGCAGAGATTATAATAATAAAAGTGTATTATCTCGTGAAGAAACATCAATGACCTTCAACTCTTGAAAAATATAGCGGCGGTAAAAAATAGTTCTTTATCATAATATTTGTTCCTTCGTAATAAATATTCTCTTGCTAAAACATTTTCTTTGGTCATTAATCCTTTCGCATTTGAAGATGCGTATATACGCGACATTCTAATTTAATAAATTACTACTTAATTATGCGATAATCAATGTATTTGAACTTGGTTAGGCTACTTTTATTTTGTAACGCATTATGTCTTCTTTATAAAACCAATCGAGAGAATATATTAACGGTTAGGCTAAAAATGATTCCACCCTGAAAGGGTTAATAAATGATTAATAAATCTTGTATGTACATTTGGTAACATGTTTCAATTTTGTGTTTGATAAAATATATCGAATAATTCTAGAGAAATTTATCGGATCTTTTTATTATCAGAACGTTAATTCGTTAGTAATCGATACATAGAAATTCGAATTCAAAGTTACATATATATTTCTATTATATGTTTAAGCTTTATCGAGATATTTAACTCCCTCCCTCTCCCTCTCTTTCTCTCTCTCTTATCTACTTTTTACTTTATCTAAATGCTTAGCCTGGGTAAATCGATAACCGCTGTTGTTACTGATTTATCGAACTGGATTTTCTCTTGACTTGTTTGGATAATCAATGTTCTGTCGCACCACATTAAAGAGTTCAAAGACTACTTTTACGTTGTTGTACAGTAACGGCTAATTACATACAATTATACGACAGCTATTTTAACAATTTTTATACAATTATCTTGATAAACTGATTACACGTTTTATTTTTCCTATTAAATAGATTACGACAGCTTCTCACCGAGCCAGTTCTTAAATCGGTGTATGATAGCTTGTACGTTAGTTTAATGCTATTTGTATCGTAACATCGTAAAAAAGAAACTCCTTGACAATAAACGTACAAAAAAGACTTCTTTCGAATGTAAGATATAATAACAAAAGAGTAAATACTTTTCATATTTAAAAAATTTGCTACCACTTACGCCATTAAGAGATTGTACTCGAAAAACAATCAGTAGAATATCTAAGAATTTGTTTCATTCTTTCGAAACGAACTTCCATCAAGAATGAATTCTTTTTTTCACAGAGCATGATATTTCATGTTTACAGAATATTCCATAAAAAGCCAGAACTTTATAATTGTGGGACTCGTTTTATAAGTACTAAAGTCTAAGAAAAATCTCTTCCGACGAAAGAAAGTTTCGCAATTCTAAAGTAACAGATTTTTTGTCTTGCATATGAATCATCGAAGATAAAGTAGAGCACAGCGAAATTTGGATGTGTGTAGAGACAAAAAAATTAATGACAACGAACTTTGGCTATCCTCGAAATTCAGTTATGCCAATTATTCGCTAAAAATGTAAATATTCCGGTTTGCAGTTGAATTGCAGAAGAATTCTTAAATATACCAAACCAAAGGAATTAATTTGAATTTCCAACTTTTTCAATGGTTAGTTTCAAACGTACGTTTAGATATTTCAGAGCGTTTTCAGACAATCGATGGTATTGTTAATACTTCGACGTTCTTAATATTATTAACAAATATTGACAAATAGTGGTCCTTTCAGTTGACAACCTTGAAATATCATCCTATTGATAGTCTGATGGCACTCTCATTGAAAAAAACGTTATCATGACGATAGATACGTTTCTCAAGAAATTAGTTCAGACAATTAATTTCTTACTTATTTTATTTCAGTAATTCGTTTGAAAACGAAATAACTGCTTTATACGAATTTCAGATGAGAAACATCACCAAACTTAAGGGACTGAAATAATCATTGAATGAGAGAACACAGACATTCTGAAAGAACGCAAGAAGAATGGAAAGAATGGAAAGAAGAAAATAGGTAGATACATATATTGCAACATCTTTCAAATAGATTTCTTCAACTTTAATAATTTTGAAAATAGCATACTGTTTCTTTACAAATATTTATAACAAATAACACAAACCTAGTACATAGCAATTTCTACTTTAGTCGGATCGTAACGTTAACTCCTGAACATCGTTAATTTATGCGAAATTAAGTACAATAAGATTAATTAGCTCTGGTAACTAGCAAAACTCTGTTCCTATTGCGGATAGAAAAAAGTTGCGGAGGAAAGTTTTGTATCTTTTATCAAACTCTATCATTGCGTGATGCGATTTTTTTCAGAAGTGCATCGGTGCAGTTCTAAAGTGCAATTCAACTTTTTTTTTCAAACCACACCTACGATATCTTCTGCATCTATTGATCGTGCCATTCTGAGCAGAAATGTATTGGAGTAAGTAAAGTGGAAAATCTGTCAATACTTTTCGAAAGATATAACTTTCCTTTGAACGTATACAAGAAACGCTCAAACTTCCATCGATGCATTCCAAACATTTTCCCACTCGTTTCCTTACATTTTAGTCATTAGACTGTCTGTTTATCCACGCTTAAACCATTCTTTTTAATTCGTTTTTTCATCTCATCTATTGGAATATAAGGTTTAATATACGCCCTATTTAAAAAAAAAACTCTATAAGCAAAGATGTTAAAAATCTCGTAAGCCTCTATCTTTAATACGAGCAAATGAGATTTTTATAGTATACAGATTCTGAAGTTGCGATATGGTTATGTGAGAATTTTAACGAGTATGATTACTACCTTACCTTACTTTAGCGCATGTCTACTCCTATAATTACTTATCTATTCAGATACTTACGTCAGAAAAAAACTACACCAGCTAAATACGTGAAAGTGTGGGTTTGCCGAAGTATAAGCATTAAATTATTATTATTTAGGATGTTATCTACGTAAAGAGGAATTAACTGGAGTAATTAACGATAACTAGACCGCGGATGTCTGCGCGCGATGTTTATGGGGAAAAGTTGGACATTGCGTAGAGCGTAGATAACGTATGAAAACGTCTAAAGTACAGTATTCATCATTATTAGAAGGTAAAATGCATTTCTATTGAGATTCCACTTTTTTAGCTCCGTTTGTAAAAATATGAAATTGGAAGAAAATACGTAGCCTAATGATAAAAAAAAAAATTTATCTACACATTCTTCTCCATAAATCAACGGATGCTCACTTATGGACATTAAGACACTCGTTATTTTATCTTATTGCATTACATTTATATATTGCATTACATTACATTATATATATATATATATATATATATATATATAATGTAATATATATATATAATATATATATATATATATATATTAGATCAATATCTACACGTGCAATTACTCATATACAGGATGAATCACTTAAGACAGGCCACTTGAATAATTCCTTCAATTTTGAAGATAAGAAGAAATATTCGAAAGAAAAATTGCCGCATTTGTCCAATGCTTGTTTTATGTTTATCAGAATGTACACTACGTATACTCTGTTTCGGAATCATTCGCTATGAATTTTCATTTTTCGCTCATTATTATATCTGTTACCTTGAGTTACCTCGAGTAATCATGAATCGTGGATACTCAAAAACGCATAATTTCATTTGAAAAGACGATGGTGATCTTGACTATCAATAACTCTATTGAAATCAAACAACTTTTATTTCTTACATTTCTCCCCATCATCAAAATTGGAAAAGATATTCGGGTGGCTCGTCTTAGCTGACTCACCCTATATATATACACACACAATTAAAATGAATATTTAAAATTAAGACTAAATCTATGAACGCGTTTCTAATATATCTCTAACTGGATTCCACATTTAATTCCATATTTAATTCCATATATTTTGCAGCTGAACCTTTTCGGGACGTTCCACGGATTTAATTCTGTGGGGAAAAAATGTCATATGAATATGGATCGCTTGAAGCTTTATTACAGAGTTACAGCAAAAATAGGACATATGAAGGGTACAATACTGCAGCCGGCTATATCGCTCGATTTCACATCACTAGATTTTTATGCGCGGATAACCTTGAAAAAAGGCACGATTAAACAAATCGATATGTGTGGTGAACCGATGCGAAGAATCGATCGACTCATTGGGATGAAACAAAATCAAGATGTACTAGTTAGATAATAAATTCAATTTTTTACCACCGCCAGTCTCCTATCGGCAGGAACATTTCGAAATCGGGTATCAACACCTAGCGATTACATTCATCGCCAACCTATCCTTCTTTTGTAGTAAACGGCAAATTTTTACATAACGGCAAATTGCTTTTGCTGTTCCTTTCGTATTTGTTCCTTATAACCGCTTAAAAAATTTGAAACGACCCATGTTTGTATAACATTCTTTTTATTCGTACCTGTAGAATAATATCGAGATAGCTTGGAGAACCTGAAACGCGTGGTATATATTTCAATTATTTTGAAAGTTGAGAATTTACCGAACTTTCTTTCTGTATTATTATCGAGAAGGAGCTGCCATTAAAAAGAGATAGGAATAAAATTAGAAAAACGTCATTCTCCCTTATTTTAAGATCTACGGTACACAAAGAGGTGATCAATTGTAGAAATGAGCTATCTGTTCGAAAACATTCGCGTATTATTACTTTGGTAGAAGAAGTACGTAGGTATATTGCATTTCAAAAGTGATCAACCTAACAAAAAACTAAGATCGTTTTATACGGAAATGGAACGAACCCAGTAGGAGATTAACAACATCAGAAACTACGTTGAAACTTCATCAAAATTGAAAGAACTTCGCGGAAAGAAACTTTTTGTATTACTGTTACAGAACCATAGTTGAAAACATAAAATAAGAGATGGTTACGATGCGATAAAAGCAGGCAAAGATGCCAAGAGTTACGTAAATATATCGTAAATTGACGAGTACAAATTTTATGTATATTTAGTTTTCGCGTATATAGACAAGTCAATAAAAAACTAAAAGGAATATTTCGTTACGATAGCATTTGTAGTATATGTGATAGCGTGTAATAATTTAGTGCTATACAAATTTCACATAGGCAGAATCTAACACGACAGAATTTCATTTTTATGCAAAACGGCGATCATAAACACGCGTCGCAGTGTTGTCTGAATGATTTAGAAAAAGCAAATTAGGAAATAATAGCGAGACGCAAATGCCAAGAAAAAGGAATTTGTTCGAAGATGTTAACAAAATTAAACGAGGAAGGTACTGTTACTAGCCGAAACAATTAAATCAACAACAACATAAAAAATGAACTTTTTAATATACAATTTGAAATGCATAAAAAATCATATACTTAAAGTTCCAAGCTTATAATCTTTTAATTCGTCAAATAAATTGTGCAATCAAAGCTAAATTTATTAAATACTTTCATAATAAACGTAAAATACGAAAAGCAGAATTCAGAAGTTCACGTATGCTATATAGCCTTTGTATGCCCATCCATCACGTTCTACACATTGTACGCAATCTCCTAAGAGTTCAAGCGCCTCGTACCATATTCCTCGGGTCAATATACGCAAAAATGAGCTTCGTTATTTTGTCCAAGTTCATTCGCTTCGTTTGACTGTGACTGCGGTGACATTAAGCAGCATCTTACGAATAGTTTAAGCTTTAGAAAATAATTTTTTATACGCCGGTTTTATGCCCTACGAATGTCCTCTAAAACGTACCAGCAACCTATTGCTTGGAACTAAATACGAAAGACGAAATGATCGGTAACGATTTTCGATATTAGTATAATGTAAATACATATTGTTACGTATCTCATATTGTGTATATTGTACAGATCACTTCGTGCAATATATATGTCCTTTTTATCTACTGATTATCAAAACGTTATAGCGCACTTCCGAAAACGGTCAAAAATAAAATCATAACATTTGAAATCTTAGGGATTCGATAATTCCAAAAGTGTTTTGTAACCAATTTTTATTGACACGAACATGGTTGTTGCTAAATACGGTTGCCAGATCTTTCAGATTGTCTTACGGAATATTGAAATAAGAATATATATATATTCTGCATTTACAAACAACTAATAAGTGCAAATTTTATTTCAGATGATTTCATCCTTTTGCCAGCTTTAATAAGTGTCCGGTGACTCACGAACAGGAATATATGCATATGTAATGTGTATAGATATACGTAGCTACAAGCGGAGAAAAGACTCGGTTATCAATATTGATAATGTATCGAGAGACAAGAAATACATATCAGCCGCGAGATCGATTAAAATTATCAAGTATTTTCCCACTCGAACGTTCGTATGACAACAATTGCGTATGATGTGTATTACTATACCTAAATGAAAAATGTCGAAGAACTCAATTGTATGGTATTGTTACCCAAGCATATGGAGGATACCTAAACATCTCCTTTGTTTTTAACAAGCCTCTTCCCACTTAGAATTGGTATATTTTTAGCTTTCCATGAATTTAATTCTCCAAAAATTCGTAGAAAGTTGAGTACCTACAGGTGAAAATTTAATATCCGCGTCGCTTGCTTTGCTTTTATATATTGGTGTCATTATATATTGATGCATTATATATTGGTGTCTGATTGTCAGTATAAATGCGCTTAAATATCCTCTTTATCTTTAATGATGTAAGAAATTTTTAAAAGAGAGTTTAAATGTATTTTAAGGAACGTTCTTCTTTTTACGGGTATTATTTAAAAGACAATAAAAGATCATCGCTACTTTTTTAAAACATTTTGCTCTATTGCATCTTGTAACGAACGTTAAAATACATTTGCGTGCGTTTAAGTTATATTTTCAGATTGACCTTCAACATCGAAGAAGTGATTAAATTAAAGCGTGAATTTATTATGTGCGTTATAAATATTCGAAGTGAATTTCGTTGGCAATGCAGTTTCTAAAATAAGCAACTAAGGATCACGACGCTCCGATATCTTTGCTGGATTATCTGCACGAGGTGCTGTCATATGCAAAAAACATTTCTAAATCTTTAGATTAGATGCAATGGACATATATATATATATATATATATATATATATATATATATATATATATATATCGTGTTCAGTATGTTTATCAAATGTGATGTCATTGGACCTCTTTTCATTGAAAGTTAAAAGAAGATGCAATCTATTATTGCAGAGGACATGGTGAACCGTACGTATTATAATTAAAGCTTGTGGTGCTGTAATGCTAAGAAAAATTGAAACTTGTCTTAGAGACTCTATCACAACCGATGAAGATCACTTCGAATGTTTATAACGTAAACAATTCAAGTGTCCATCAAATCGAGTTCACATGTATACCACTATAATACTTGATAATCTGATTAGTTTCTTAATGTTCAAGATCATCTCACGGTTATAACTCGATAAGGATATGTTTCGTTATAAAAAGATATCTCGAAAAATTCGAAAGAAAAAAGAATTGCTCCTTTTCACGTTCCTCCTGCGAAATCATTCAAGGATACCTATATGCTTTCTACATATTTCTCATATTATTAAAATTTGTGAGCTTATGATAGCAAGTATCGAAGTACGCTATTTCCAAAAACAGCAAGCACCAAAGTGTAATAAATTGTACAGAACTTGAAGTCGACAATGATTTCTAAATTAACCGAATGAGTTACGCATAATTAGAATCACCTTATTAGAATTAATGAGTTGCATACGTCACATGAGACGTAAATGTTTCATTTATATTTATCTAAAGACTATGACAGTCGGAAAATGGATAAAATCGTTCTATCAATATTGACAAATTCATAAATCAACTACCACTTTTCTCGTAACTATTAATTATTTACACTGAACACATTTCTATCCAATTTGTACCGATTTCTAAGTTCATCTTCTACGTACAAATAATACATTTATACATAGTCTTTAGTATTTTCGTATCTAGATATATGTTCTCACATAGTGATTAATTAAACAATGCAGAAGTCACATATAAATAGCGTTCGCAGACGTAGTATGTTGAAAAAACAAGAGTACAAACATTATAAGAAGCAGATATATGGTTGAAACGTCGTTTTGTCCGTTGCAAAAATTCTGCGTTGATTAAATGCATTAATTGAATCGATGCGGAAACCCTTGACAAAATATGTCCAGTTTAAGTAGATAGAAAATTCTCTAAATAGAAAAGTATGCAACGATCCATAACAATTGGTGTCTCTGTTCTTTAAAAGCTATAATTCTATAACAACTGTTTTTCTCTTAACTATAAATATCGCGATGCAAACATACCGAGCTAATAATAATTATTCTTTTATTACCAGCTTGAGTAGGTCGAAAATATCCGGCAGACCATCAAATGCGTTAAGGGACTATTGACGATCCCAGTCAGTTTATTAATTGTAACCGCTGATAATCGTCAATGCATCTAACTTCAACATAGATATTTAGAGATAAGGGCGAATCCTTCAACTCTAACAGCCAGTTAAACGCAACGATCTGTTTTTCATCCACCAAATCCGTGATTGTTATTAGTTCACGCAAATGGAAGTAATCAGTTGAAGATTTCTTGCAAATAACGCTATAAGTGAGAAAATGTTCTTTATCGTGTAACATCCTACGTGCTAGTTGGAATACTGTAGTATAAAATTCACGAGTAACTCCCATTTGTAAATGATTAAATAAACGATTAATAGCGTTAAACAGTGGCACCTTTATGTAAATCACTGTAAGTGCCATTTAAGCGATAGACACGCTCGTATACAGTAAATATCACCATATGCTATGAAGCAATGAATACTTTCAGAACTCTTCAGGTTTGGCTTCACGCTGACTTGAATGCTGTAACTATTTTTTTCAAATGAAAATTTATAGGGCAGTCCGGTGAAATGTGTTGTAGGTGCTTCGCAAGATTTCGCACCGAGTTGGTGGTGGTTTCGTTAATGGATACATAAGTTTAGAATGCGGCTGAGGGTAGTTTGTCTTCTTCTGGTTAGTGCTGAGACATTGAGTTACTCTTGCGCGCTACATTTGTACGGCGGTTGTTGAACCATAAACGGATCCAAAATTTGTTAGTAGCCTTTTGGTAACAGTTTAAGCGGCATGAAGGGTAAGTTTGATTTCTTTGAAATGAGTAAGCTGGTGGTCTCCTGTACTGTTTCGTTCGTTGATTCATTGTCTGTATTCCCTACAAAATTACGATATCAGAAAAGATAGCACTATTCATTCAGCTTCTTAGTGTTTTTTCTTTCGAAAGGAATTTTTTTTAATAATTCTCGTTACTCTGTCTTTAATAGATTTCTTTTCAAGATTTAGGCAAATTTGCTGTGACACATCGATAAGATTATTCATGTTTTCTCAGTATATTCTTTAACTATTTCTAGTGCATTATGCGAGCCACGCGATCTTCCTAAACAGTTGCACAGTTGCACGTAACTGAGTGGCCATTCTCCTGATTCGTTTAACATTGTTATTCCGTTGTGTCTGTGATGAGGGACATATATCTTTACGGGAAAGGTACAGCATTTGAGATTCTCTTTAAATTCCTCCAACACAAATATTCGTTTATTATACTCGAATGCTTCGAACGCGAATCATGTAAGTTTCATCGATGCTGAATGTACTTAGTGTCACACGCTTTATTAATGCCAGAAAAATAAAATTAATTCCAGATTCACTGATCAGATGGAACACACGTGTACATGCTAGTTACGTGGTCAATCATTAACGAATAGAGGAAGAGGTTTCACTTTAGTTTTGTTTTCTTCTCGTTGATCTAGAGAGGTATTAATTAGAGACAGTCATTAGGTATGTACATGTTACTAATTGAAGATTCAAACCCATAGAGGCATTTGAACTGGCAACTCTTACTTTTAAACGAATAATATTGAAAAGAAGAGACGTAAGCTCGCTAGCTTGCGATATATTTCTGATAAGTTAAAACCAGTTCCACATAGTTTAAACATTTTATTTAGTTTAAACAGTTTTCTGTCCTTTCCCTGACAACCCGACACTCTGGCAGGTTTCAATCGTTATCTTATCGATGGACATTTCAATTTTCTCTCTCGCTTTTACCATCATATGGAATATATCGTATAGTTAGCTGACTAACATTAACGCGGCGCGGCGCGCACATGTCCAAGTTTTTATCGAGATAGTTAAATCGTATGAAGATTAAAAGTTTGCTTTAAAAAACGGCTCGAATTCACCGCGGAAAGTGATTCCACGTCAGACATCCGGCAAGAAATCGGTGCAGGTAAGCGAACAGGTTATGCGCAGACAGGTAAGGTATGATTATCAATAAAGCTAACGAGTCAGCGAAGGCAAAGCCGCGGCATGAGCTTGCTGCACGCAACTATCGACCATCGATGTAACAATATCAATTACTATTCTCAACTCGTTACTAGCCTATGCTACATAGACGATAGAATGGTTCGTCGAAGATGATAAAACGAACGCGATAATCGTTTAGGTTCACGGGAAAGATAGCCGTGCTTTCACCGAAAACAAAAGCGACAGCTAAGCGTTGTCTACCATCGAGTGAAAGCGACATTGCTCGATGATATCTGGAGACTCGCTCCGTTGACATTCCCAGTTGGTAATCGAAATTGCAAAGTTTCGATTTTGTTTGTTTTTGTCCTTAAGGAAGATTGTAAATTGTTGTCGTGAAAGATCAAATATGCGGATGCTAAGAGTCACAATAAAAAGAAAAGAAAGACTCTATTAATTTCGAGAGTACTTTTATGAAATAAATGGACCAATAAAAGAATACTTCCTTCTTGTTGCTCTTTTCTTTCTTTTGAAAACGTCTAAATGTCAGCTACAAGAATACGTAACGAAAAGTCCATTTAAGGATTTGTATGCCACCCTTAATGGACCTTTCAACTTTTAAGGTGATCGTAAAATCAAATAGATAAAAGCACATTATGTTTTCCTCGATACCGCACAAATTTTGTGTTCTTTTTTTTTTTTTTATCACGACGAATAAGAGAGTAGTTAAGAAATACCCCGTATACGCTTGTAATGTTTTCATTTTTGTTTCAAAGTATCCAAAATCTTTAACATTCTTGGATACATTAAAATATACAAATTTCAGTTATGCAAACAAGAGACTAGTAATCGGGATGATAATTATCAATCTTGTTTCATTAATTGATTGATTCTATTAATTCATTGTCTAAATAATTTTAAACACAGATGTTACGAATTGCTCGTTTGCAAGGTATTGCGGTGCGTTTTTAGAATAGCTATATAATATAGCAGCCCAGATGCTTAGATGAAACAGAACCTAGAACTTGTATCTACTAATGATCTCCTTTTAAACTCTGACGGATTTACGTAACAAGGTTGCTGTTACCAATTAAGAGAAATAGAAAAGTACGAAAAAGTAGACGAGTAGTAAAAATCATTTCCTTGGCATATCGAAGATAATTTTTGCAGGTATGAGTAAAATCAGTAGAAAGTATCAATGTCGTTGATTACAATAAATTATAGAATTTTCACAAAAGGTAGCTTGCGTTAATATTTCGAGAAAAAGGAATTTTGTAGTTTACTATCGGTAGACATTGCTCTGAAAAACTACAAAATTTCAGATTAAAAAATTTGTCCTCTCGAACGCATGTCGATATTTTCGTGTTCCTGTGTCATTAACGTTACGAGGATGAATTTAAAAATTCATTCTTAAAAATTACAGCTACTAACGTTCAGAAGCTACACGAATACATAAAGTTTCTATAGTATAAGACTATACTACTACCTAAGTATAAGCTTAAAACTACATTCGTTTAAAAAGAAAAATAAAACAAATATTTCGCAGAATCCGTAATTAAAGCAGACGAGGAAATACGTAATCTATACAAATGTAATATTTCATATGTCAACACAAACAAAATAGTTAAAGCTACGTACGTTTTGTACAAAAAGAACTTACATGTCTGTCGTAACGTGAATTCACGATTTTCGTTTTTCGTTGCACGTATCCAGTTTTTCTTCTACGAGATCCAACAGCCCAAGAAGTCTCGTATTATTAGGTAGTCTCTTTTCGTAGCTGGTTTACATCCTTGGGAAAACGTGGCCACTAAGACGCGATCACTACAATTTCGTTTTATCGACTCATTTTAAAAAGTTTGTACCACTGATACCTTCGACGTCGCACGAGATCGTTGTTTCTTTTCTTCGTTTCATCTTACTGTATATTCTCACTAACTGTTGAACGACGAAATAAGATACGTTGTCTGTATACGAGTAACTCCTCGGATATGTATTTACGTAATTGAATTCTATGGAGTAACTGCGAGCAACGATTACCAGCAGCATTATGTGCTCAACGAAGACGTTTCTAGCATTTAACCGCTAATTTTTGATAATTAATGGTTTGCGATAAACAATAGTTTATTTTACGATAACTTATCTCTAATAAGACATTCTCAATTTGTACGTGATGAATGGAAATAAACTACTGCATAATTGCCAATGAAATAATACTATACAATTGCCTTCGTACCTTGCGAATAGCAGAATTTATAGGGAGAAGAAAGATAAGGAGATAAGCAAAATGCAGATTGACGTAAACTCTCATTGTAATCGATTTTATCGTAGTATGTTTTACAAGCGCATATGACATGTAAGAGAAATAAAAATCTTGAGTAAAAGTATGACACATATATGTCTATAAGTGCATTCTGTTAATTTGTAACATTTCGAACTTTTTAAAACCATATTACGATTCTCTTATTACAGTTGCTTCTCGTAAGTAGGCAAAATAAAAGGCGAAAAGGTTTAACTATTTTCTATAGGACAATATGATGGCCCCAGTGAATGTAAAATTTGTCACATTTTTACCGCAATAACGTGACCGTGAATGTTTTCAATTTAACACATATTTTCTATAGCTTTTTTTTATAAATTTCTTTAAATATGTACATTCATAGAATCGAAATATTTGCATTCGGTAAATCATTGTATTGTATAAAAATATTCTACAAATATATAAATTGAAAATATCTTGAAAGTATTATTGTATAATAATGAATATTTATACGAGGATTACGCTAAAACATTAAATGGTATCTCGCACAAACGTAAAGCTGTAATTTCAGAATTACTTCTATCTGTAACGTGTTTCTTATACTTAGACAAAGTATGTCTACTTTGCGTAAAATTCGTCTTATCTGCAAATAAATTGACCGAAGTGAACTCCTATCTGTTTTGCAATAGGTACCCACGTTGTATCAATAATTAATTAGACGTAGATATCTGTATACTTTGGGTAAAGCAATAATTCTTCCCGTTTCGGAGACTTTGCACTTAAACATCTATCATTCAGAGATTTTGGATTATTTATTCAATGAAAGAGAGACTTCTTAATGAAACAAGTACGAATGGTAGTTCGAGCTTCTACACACACACACACAACGTATTTTAAATTAATATCAAAGAAATTGAATTACAACTATTTATTTACATTCACACGAATAAAAACAATGAATAGCGTGGAAGTCAAGCAATAAGAGAACGAAGTGTTATGAGAATCATACAGTGTAACGGAATAATTTTGTATTTGAATATTATATAATTCATGAAGCTATTAGAAGTATACGAAGTAAGAAGGAACGAAACATTAAAAAACAACCAAATTAAAAGACACGAACGTGACAATGGAAAAAAGAGAATCCCGCTAAAACGAAAGAAATAACGAGCCACGTTATCTTTATCTCGTTTTCTTTTCTAAAATCGCGAATATTAGAAATAGATCGAATATTTTGAATGACAATAATAACTATGCGCTATGACATTTATGCAGCTTGGTAGAGAGATATCTTGCTATCTCATCGTTGGCAGTTACATTGTTATGTCTTGCATAATGAGACGAAGATTGGAAAGTTATGAACGGCAATGAAGCTACGGATCGTATAACACGATATCGTAATCCACGTATAAACCGATAAACGCGAATAACCTTCTATAACATCTTTTATTGCCGAAACATACGACTGATCTTTCTTAACGTAAATCGAGATAAGGAAATCGCATAAGTTGTTCGAAATTATGCGTCCGACCGCTGCTGCCACGCATGGAATTGTCATTTATCAAAACGAAAATAGTCCAAGTAACCTTTTCAATGGATCTTCTTACCTCGCGAATGTAGGCAAACAACATTTTAATATTCCGAACGAGAAAGTTAATCACACGCCCTTAAAGTTTCCATAATTACCATTTTTGGTGCTCCGCAGTCTTCGCCGGCCAGAAAAATATATTTTATTAGCTGTAACGCCACAACCGAATGGCGTCGCTGACGTAATGTGGCCTGCTACGCAAAACGTACACCGCTACGACGTACGACGTAAACTGCGTGCTGCTGACTGATTGCGGCTAAAAAACATCTCGAGGCATTTGACGAACTGATTTAATGCTTTCCGAGACGCGACTTTGAACGATTCTCTCTCGATATTACGATTTGTATATTTTTCTATCTCTTAAGCGTTACATGGAATATTATTAATTTGATAATAAATGCTTCACACATGATATTTGATTACCGCGGCCGGAAATATGAAATCTATCGTGGATGCGGAGAAATAACAGTAAATTGCTTTGTTGGAATAAATGACAAGGAAGTTGTTATGCATACCAACCAAGTTTTAGCCAGATATAAGAAATTCCCTTATTATTCATTCTATAGGAGAAATGGTACGGCAGAGACCCTTATTTTTCATGCACGAATCCCTCGGCTGAAAAAAAGGGGATTTTCGTAAGTCGGTAAGCATAGTTTTTAGCGTTCAAGATAGGATTATATCACAGTTTACAATGACCTTCTTTGAATTTCGCTTCTCAGCTCTCAATACCATTTCCTAATACATACATATTATCGTTCCAACGATCAAGCAATAATGAACGATAAACAAAGTAAATCTTTGATAAATCTATCCAAGTCAGGCGATGCGTATTAGCGATATCTGAAATATTGTTCGTGCTTCGGTGTCTCAGAAATTGCGTTCAATTTTTATTGAAATTCTTCCACGATACCTGCGGTAACTGATAACAAATCAATGTTAGCTTGTTAATTTAATCGTAACAACGTTCTGTATCATCATATTGTAGTCTATCTTTTAAACGTGTCAAATTTAAAATGTTACAATCCGTATCAGACCACATGAAATGCTAAATTACACGTTGCAGGCTCGTGCATTCGTTATTGTGACGTTAGACATTTACGTTATTCTGAAATACACGGAAAAAATGTATGTATGTATGTATGTATATATGAATTGAGTATCAAGTATGTATAAGCTAATTTGATTCCCATTATTATTGAATAGTATCGTTACTATAGGATATTTATTAATATATTAATAAACTGATAGTTAATATATGTGAATTATTACATTTATTCTGCAATATTAATTTCTAATTTCTTACTCAAGAAATATAGGCAATTGTGATTCATAGACAAATATGTTTCGATCAATTATACAATTTCTGTAACGACACTATATATCATTTATTCTCCCGCTTCCTATCAGTTTTATCAATTTCGTATTTAAATTTAAAAGAACATTTTAACGATTATAAGTTATGATGTCTGTAAAATTTGAATTCGAATCAGAGAACTGATATTATGATATATAGATAGCAAGTTCTGCATTATACAACCATCTAATACCGTTACTTAGCTATAACACTACGCGATGTTTTATCGTGCGCACTAACCTATCTTTTATACCGATCATCATCGACCACTGTTTTGTAATATCGTCAACAAAATATGACACAAAATCATCGTGTGATCGGTTTTTCCGTCGAATGGCAAGCCTCATGATTCTAATTGTATTCGCCGTTTCAATCGTCTAGTCGAACGACGCACATCACTATTTACCTTCATTGTGGACAATCTTAGTTCGTCGGCCGCGACATCAACAACGCGGTAAGATCGACGCGTATGGTTACGTTACCGCCTGTTATCCGGAGGTTTGGCAAAAAGCTGCTTCTCAAATCGTGACTAATATCGACGGTTTACGTACAAGCCGAAAGCTTACACAAAGACGAAACAGGCGAAGCGGACGAACCTGCCGCACGACCTGCATGCACTGACTCTCGTCTGCTTCAACGACAGAACCTGGACTCTCACTATACGACCGCGTGCTATACGCGTTGCACCCAGGGCCGTATCTTTCCGATCATCGTTACATACAATTCGTTTTTCCATTAAAATGATAAATACGACAATGATCCTAGAAAAAATTGATTCGCCATCCATTTCGGGCAAAGTAACGACGTTATCTTCTCGTAAAGAAGCTCTGCACACGTTGTACGAATATTGAGCGATTGACTAAAATATTGACTAATGGACGAAATTTATATTAAGTTCGCGATTTACGATCATTCACGGAGATTGGCGATATTTTAGAAATTCTGACGTTTCTTATGACCACGATTAATCAACACGATTATCTTATTTGAGCCGTACTTTAATAAAACTGAAGAGGTCATTTCAGGAATTACGTAACACAAAATACAGCCAAGCTTGTAGATATAGCCGGCAATCAATTACTTTAGTCAAGCTATCTACCTAGGCTTATTGCTTCTTGGAATACTTAGCATAGGGTCACTGTAGGAGTTATTCATTTACAGAAATTGATCATAGCGAGCATTACGTAAGTGAAGCGTTTATTTGAATGTATCGAAAGCTACCACATAATTGTTTAAATATATTCGGCGCTTCGAATATACCTATATAAAGGAATTAAAGCTAACTGATACGATATTATTATTAATTCAGACATTGTTCTTATATACCTTGAAGATATCGATACTTTATTTTTATAAATGTTGAATATCGCTAGTGATAGCTATCGCGTATATATAATTTAGAAATTTAGAAACGAAATCGTAATCGTAGTAGAATCCAATACGTATCTAAAATAATCAGGAAAAAAAGAAATTATTTGCAAGTTTCATTCACATTAACCATTTGTCGAAGAAGGAAGATAAAATCGGAAGGAAAATATACGTGGAGCGAGTGATATATTTGTGTTCTTCACTCGCCGAAAGAAAAAGTAGTCGTTTTGCTTCTGGAACTCGCATACGTCAATAGGCACGCAAATTATATTACATATTATATAGATATTATATTAATATTGAATAGAAAGGTAGAATTCAAAGACAGGAAGATAGCTAATTATAGAAGTACAGTGTAAGGTTAATTATATCTCTCTGCATTATTATGCAGGGTGTTGGCATCCATTCTTGATTCGCCCCTGACTATAGCGCAGCAGTCTAGAGTCTAGACTCTAGACTACACGCCAGTACACGCCACGCTACTCTCTGTCGCACAATCATATGTACAGTGCCGCATATATACGCATCTAGTGTCTATATACATATGTAGTTCATACAGCTGTATAAAACGCTTATAAAGAAAGAGTACGGTTTGTTCCCCCTCCACTATGTATTGCAAGCTACGATTCTGGAAGACTGATAAAGGATGAAGCGCAGCATTTTTTGGAAATGTGCTTTTCAAAAAATCGACGTTAAACTGACAGTTTTGCGATAGGCGTATGTAGATATCTTACGTATTGAAATATAAAAGAAACGAATGTAATTAATCAGGTATAGAAATTAAACAAATACGCGATAAACGGTAAACATTAAAAAATGGAAGCAGCATTAAGCGACTCAAACGATACTAAAGGAATAAAATAAGGAAACTAATGTACATGTTCGAAATATTATGTTTCATTTCCTTCATTCTTCGACGCTTCTTTATGATTCATATTTTTCTTATGCAAAATATAACAGAATGTATGTATACGATATGTTACGTATATATTATTGTATACACATGCACACACAATTGTATATTATTGTATACACATACATATACACACAATTACTAATAGGAACATACTTTGACCGAAATTTCTTCTATGTACATAATAATTACGTAATTAAAGAAAACTAAGAAAAGGAAGTCTTCATATATTTCACGTTTAGTATGTACTTATGATTAATTCATTTAAAAAAAAGGCCAGTGCGGAATTTAAAAATAGGAAGTGTTAGATAAGTAAATTATTATATCCTAAATAATGGTAATTCGAACAGCGGATTAATTCATCTTTCTTGATTAATACGTTTAAGAAGAAAGTGTGAGATTTTTAGTTCGATGAAAATCGGATGGAAGAGATCTATTTTATCAACACTGACGTACAAAATCTCTGATACTCGCATGCAACGCTCTCAACCGGAGTACTTCATAACTATTATGTGATCTTAACTGAACATTTATCAAAAAATGATAATTTACTTTATTTCAAAAAGATTAATTTACCGATTTGAAGTATATTTACACTATCAAAGATAATCCAAATTATCGACGATTAGTTATAAATAATCATCTTTAACATCACCTAAAATCACGCATAAACTACAGCTAAAGAATTCAATTTCTTGGACAATTACACTAGCAACGTAACTAGGGAAAGAAGGACTTCGTGACATAAGAAAGTGTATTCTGTTTTATATTTTCTTCAATTGTCTACATAAACGCAGTTGTAACCAACATTTACGTAAATATAACTACTAATTACAAGTAAATTGACAACTTTGTTTCTTGTTTGACTAAAATAAAAGCTAAAAAGAGAACAAAAGAGAAATGGAGAAAAGTAAGAAGGGAAGAGGCCCGAAAAGGAGATACAAAGGTAACGGAAAAATCAGAACTAGGTAGGCTATCATAGTTCCTTATTGACACTACCGTATCGATCTCCTCTCTGACAAATAATGCTCTCGTTTCGCAAATAACACGTAACTGAAGCACGCGAATATATCACAGGAATAGTCACAGCCGATGCGCAATATACACGTGACATATAGGTAATCGTTAAGGCCGTTTGCTTATTGACAGATAAAAGTAATTGGTAATGCGACTAACTGTCGTCGTTCCAAGATAACGGTCGTTCCTTAGGTTCTACTCATCGTTCTATTCGGTCCAAGGTGTAAGCAAATGCGTCTACCTTCCTGCAAAATAATGTATATTTATGTGCCTCGTCGCTTCTCCCTTGCGATCTGTATTTCGTTCACGATCTCAACCATCTTAAATTACAAGCGTACGTCTTGTAGAACGTACGTTATATTCCATTTCTTCCTGTATCCAAGCGTTACAACGTATATGAGGAAAATTCGTTAATACGAATACGAGGAAAATTTGCTAATACGAATACTATAATTGAAAAATGATTAATAAACATTTATGCTGCCTAGCTATTTCCGGAATATATTGACGTATCGCATAACATATAATGATGTGTATCTACATAAATAGTTTGGTTCACAAATTTGTTTCACAAACAGTTTACCTAATAGGAAATATTGGTTTGAAAACATGCAGTTAAATTCTTGAAATATTTCGTTATTTTTACATGCAGTGTGACAAGGTTCTTAGTTGACGCTGAAGTTGAAAATTCCGTGTTTTATACTAATTTCTACGTGATCTTCAAGATTGCAAATTGCGACATTAGAAATGTTAGATACAACCTAACAATCTACTATTCTCGACACGAAAGAAATAGAATGGAAGAAGCAGTTCGCGATTAAACGTTGCCTCAAATGTGCAACGATATACAGGCCGAGACATATATCCGCGTTTTCATCGCGAAAGGAGATTGACCTCTCTCGTTTCGGTTTCATTTACCTTTGACTTTCTTCTCTGCGACTGCCTTTCTCTGAATTTTCGTCCCGTTCCTCTAGAGAGCTTTCCTTCACAGCTGAAACTTTTCTCTAAAAAGGACACCCGTGTTTAACAAATTGCTTTCTACGCGTCTATCACCGATTTACTTCCTCCTTCGACTTAGAATAGTTGCGCTATTTCGTGCGAAGTTAAGGAAATTATTTGTAACTGTAGCAATGCGAAAAATATCTCGACGTCTACAATTTCGGGAAACTAAAAGAGAAATTTTTATTTTATTTCGACTACGGACTAAATATTATGCAATTGCACATACGCTTGCTCCGGAAAGTATCATACATCACGTAGTAATATGCCTGCTTAAATAATAGAAACAGTTCAGGTTCGTGGACAGTTTTTTAAATTGACGTATACATATTTTTACACATTACAAGCAATCTTGGTGCGTTCTTCTGTTTTACGTAAAAATGTTAGGCCTATTAAAAAGTTAAAATTGTCTAATTTTAGTATTAAAATATTTGTGTTTGAAATCGAACAATTTAAGAGGCACCAACGATTTTTTTTCTTTTTAATTTTTCACCTGAAATACGAGAATAATATAAACGGGAAAATGCTGGTTTACAAGTCTCTATCGATTTTCATACGCTGCTATTTTTGTAAAATTAAATATTTTTCAAATTAAACGTGTTCAGGTACAAACAGCTGGATACTTTTTAGGGAAATAAAGAAAAGAATACAAAAACGCGTTAATTACTGCGTAAAAAAATCTACAGGTCGATTTAAAAATACGATAACGGCAGTGAATCCATTTCCGCACCACCGGGCCAGCTGTGGAATCAAGTTCCATGTGCACTTGTGAATTCCAATCAAATTCAACGTCCAAGGTTTACTTCGTGGGGTTTGAATACTGCTCGTACGATATAATGATTCGTTCATTATAATTGCCAAGTATTCACTCTTCGCAAGCTATCAGTTTCAAAAATTTATTTACAGTTACTCGATATAGATATCTGATATAGATATTTATTATTAGATATTTGAATGAATAGAGTTCCCGCATGCGTTGATGAAGTCTGAACACTTCAAACAGTTTCGAATTTGTATTCGTGTTGAAAAATTCGAGTCCCTTCGAACATAATCGAAAAAAAACATAGAGAACTTTTAAAAGTATGGAAATTCTTGAAAGTCGCAAAAGTTGCGGATGCCTTGTAAGTTAGAAATAATAATTAAATCGTTAGGATCGTTAGGATACCGAAAAAAGTATTAATCGTTTCCATGAATTCTTATATCAAACTTAGAAAAATTATGCGGAATTATCGTCGACAGATAGAGATCCTATAAATTTTATTTAATTATACGACTTATAACTTATAGTACTTTAAAAATTATAGCCACGAAAGATAATTTTAAGTGAATGGAGGATTTCCGATAACCGAACGGAAAATTTATATCGCGTTTACGTTCGAGCTTTCTTTAAAGTATTGCTCCTTTCTTTCGAGATATTTCTAAAAGGCTGAAAAGTTCGAAACTAGTCGACCAATCGTCGAGCCTATTTGCCACGTACTTGAACCCATCGCTACGCGTAACGCGCCACTCAAAATTATCTAACTTTATGTAATGAAATTTTTGTCTACCTGCGAGATTCTTATCTGCCTTTTATTGACTTCGACTTATGATGCATAAAATTTATACGAGACTTGTTTTCAACTTATGCTGCATAATTTAGTCCAGTTGCGAAAGACATCTTCGTACATCTGTTGCTAGTTTTTTGTGTTTGTCACAACGCTGATGACGTACATAGGATCCGATCGAATAACATGTAAGTATAGCAGACACAAGGTGATTTCTTACGCGCAATACAATTTTTCCATACGACTCTTCGTTTTCGAGACAATCAAGTTCGCAAATTTATCAAGTATAGTTGAGCATGGCTAATTGGAGATTGGGCAGGAGTAAATGATCGACAAAAGGTTATTTTACATGCGAAAGTAAGTCGAAAATGTAGAATAGAATTCGTTCGCGAAACGCTTTATTTCCGAGGAAAATAAATTTGAAAATTTATCACAAATCGGATTCTTAACGAAACACATTCGAATTCGATTTTCTCGGAAACAAAGCCACAGATGAAAGAAATGTTATCCTATTCGCTTGGACCTTGTACTATGAAAATATTTTCAAACTTCATACAACTTTATACAATGTTCTCGTATGAAAATACCTAACTAGAAAGTACCAATTTTTATATTATGCATAAAACAAGCCTTGGTAATTATCTACATAAATATAAATTAAAAATTTAAAAAATATCTATGTAACTAGGTGTCCAAGTGATGTGACAGAGTTTTACACGTGTTTAAACTTTCGTCAATTATGAGCATTGTTAAAAAGTTTTTCCTATAGCCTCGTGTAGATTTAGTTTTTGTGGAAAAGATATTTTATTTCATCATACTTTCCAATATGCGTAAATGCTTCTGGAAATTTAATCAATTAAAGTGCTAGCTTAGTTAGCAGGTTTCCGTTTCATTTCGCAGTCGATTTAACGGGCGTGTAAATCGAGAAGTCACATCACTTATCGCTTATTACAATCGATTATTTTAAATTCTATCATCGGCAACTAACTTGCGTACCAAATTTAGTACCAAGTTTTACTACGTTACGTTTTACTATGAATTAAATATATGAATATAAAAATAATCGTTATCCTTCTTCGCTTTCTATGGAATATTTGTAAAAAGAAATTCAGTTTTATCTTGAATAACGGTTCACGTATTTTTTGAGAAGCGTCTACGTCTTTCTAAATTTATTTGTTCGCGTATTTGATAAAATACAACCGTATGTATATAATATAATATAATATAGGAAAATATATATGTAATATATAATATAAAACGTCTAGACAATCCTAACGTCCGTATCGCATAACACATAAATTAACTTAAAGATCCCCAAGACGATTATAGCAATTTAAGTTCGTTTATTTTTTTTAATGACCCAGTTCGTTTTATAAATAAACATACGATTCTTTCTTCAGAATACGTTTTACAATATTTGTTGGACTAATATATGGAATATGAATATTCACTGACCAAGCTCCTTAATACAACAGATTTCACCTCGAACATTTTTTGATAAAGTCAATGATTCTCATCCTGTATAGGTATATGTAAATCAAGCCTAATTCTGGTTGTGAGGCTGAATAGAACATATAAAACATATTCTTATATAATCTAAGGTGATCACATTATCACACTGTTCATCCTGTATAATTAATTTTTTGTTAGATAAATATTATAAACAGGTTGCATATATTCTTTCTGAACAAAATAAGAACACATAAATTATCAGCATGGAATGTTACCAATCTCTGATTTCGCGACGATGAAGATAGATGCAACACATTATTTTTCGTGTGTGAAAAAATTCAAATTGAACACCTGTAATTGAGTCATTGTACGATATCGATATCTCTGGTTCGTCTAAATCGTTCTTCGCCGAAGTCATTCCAATACATCGTTAACCAATATCAATGTTAGTCGCGAGGAGTTTGATTTTATGATTTTACTGCACAAATATTCTCTAAAAGGTACACGAAATAGACATATAACATATATTTTCTCACATACACTTTGAAAAGAAAATATGTACAATAATTAGAGTTCACAAGAGCTTCTTGGTATTTTCGCCGTTTGTACGTGTATTGTACTTGTACATACAAAAATTATTAAACAGTATTTTACAAACTGTATCGATCAACGTACATATCATACGCGTTTGTTCGATCTGTTATTACTCTAAATAACAACTAATCGATACCAATAACTAGCAATATTATAAAACTATTTTCACTTAACTATGCCAGTACTTTCATATACATGTACAATACATATAATATGTTGCTTAAATATAATGCAATAATTTAGATCACCTTGGATATCACCGTTATTTTTGGAGGCGCAAGAAGGCTTTATTTAGAAGAGTTATACGATACAGAGGAAGCTAAACATTTGCCAGTAATATGTCTTCTCTGACAAATTTTCGGAAATTTCAAGGCCGTCATTATGCCGTCAAACGATATACAATAGTTTTTTTCTTGCTGGCATAATCATGAATGTTTATGACGATTTAAACCATCTACAATGCAAGGTTATTCGACAATAAATGAAGCAGTAAAACGAGTCCCACGTCACAAAAGATCTTTGTAGTTTGTAGTAGTGCCCGTTTTTATCAGTGCAACATTGAAATCGGTGGACTTGTTATTCCTTATTTCACATGCCGCGACGATTGTTTGTTCCATATCTCGTAACGTTGTTGGCTCTTTTTCGACATCTACCGTTCTTCGAAGACCTAACTCAATGAATTGTTCACCGTCTGAAAGATCTGTTGATATTAACGAAATGAAGTTTCTTACTATCTATCATGATATGAAGCGACAACATAAGTATGAAGTAAAGACTCGTTACAATGCAGGCACTTCGATATTGCGTCGATGCAAACGTACACCAAGTCGAGTTTGCCTCGTGAAACTCGTTGCTTCACTCCTTTATTTATCATCGATTGTCCTTGTATAGAAATAGAAGAGTATTATGTGCCATTTAAAGAAGATAACAGTGACTTTGACATTTTTGCAATTCTTCATTCTACCAAAGAATTATGTGAGAGAAGGAGCAAGTCATTACCCCTTTCATACCACATAATTTTCCCGACTACGGTTTTCGCATGTTTCTCCAAAATATCAAAAATATTCTAGGTAATTAATATTATTGAAACAATATTCCAAACGAACGTCTAAATACGCGATATTATATTTCGTGCAAGAATAAATTCTATGATCCGTCCGTGTTACGTTGTATCTGTGCACGTACAATATTTTCGCATTACCAAGAACATGACTCCGGAATTTTTCTCGACGAAAGTAACGCGTACAAAGATTTTGTGTACAGCTCTATGAAGAGTGTCCTCGTTAACGGAAAACGGTAATTCTTTGAGCTATTTCCCAGAAATCATATGTAACTATTTACCTGAAAAACAAGTGCTTCAGAATGATAGGATATGTTGAAGAAAAACGATAATTTAATTCGAAAACAAATATCTTAATCGAATTTTAATAATGTTGTACGTTTCCACGCTCTACCTATGACTTCCAATAGCCTTTTGGATAGACTCTTATATTTTTATACAAATTTTCTAAGATTGGAATTTAATTCTTGCAACATACACGTGTCATCAAATACATCGTTAGAATAACTTTTCACGTTTTTAACGGTATGCACAGCCGCATTATTCTGCTGAAATACTAATCTTCATCCTTTTACATGTCTTGCGTTATTTCCTCGTTTATGATTTAACCAATAGCTTTTCTATTTCTAGGTCGAATATTAGTCTTCCCATTATTCCCAAACCGTAAGACCTATTCCAACCTTTGCTTGGGAACTAGTCTGGTACTGTTGGTCTCTCGAGCTGCTTTGTATTATGCGTCTAATGTATTAAAAAATATACGATTCCATCTAAAAAAAAGCAACCGCTCCCCCCCGAAGCTATTCAGTTTTCATCCGAAATATTTGTCGATATAATTAATAGCATCGAAGATATTTCAGCTGAAGCTATTAAGTGACCGCTCTGCCTGTCACTCATTCACTTTTGGCTTGAAGTACATTAAAGTAATCGCTATCGTTGCCTTCACATTTATATGCTTCTTGTAAGATTCGTGTGCCTTACATGTCATTTTCGAATTATTTTTAGTCGTAGAAAACACTGGCGACGTGTTTGTGGAAATCTTTCAAGCTATCTTCGTAGCAATTCAAAGATAAGCGATCGTGGAATGAATCTGCTTGTGATTACATAAGCGGAATACAATATTGTACTTTTATGAGATTTCGCGCGATGTAGAGGACGATTATGTTACATCGAGAGCGAGCGAGACACAAAAGCGGCAAGCACCTTTCTAGCCTCGCACGGCTAGTTTGTTAGTCGGTGACGGACCTCTGCCAATAGAAATTCAAATTATTTGATTTTTATTAGATCTACATAATACTATTATCTATAGATTCTCCTAACAGCTATGAAAACTATATACGATTAAGCTGGAACTATCTTTACTTACAATCGAAGAGAAATATCTTAACACGAAGATGATTTAGAATCGTAACAGGTATAAAAAGGAAGACGAAAGCAGGTTTTCTGTAAAAAATTTGAAAGTCGCTCGAATTTATGTGCAACTGTATGTAGTCCAAGTGAAATCGTATTGTGATTTACTTTCATTCGGAAAACTTTACGCATCTATCGATAGCATTTTTACAGGCTTTCTATAAAAAAAAGAAAAATAACTACTTCGATTTTCGTTATAGGATAATTCATATCACAGGATATCTCATTTTGATAGCTTTTATAAACACATTCGAGGTATTGTAGATACAATAAGAACGTTTGCTATTAGACATGAGACTGACTGCGAGTTACCATTGCATTTATCGTAAAATAGTTGTGTAATCGTCAAAAGTTTCATTCATTGCGATTATGCGCGTCTAGTATATAAAAAAACGTATTATAAGCACAGAGCGTTAAATGTAATCTCTGAAATTAAATGTTATCTCGTGATTTATCAGTATTTTCATATCTCTTCGACTGCATTGCAATTTATATCGATGCTTAAGAAATACATATGCAATATATATGCACATGTCGTTAAAATATTTTCTACTTACTGGCGTATTCGAATTGTTTTAAATATCCGAGTTTAACATTATATACTTTGCTCCTTATAAAACTTATAAATGTACGCGTTCGGATACTTTCGTGTACTTATCTGTCTACTTATTCTTGTTTATCATTCAATTAAGTGTTACATTGAAACTGTTGATATACTACAAAAGTAGAAAATATTTATCGTCGTGTGTCTTCGTAAAAATATATCTATTTCTTGTACAAAAGTGAACGTATACGCACACTGAATACTTTTACAAGAAGTTATTAAATAATCAATTTCTGTTCAAAGTTATGTCAACCCGAACGATACACAAAGATGAAACAAACTTGTAATAACAACATCGTTTATCATACAATAGTAAGTTATAGAACATATACACTTATAATTTCTTAAAAAGTATCTTATAAAGAAATAAGATAATATATAAGAGATTCAAATCTAGCATAATTGCATATGATAATTGTATATAATATATAGCATAATTCAGTTATAATACGAAAAAAAACGCAATCATAATTTAGTAATGCATAATAATGAAATATAAGAAAGTTATGCATTTAAAACTATAATCGAACATT
Organism: Bombus soroeensis; assembly: GCA_014737365.1. Classification (NCBI taxonomy): domain Eukaryota; kingdom Metazoa; phylum Arthropoda; class Insecta; order Hymenoptera; family Apidae; genus Bombus; species Bombus soroeensis. The sequence goes on along the minus strand of JACXIL010000056.1, from coordinate 104,665 downwards.
TATTTTCATTTCATAGGTTTTCGATCACAGATGTTAATGAAATCGCAGTAAAGCTTATCGCGTGAAATACTCGTATAATAAGGTTATATAGAAATACAGCACTAAGCGTCATAATTTTTATATCCTGAAATTCGCAATCTTTATCAAAATTAGGCGTGTATTTGATAAAGTTGATCGATTTACGAGACATTTGTTTGATCAAACATGGAAATACGGTACTGCAAACAAGAGAACGTTACTATAAACATTGTTATATATAATAAATAAATCGCATTAGTGTTACTAGAAATCTTACTCTTGTTATTTAGCTTACGTCCTTTTATTGTTGCATGCTATATTTTTATTCACCGATTATTATCTATGCACCGTAACAGACAGTTGAAAATTTTCCTAAAAAGGAAACGTCTCTCAATAAAATTACTAAATATGGAAACTTTACATCAGAAAAAAGATTTCTTTTGCGTTCAAATACAAAGATTTTGTTATCAGAACGGAATGCTTAGCAAATATGTACTTTACTTGCAAAAGCTGACTTTTACATTATAAAGATTTAAATGAACAATACGACTGTTCTGTAGAAGATAACTCAAAATATTTCAAACATTACAATCATTCAACTTTTTAACACAAATCGATAATTTTTAAAAAAGTACTCAACCTATAATTTGAACCGAGTTGCTAATAATTTATTATATTGGTTAATGCGACAGTAACTAATCAATTTAAGAAGTATCACAGATACGAACAAACATACGTATATCCGGTCGTAGAATTATTTTAACTAATATTATATAATACATAGACAAAAAACGACCATACGTGGCAGTGATATTTAATTTCAGTTTCAAGCAAAATACAAGATCCTATTTCAACGAACCAACCAAATGTTACGTTACCAATCAATGCTTCGTTTTATGACTTTTCTACATGTACGTATGTGCATGTTCCTCTAACAGATTAAAAACCAATGTACTTCCCGACGAAATGTACAATATACCGATAATGAAGTGAAATACTTCAACAGAAAAATTCTGAAAATATTGAACCTAAATATAACTATATTATTTATTTAAAATATTGGAAATCGAGCATTAAATAAAAAAAGAAAAAAAAGAAGAAAAGAAAAAGAAAGAAATCGAAAGACGTATTAAATCTTTCATAAAAATTGTTACCAAGATGTGGTAAACACGTTGGTAACCAGCTAGAATCTTCGTTTACAGAAATACAAGCTCTTGGAAATGTATGTGTGCGTCTCTACACATCGAAGTCGACGAATCGATCAATATCGAATATCTTCGCATTAAAAGGATTGGTCGTCAATCACTATTCTGCAACCGTAATTTACAGAACATAATAGGCAATCGTAATTTACACGGAATACAATGTAAGAACAGAAAATAATGCTTTTCAGCAAACATTGACGAGCAATTTTATTGGTAATAAACGTCCTTCAGTATTGAAATTGAAAGAAGTAACAGAAGTATATTCGTTAAACGCAATTCTTACATAAGTAAGATGAAACTAGCAATAAAAGTCAGATAACTGATGTAACTATGTTTTAACTTAGAAAAAAAATATTAAATGTTTAAACGCTTGCTAAATATTTGAGAGAATTAGAATAAAATCGTTGAAGTTTTATCGCTGATCGAGACATAAATCTAAATTTGGAACATTTATTGTAAACGATCACTAGAAATGTGAAATAAGTATTTGTAGAGATATACGTGTAAATCATATTTCGACACTGATACGTAGAATTCAAGATCGACAACCTTTTATCGGATAATAAATCAAGGAGAACGTGAAAGAATGCGATCGATAATGATATTTTAAAAAAGATTACTGAAAGTGGCTAATGTGAAAAAGAGGAGGAAAAAGATTATGTCAAATGAAACAGCTATTCCGATATTATTCGTCAATCGATGCAAATAGGAAAAGTAAAGAAAATGGGCAAGCGGGTTTCACATAACTTAAGCGATATGCAAAAGCAAAGACGAATAAAAATAGACAGGAAGGAGAAGAAGATTCAGAATAATTTGTTATTTTAAAGAAATAAGCAGAACATAAGAATAACATGAGAATATAGGATCGGAATTGTTAAGATTTTATCTTGTAATAGAGAGAGAGGGAGAGAGAGAGAGAGAGAGGAAATGCGTGGATGAATGTATAATAGAAAAATATATTTAAGCAAGTATAAGTACAATGTGTATGCTAGTCCAGATCCGCACGCTGGCAGCCTTACTTTACCAAAGAGCTTCGAAGCCATGGGTCTATGAGTATTTGTACAATTATGGAAAACTAACCTGTCTGTACCCCGTTGCATCATCTGTGCAAGGCATGTTCCTAGAAAACTATGAGGCTAAGTGGCCCTTCAAATTGATTTAGTGCTAAACAGTACCCAATGGCTCCGAGGGCTAAGAAAACTAAACTTCAGAAAAGATGTTGAGTTTTTCTTGAAGTGGGACACACTTCAACAGAAATAACATTTTGCTTTAACTAATTTCGCCTTACATAATCGCTTTGTATTCTAACATAACGTAATGAGAATCGCTTTAATCGAAATTTTTTCATTGTTCCATGAATCCTTTACAAATACGTTCGTGTATGTACGTACACATCTACAACATCTGCGCACAATTATATTTATGCATAATCGTCTTTCATTAATATGATTCCTCGAGTGAGCTTATAAGCCCGACCTTGAATAATTATAATAATTTAAGAGACCGAACACAGACTGATTAATAAATATGTAATTAGAACCTGACGTTACGAATACAATATATGGAATTGCCATAGCGTAGAAAATTCAAAGGTGATCCTCCGACGAACGTCATAACCGGGTACGACAGGAAACTCGATAATTAAATATGAAAAGATGACTCACCGATCGATCTACCGAGAAAGGTGTACCTTCGTGTGCGCCAATTTTATCAGGAACGTACGTCCGCGATCCTTGATCGAAATGAGGGGAGGGTGCAATCAATGAATACATTTATATCGCGCACTCGAGGCAAATTTCCTGCGTAACAAACGAACCACGGTTTCCGGCGGAGAAATCGAGTCCCAGAAGAAAAAAGCGGATGCGGGTTTCGCTGATGTTTTTTAGCTGTCTATAAACGCGGTTTCACGGTACTTCTGGCCCGAATCCATCCGATAATGTTGCGCCGCCGCGCGATAACGATATGCGTTCTATCCAGTATTATCTAAAGTGCTTTCGCGACGAGTTCGCTGCACTCGTTGACTCACCTATGCCACAAATGTTTTCGGTCTTTCCGAGTTCGTTTCTAAGTATCTCATATCGACACATTATACAACGTTATTCCAACGAATTCATATTTACTATGTTTTGCAAGGAACTTCTTACACGTCGTTATTTCTTCCGTTTCGCATGTTCAGATATCAATTATATGTCAACTACATATGAATAAAATATAATGCATTATTCTGTGAACAAAATTATCTTTAACAAGCAAATACTAAATATGAATGTTTTCGTGTTTGTTACGTCATCGTTCCCTTGATTTTGCAGAAGTTAAAATATTTTTTCATTCGCGAAGAATCGCTTTCCAATTATCGATTTGAACGTTTCTCGTTACGCAAGGTCCCTAGTTTTTCCTTTTAATAACAACGCCCGGCGGAATAGCTCAGGAACTGATCAACTTCAAAGCCATTTACCCATTTTGTCGATTTGACAATCTTGAAATTAGGAACAAAGGATATTTGCATTATGCCGGACTATCTTCAAAGCAATTTTATTAGGATTAAAACCCATGCTTCGAGGAAGCGTTTAAAGAACTCTGATTTTTACGGATAATTTTAACATTGAACACATCAACGTTCCCTTCAAGCTTTCCTTTTATACGGACATTTTATGAAACAAAATTATTAGAGCGGTGCATATGAAATATCGTTTCTTATTTTCTTTTTTTTTTTTTTTCTTTTTCTTTCAAATGAAACTTTTACCGCGGGTAATTTCTTCGAGTCATATACTTAATCACAGTAATTTCGACATAATTTAATGCACTTTCCTTACGACTCACTAATTTTATTCTTTCAAATTTATGTATAAAAATTACCAATTCCAGAATTCAAAATTCTTGGAATCGAGCTGTTACAGCGTTTCCATCTAGTTCGTTTTAAAGTAATTTCGGCATTTAAAAAATTCTTCAGGTAAAATTTAACCTTCCACAAATGATACATTTACGCTTGCGGCAACTTTCATGGAATTTTTTCCAAAATTCATACGAGCTGGCTATAGGAAATTTTCTCATTAACATATTTTTTTAATAAGCTTCTTATATTCTACTAAATCTTTTTAATCTTCGATGCACGTAATTTCTAGCAAATTTCTTCCTCTCTGACGTGGCTGATAATTGACAATAAGACAAAATTGAACGGATGATGATATTAAATGCAAACCTCGGAATAACGTTAAATCTGATAAACTATTGGAATAGGAAAGTTATACATATTGCACAGAATTTGCGCAAATCCACAAAAGTACGAGTGGGATCTTCATATTTTGCAATAAATTTTTAAAACAAATTTTCATATTTTACTATTCTATTATTGGCACTGTTATGTTGGTCCTAAGTATGATCAAGAATACGACGACATTTTTCATTTTCAACAGATGCATACGCGTGTGTATGGCATTATTGATTTGGGTTTAAGAGAATCTATGATAGCAGCTAGGTAATATCTGCCATCGTACGAGCTAAAAATGTTATTAAAACGTCACGTTGGTTGATCAACCGCATATTATTGATTAATTAATTTTATCCGTCTGTCGATCTAAAGAGTAAGAAGGTAGTCGTTAATTCGTTTCTTTACCTTTTTCAAACAAAGCAAATTCAAATATAAATATAAAACACGACCAAATATTCGTCAATTTAATTTTACTTGTCACTTGTTTTCTATATTTAACTTTTACATTTTTATATTGTATTACATTTTATATTATATATTACATTATTCTATTACTTTATTGGTATATTGCTAAGTACGATCTTTGTATGCAAGTAATTCGAATATCGTATCTGATATAGCGTAGTTGCAAGACGATATGAATATTTATCTACACATAATCCGAACGTTCGATTTGTTACAAATTTAATAGAAATTATTACATGGTACAGCACGCAGAAAGATAACGTGTGCGATGCCGATGAAAACCACAAAGTAATCTAAGATGACGTGCGCACTTGTGGACGAAACGTTTAATGTAAATTGAAATATAAAATATGTATGCGCATTGAAAGTGTAAAAAGCCTTAACTGGTGCTATAATTTTTTTTATATAATTAACCTTCTGAAATTACACAGGGTGCTAAAGTATTCGTTCACGCCACTGTTTTTTCTGCCAAACACGTGTAACCATCTAAAGTGTCAGACTTTGTGCTTGATAATCATCGCACGTATATGTACGTATTAGAAATTTCACGGTAGCGTCAGTAAATCAAATCGTCCGACTTTCATTTCCGACTGTTTCGTGTGGCCACCGTGTTACGCCCAGGACCCTGGCGTCTCGGTGATTCGGCAAATTTTTCATTTCACATGCTAGGCCTACCATAACTAATTTGCTTATTCGTTAAACGTCAAAAACGTTAATTCGATATTACAGTTAATTTAAACTCACATAAAGCTTAAAATTCATTTGTCTCTCTCAATTGTTTACTTCTACGCACGATACGAAACAAATTTATGTATTCTGCTGCAAATACTACAAAAAGTCACGTTGCAATTCTACTATAAAAATCGAACTTAACTAATCAGTTGAAATTTATCACAAAAACAATTGCGCGAGTATTTATCCAGAGATAATAACAATGCTTAAATCGCAAATAGATCCGCAGAAACATTTCTCGCTGTCAGCTAAATAACGGTTACGAGGCTAATCGAAATGTAAATTATAAGCAGGGTATTATGTAAAGGCTTCGATTTGAACTTGTGAACTAAAAGAACTCGCGTTTAGATTCTTAAATGATTTGATAATATAAATGTAGGCGTCGAAATGTCGTCTACGCGGATGGACGATTTAAGGGAAGTGTAGGATAAAAGTGTTCTTCGAACGATTTGAACGGCCAACCACGTATGAAACTGAAAGACGACAGTCTGGAAATAACCGTTCATATTGTGCAAACAGCGAATCGACGATGGTCTACTACAGTGGGGAAATAATCGTCCGGATACACAATGCACGTTGCTTGTAACCTTGCACTTGTAACTTGTAACAATGGTGTACATATACTAGAAGCATTCTCTTCCTCATTGCCGACACTTTTCTTCCTTCAATGACTACTGCTATATTTTTATCGTTTCTTTCCTCTCTTTCTTGTTTTTTCTCTAAGCAATCAAAACCTATGTATCTTTTTTTTTAATCTGATCCTATGTATATTGAAATATCGTCACCTTTTTATAAATAACGTTGTAAAACGTTAGATTTCTGGTAGATTTCAAAATTACCTTTTTCACAAAAATTTGCAAATCGACGAAACTGACAACGGGTTTTATTTTTGTGATAACCGAAGGATATAATGTGTAATGGCCGGAAACTTGTGATATTGCGATTTTATAATTTATAAGAAACATAATAAAATAATTGAATCATTGCTATATATTACGAATGAAATTTATCATCAGTCAATTTATTATTTAAGTCTATATTCCAGATGTTTATGTTTCGTACGAATGGAAATAGTAATAATAAAATTTAATTATTATTGCTCGGACTATAATATACCAAAGTAAAGATAATTCTAATTGAATGCAACACATGCGCGGCTTGTCACTCGCCGATCATATTCGACTAACTACTAGAATAACTTGCAACTGCGTACGATTGTTCCTTATTTAGCTTTTCTTTCGTGTTCACTATAGGTAGTGAAACAAATAAATGACGGAAAATTTAAAGAACAATGTCAAAGGGAAAGTTCGCAAAGAAATTGTTGAAAGCAATAATATCATCAGCTCACGATTTTAAATAGAGATCAAAACAGAGCTGTACTTACATATGTTATAAGCTATATACCAGCGCACGTATATTTTGAAATGTCAGATAACTCGATTGAAACGAAGCATGGTATCCTAATATAATCGATGAGAGCGAAACGAATAGGTATCGTGTGACATTAATCTAATTGCAAAACAAATTAATTGATAAAATTAAATATATTGCGTTTCTAATCACATAACGTACTATAAATATACATTTATTACAATATAAACTAAATTTAGTTTTATTTAAGTTAATTTAATTAAGATTTACCCAAACGTCACGAGTCATTCATCTATTTTGTATAAAAGGTTTCGTTAAACACAACAGTGCAGCGAGATGAATTTCTAAATGGAAAATAAAAACATAGTCGGAATGTGCATATAGCAGCAGAAGAGAAATAAAATAAACTTGAAGCTTCCTGGAGATAGCGCTACTCTCCACGCGATGTGACTTTGAACCACGTGTGTTTCTACGAAAGTGCAAAACGAAGCAAAGCACTTAAGAGTCGTATTTAAGAACACGTTTTTGTAATAGTGCATTTCATGGCCATCGCGAATCGTTATTGTCGACGATCGACAATTTTATTGCTTCAATTAAAAGATCAATTACGAAGAAAAAAATTGTCGATATACAAATCGATCGATAAACGCATTTCTTCACTGCATATAAACAAACAGTATTGTTTGAACAAATTTATAAGTAACAATGATAATATAGTCTTTGAGCATTTTTTATTCAATTAGCAAAGTTTCAGTTCGATTTAATAATCACTTTTCGAAGCAGTTAAACGAGCAAGCTCGGTTAAGGTTAATTTCGATAACGGTACCCTTTAGCTTACAGAGGTTTCGTTATGATTCAATTCGACTTTAATGAATTAACGACATTTATAGGAAACAGTCAGGACAGCAAGAAAGGCCAGGAAAGTGCGTTGCACTTTCAGCAGAGATAAACAAAGGAACTAAAGGCGCGATCGAGGCAATTTGTATGTATGTATTTGCGAATCGACGTACCTTTCGAAGTAACGAAAACGAGGAAAGTTACGATGGAGAAGTTGCTCCTTGCCAATAGGATTCCTCGTTGAGAGGACCGGATCGACTTTCACGATCCACGCGAAATTCTTTTCTGCTTGGTTTCTTGGTGTTTTCTCTAACACTTTCCGTGTTACAGGTGTGTAATCGACCGTGTACGATCTGTACAGGGCCGTTTTCGCGGCTGTTTGAATTTCGAAATTCGAGACGCGCCAATTCTCGCAACACGAGGGCGAGAAAGAGGAAGAAACGACTGAGTAAGAAACCATCGACGCCTCTTATGGCGCAACGAAACGCTCTCACAGCAATCTGCTGGATAACTGACGAGCCGTATCGCGCTCGTTCCTCGCTACTCGAACTGCGACACCTGGCGCCCTGAACTTTGAAACACTTCTAATATTGAAACTGCTAAAACAAGTGATTCACCTGTCGCCAAAGTATCTGATGCATCACACTTTTATAAGAATTCTTTTATTGCCAGAATCCTTCGAAACTGTTTGTGTTATATATTTACCAAAAGCTGATTTTATTTCTCAAATATCGTGAAACGTATTAAACGCCCGCGTTCTGACTACTCTTTTAGACAAATAAAATGAATTTGAATTTGTTGTGAAAAGTAAATTTAGCATATAACGAAACATATCGAAACATATCGAAACATGATTATAGAATTACACGTATTTCTTCTTTCTTTTTCCTCTTAAATAGATCAAGAAATGTACATAATATGTAACTTCAAAATATTTATTTCATGTAATATATTTTATCTTGAAATCAGAGAGAAGTAAAGATGTAATTAATCTAACGGACATGTTTGAAAATATAATGGATAACTACGAATAACATTGCAGAACTTTGTAGGACTAGATGTTTTAACTTCTCACGGTATATTTTGCAGTAAAGAAGATGCTACATAACGATGACATAAGTTTGCACTTTGCTTCACGATGAATTATGTTACACGCTGTTATATAACTGCACAAGCACTATAACATGAAAATTAAGTTGTATGAACAACTTTGCAAGTAATTTGTGTTGATTGTTAAAAATTTCTTGTAAAAATGGAACTACTTTATCATGTGGCTCTGTTAAAGAATAAATTTATTAATTGCCAGTAATTTCTATAGCATTTGCAAGCAAAATCACAGTCAGAACATCACAATTAGAAACACATAAATAAATATGACAACCAATTATACTTGAACATTATAATTTGCAAACATAATGTGTATCGAGAAACTTTTACGATTATATATTTTTAAAAATGAATTATTGCTATGTTTTATAGATTTAACAAACTTTAAATTTAATTCAATGTTGAATTACCTTACAAAGGTTAACTTTGCTTGTTTTAACAGGACGAGAAAGTTTTCAATGAATCTGTTAAATCTAAAGATAAACTTTATATTTAATATTTCAATCTCCAAATAAATGACATCAGATTCTCGTTCATACTATACGTATGTGCATAGTATGTATGTATGTATCTCCGAATATTTTTATTGAAAAACTATATTCATATTCTACTTTTGTATCTACTTTTTCTTCATATATTTTATATATTATATATTATTATATATAATTATTAATTATAAAACAATTTAATAACACTAATAAATAAATATTAGATGAAAATTTAAAAAGACAAAATAATTCATATATGTTGTAGATGTCGACACCATCGAGTATAATGACGTTCGAGAATTGAATAAGAAAGTTTGATTCTAGTGTTTATATCATTTATTGGAGTGTTATTATTGACATTTTGGCAGTTATAAATTTCTTTGTGAATTCTTTATCTCATCTCATCGGTCCAGTATCACGCGACATATATCTGTCGTATATATGTCGCATTGCGTTTCAAGCCGTGTCACTAGTATGCAAGTCAATAACAAAATCGGAAGCGTCGTTTTCGTTTCTTTTACGGCTGATTCTACACTTGATGATGTTTGTTCGATTCAGTGAATCGATATTTGTACAAATGAACTGGAACTTTATTTGTGTCATTAATTAAGCTATTAGAATTATATTTTTCGACTTTATTAAGAAATTAAATAACCGAAATGGAGTCAGCGGGACAAAATCAAGTACAAAATGCTTCCAATAATAACGATGGTTCTGAAAACAAGGGAAGGTGAGATTACATTACACAATATTCCTTTCAGTTACACATATGTAATTTTCATAATTTTATGAGATTCTTGAGGTCATAATTTTGCAATATATTTTCCATCATTTCTATATCTATATGTTGAATGGGGTTTCTGATTAATAAATATAAACAAACCTTTGTCTTTTGTAATTTTGATTTTCTTGAAGTAATGAAACGTTATTTTCTTGTAGTTGTTTGTTACTCAGATATGCTAGTCAAAATTCTTTGGATGAAAGTTCACAAAAACACATACCCCGTGAAGGTGGAAAAGATAAACCACCATATAGGAATCATCATCATACAAATCGAGCATTTGATGTTATTAATGAAATGCGAAAGTAAGAAACATATACTGCTTATTTTATTGTATATGTATTGTATTACTATAATATAAAAGACGTGTCATAGAAATCCAAAAAAGAGAAAATTACATCAGAGCCTCTTTTTGGATCATTTTTATCATCTATAACCTATATTTAATACTAAAATTAGTGTGATTATTTATTAGGAAAAATTTATTATGCGACGTAATTTTGGTGGCAGACGGAGGCTTAGAAGTACCTGCTCATAAGATGGTTCTGGCTGCTTGCAGTCCTTATTTTTATGCTATGTTTACAAGTTTTGAGGAACGAGATCAAGAAAGGATAACGTTGCAAGGTGTAGATTATTCCGCACTTGAATTACTGGTAGATTATGTATATTCTGCAGAGGTTCATGTAACTGAAGATAATGTACAAGTATTATTACCAGCTGCAAATCTTTTGCAACTAACTGATGTTCGAGATGCATGTTGTGATTTCTTACAAGCTCAGTTACATCCATCAAATTGTTTAGGAATTCGTGCATTTGCTGACCTTCATGGTTGCCTAGAATTATTATCACATGCAGATAGCTATATTGAACAACATTTTTCGTAAGTACCGAAATATTGTTATTTTTACATAGCCAAAATATCTTTTTATTTTAACTACAAATATTCTGTTACATACAGGGAAGTAGTGGATGGCGAAGAATTTTTAACATTAGCACCACAACAAGTAGCCAAATTAATTTGCAGTGACTGCTTAATGGTACCTTCTGAAGAGAAAGTGTATGAATGCGTAATATCATGGGTACATCATGACTTAGAAAAAAGACAAGCTGATTTAGCACAATTAATGGAACATGTACGCTTACCTTTATTATCTCAAGAATATTTAGTACAACGTGTAGAGGAAGAACCACTTCTTAAAGCAAATTTACAATGTAAGTGATAAAATGTATGCCAAACATAAAAATGTGACTTTTATTGTTATAATTTAATGTAAGAGATTAAATTATATAGATTTTTCATTTTATTATAGGTAAAGATTTTTTGATCGAAGCTTTAAAGTATCACCTTCTTAAAGGAGAACAAAAATCATTGTTCAAAACTCCTCGTACAAAACCTAGACAACCTAGAGGTTTACCAAAAGTGTTATTAGTTGTAGGAGGACAAGCTCCAAAAGCAATTAGAAGTGTAGAATGTTATGATTTTAAAGAAGAGAAGTGGTACCAAGTCTCTGAGTTACCTACACGTCGTTGTAGAGCTGGTAAATAACATTCCATATTTTAAATAAAACCAATGTATAATGATTCCCTATAAATTATTATATATAGGTTTATCCGTCCTTGGTGGCCGTGTATATGCTGTTGGAGGATTTAATGGATCTCTTAGAGTACGAACAGTAGACATTTATGATGCAGCTACAGACCAGTGGTCACCTTGCCCAGAAATGGAGGCAAGAAGATCAACGCTTGGTGTAGCAGTCCTTGGAAATTGCATATATGCTGTAAATAATTTATATATTACATATATGCAATGTTGTTAATTTTGTTTATCAATATTTCTTTGTTATTTTAAAATACTAGGTTGGTGGATTTGATGGATCAACTGGTCTTAATTCTGCTGAAGTTTACGATCCAAGAACACATGAATGGAGGTTAATTGCACCAATGTCAACACGTAGAAGTAGTGTTGGTGTGGGTGTTGTTAAGGGACTATTATATGCTGTAAGCTTATTAATGAAACTAAATCAATTAAATAATGAGACGATATAAAAATGATTGTAAATTACTTTTAAATACTTAAAATTGAAAATTATTAATTGTAGGTTGGTGGTTATGATGGGGTATCCAGACAATGTTTATCTAGTGTCGAATGTTACAATCCGGAAAAAGATCAATGGAAACCAGTGCCTGATATGTCAGCACGTCGCAGTGGTGCTGGTGTTGGTGTCTTAGATGGTATTTTATATGCTGTAGGAGGACACGATGGTCCACTGGTCAGGAAAAGTGTAGAAGCATTCAACCCAGATACTAATCAATGGACTCCAGTTAGTGATATGGCTCTTTGTCGTAGAAATGCTGGTAAATACCCTTATTTTTGTTTAAGTTATGAGAATTGATGGAGATATTCTCACAAAGCATAAAATTCCAAAAATATATTAATACTTTTCGTTTTCTCTTACAAGGGAAAATTATAAAGTTACAAAACACTTTGTATTTTTTTTAAGATAAAACAAAATTCATAAGATATGGAGTCCTCTTTTATTTTTGAAAAAGAAATATAAACATTTTGACTCATAGATATCTATATGACAAATTAAATTCTTTCTTACAAAAGTGGTGTAATATGAAAAATATTTTTGTTCTTTAGGTGTAGTTGCGCTAAATGGTCTTTTGTATGTGGTCGGTGGTGATGATGGATCATCCAGTCTGGCATCTGTAGAAGTATATTCTCCAAGAACGGATACTTGGATAACTCTTCCAACTTGCATGGGAATTGGTCGCAGTTATGCAGGAGTAGCAATAATCGATAAACCCATGCCGTCTACAACATCGATGTGAGGATTACAATCCGCTGGGCATATATTAGAGCAAAATACAGATCCGGGTGCCGAAACGTCGGATCAATCACGGGAAGCCGGGCCCAGCGGTATGCAAGTCCAGAATTCAGACCAGAATGTACTTCAGCAATATCGTGGTGCTGGGCATAACTGCCAAGGTCTGCGTTGTGTATGTCAGCGGTACGAAAATGGTGAGGTAGCTGCTGCAGTTATGAATCAGAATAGGAATAATCAAGAAAGAGATGATAGCTATCAGAACATAGGTCGTGGTTCACGGGGCTTCCAAAATCGACCTGGTGGCTCGGTTCAAATGCACTCAAATCTTAATCCAAACTATCAAAATCCAGTAGATTTAGTTCATAATTACAATCGCAATCGACAACTACAGGAACCAGAAGAAAATATTTATGAAAGACTGGATAATGACGACGATGACGATGATGAAAATACTGAAAATAATAATGAAGTTGCTCATAATGAACCAACGGCCCAAAATAATCAGGATGACCACACATATGAAAGAATAGACGATCGGTATTCTTGTGGTAGTAGAACGTATCCTCGTTGCTATAAATACCATATTCTAAATCATTATATTCCAAGTTTTTTAAACGATATGGAATCTAGAAATCAGTATGATCAGCCAAGACAATTTTATCTAGATTCATCACGATTATCTAATCAATTTTGTCAGAATAGATTAGGTAGGCTAGGTCGTAACTGTTTTTCGACAGAAAATATTGCTTACGCGTCAACTGGACGTGCCATTTATCCACTTGGTTATAATTGCATGTGTTCATTTTGTAGACATGTAGATACAAGATATTTATGTCATCATTGCCATAACTTGCATAATAGATTACGTTATCAAGATGCATTTGGAAATAATTCTAGACATTACATATATCAGTTACCAAGGAATTGTCGATGCCCATTTTGCCGCGGTGAATACTCTTATGTAAAACTGCCTGTTACATCTTGCCGACCTGCTGAATCATCGAGAACGGAATGTCATTGTAGAAATCCTAATAATTGTTCTTGCAGAGGGAAAGTTCTACCCAATTCTAACTCTGCTGCGCAATTTAGCAAATATCTTGATTGGATTAGTAGAGGTAGTCCATCAGTTAATAATCCACTGTATGCTACAGTTCATATTGGTAGACCATGTGTTTCAGCTTTTGGAAGTACAACTGGTGGAGGAAATCTATTCAATAACGTAGATCCTGGCGCTTCAACGTCAAATGCGTCAGCATCTAGTACATTATCAAATAATGAACCTAGTACATCAAACATTAGATCAATGTTTTCTTCACATAATTCTTCCACTGCGCATCCTTCTGTTTGTTCAGTTAATCGTTCAACAGAACGTCAACATACGTGTGACGATTCCTGCATTAGAAATCAGAGCGGAAGCGTTACTGGCATTTGTCAGTTTCTTGGTAGATGCGAAAGAGCAGAATGTAATCATGGTAGATTATCTGTGCATTGGTGGTTCATAAATAGGTGGTTGCCAGCTTGGAATCCTCATTATTTTGATAGAAATATGGACACAGTTCCCCCAATGGAAGAAGAACCTCAAGAGCAGCAAGAAAGTGATAGTGATGATACTTAATTCCAGAATTTTTACTTCATGGTACTCTTTATATCATCAAAAAACAAAAATTTTGTTTATATTCTGATATATGGATTTGTTGTCATGTATTAATTTCTCATAAATATTATTTACCATTAGTCATAAAATATGATTACTAAAGTAATACAAGACACAATATCTTCATTGTATTCCTTTGTTTGTAAAAAAAGGATAGTGATAAAACTGAAAAGTGTTATATTTTGTGATATCTGATTAAAAATACGCTTTTCTCAATATTAATGATATTGATCATAGTATATGTAATTTTATATCTATTCGTCTATTCGTCTTATTAATAAATTAGTGATTAGAAAAGAAAAATATTTTAGTGAAAAATTATTAGGAGATTATCAGTTCAAATTAAAACATTTTTTAAAAAGTATAAATATTAAAAGAATTTCAATGCAATTTCAAAATTCATGCATATACTGACAATAAAATCGCTTTATATGTGCATTGAGAATTCAAGATGCTCTTAATTTAGTACATATAAATATCAGTCACATATATGTTGAAAAATATAAAATAGATTAAATATAATAATGATTATTGAAGTTTTATTTCATAAATGCAACTTTATATAAACTTAAAAACTACTTCAGTTAATGATTTTTTATTCATTTATAACAATTTTAAACAATGGATGATAGTTAAAGCAAATTTTATTATATTGATTTTAATGAATAATTTTAAGTATTACAAATTCTATATACATAGAATATATACATACATACAATATAGAGAATTATAAAAATATAAGAATTGTATAAAAATTGTAATTTTTATAATTCAATTTCCTATGTGTACCTTTTTTGGGCATCATTGTTGAACCAAAGAGAGAATGCTTTTGTCATATTTTTCAATTTTAGTATTTAAGATCTTTCGAAACAAATCACAAACGCATTCTTTCAAAAATTAAAGAAATGAACAAAATTAAGATTATTATTCATTATTTTTAGAAAGCGTTTTATATTCAATATTGCGGTAGAATATGTTAAAGGTAGTAAGTTTTAATTTAAATTTGATAGTTATTGTAAATACAAATTTGTAGTAATTATTATTATAAAGAATGACGTTAAAAGTTAATGAAAATCTTTTTATACATGCGATTTACGTCTTAGAATAGGAAACATATATTGACTTATACTTAAATACAAAATAGACATGTTATTAGTCAGTATTAAGTTGTCCTTGTAAAGATTTACTCTTCTAAATGGATTTGCCGGTTTTCTAACACTGTTCAATTATATACTAATCATTGATTTCAATGATTCGATAAGTTTAGAGATATAATTGAAAATAAATATAAATTTACTGTTGAAAAATTTAAGGCAATTATATTAGGTTTATCAAAGTAAAATGTAGTGTTTAACTTGTAAGGACAACTTTACACATATCTTTGAATATGTTATAACTTAGAAATTAATCCTTAGGTGGGATTTATAACATTTTTGCGCCTAACATATTAATTTTTAAGGAAACATGTTGGATGAGTTTCTTGAATTATAATGTAAGGAAAAATACCAGATAGATTTGCCAAATGTATATTTATTTTTTCTATTTCATAATTAATGACTATATTAAGGCACACGTTCAATTAAATAAAATATGTTATTATACAGAATTCTCTATGTAAAATTATTTTTTTTCAAATACTATAAGCATGAAGATTTAAACATCAAAATTATTATCTTCAAGTTTAAGTTCAGTTACCTATAAATCGATTGAAATTGAATATCTACATTCGTTGAAAATCATATTAAGTACACAAAGCTTTTTCATAGAGGCTTTTAATCGGTATTTATATACAGTTGTTTTTAAGTGTTAAATTAATTTGTTTCTATTTCTGTTATGAAATAAAAATAGTATTTTTGTTTAATAATTTGAATCATTAAAATTTTTGCAAAGATTTATAATCGTAACACTATGTTATACAAATTATATTTCGGAAATCAATACTTGTATAAAATATTTTTGTTGTGAGAAAAATTTATTTACAATTATTGGTTTATGTTTAATGAAAATAATAGAATTACAAATAATAGAATATATATCAAAAAATCTAATAAAATGCTTAGTTTATCGTATAATATAGTTGTTTACTAAAATATAATTCTTTTAACGATTTTTATTTAAATTTTATTATAAAACAATGAAAGCGAAACAAGTAGTAGGAAAGGCGTAGATATCAATAAATATCTAAAATAATAACATAATAATATTTGTTTCTTATATACAAAAATATAAATTACTTATAATTTCGCTTATAATTAGCTTTCTATTGCAGCAAGTAGAAACATTAAAATGCACAAATTACAAGAAGCATACTATAATATATCGTGTTCAAATTGCAATACAATTAGTATACATCATGGCGCTTTTGCAAGAGTAAATGCCTTTACAATCGATATACATCTATAAGCACTTTAAGAAAAGTTGATCACTCCCCCATAAGCGAAGGCCAACTGCTATCACTTTGGTGTTACAATAGTCCTAATATCGATGTATTGTTATGTGTAGTTAAATCTGATTGTTATATTCTTTTTTCTAATTTACCGCATGCTGAAAATAAATTAGTCATATAAAGATTCGCCGACTTAAGAACTAAAGTGAACAGAGAGTTAAATTACAAATCATTTAAACAGGAATAAGTGCTGTCTGCTTTTGTGTGTGTGTGTGCATGTTCCAGTCAAAAGTAATTTAAATATTTTGTAACACACATATGGATACATAAATAATTTATAGTTGAGCAAAGATTTGTCCAGAGCGTCGAACTCTGAATGTCATTTGGGGTGTGGTCGTTGTGACATTTCCGTCTTGGAGTTACTGCGAATTCACACGTAAAGCCTCGTAAACAAAATTTATGCGCGCAGTGCACTGAAACTGTTTCGGGATCGCTGACGCACAGATAGATGATCCTCTTTAAATGGTTCGTCCCTTTGTGCACCACCAACGACAGTGATCTGTAAAAACGATGAATGTTTCGTTTTATCACAGAAACAATGTTGTTAATACTCGAATGACGATAAACGCTATTGTGTTTCTGACGCTACACAGTACGGTACACGGTTAGAGAACTTGTGTATCTTGGCACCACGGGTATTCAAGTACATATTACGGGTGTGGTTCTCATGGTCAGACGCGCTCAGATACGACGGTACTTTGTTCGAATAGTGGTTTAACCCTTCCTGCACTGAGAATCTGACATTTATTTTCATCAACATCTTCGTTTGCCACTATTCCACTAAATTTATTTATTTCTACATTAACGATTTGAACCTTTCCAAACAGCTTTCAGATCATTTGTTTATTTTGAAGAAGTTGTTGGAAATTCTCGGTGCAAAATTATATGTTGTATAGGCAAAAGTTGCTATAAAGCAATAAGCAGAGATTTCTAATTCGAATCAATAGTTACAAAGTCTGAACTCGCTTGATGCTTAATAAGTGGATGGTAAAAAATTAAATATAGTCTTTAAATTGTTAAGTTTCTGTAGCAAGTTTCTTTTCTGTTATCTAGAAATTTATAATTTCAATTCCCTCGAATTGCATTCGATAAGTAGTTAGCAAAAATTAATGTAGTATCACTTTTTACGAAATAATATTTAATATTTCTACGAACGCAAGATAAATCGTTGATAGTTTATTAATATCGTCCAAGTATCTTTATTTTACTTCGAACAATGTTCATTTTCGTTCAGTTCTTATGTTTACGCAAGATATCGTTTTGGCTGCACTTATCGTATTGACAAAATTCCATAATCAGCGACGATGTCGAAGACTTATCGCAATCACATATGGTAAATGTTTTCAGCGAGGCTACTTTTAAAAACGTTATTTAACATAAATGCACGTTGGAGAATACCATACATGAATGGTTATGTACCTCGCCAGTGTGAAATTAAAACGAGGAGAAAGGCTACGTTCACCTTTTCTCTGATATCGATAATGTTTGCATTCTGGTCAGTAATCAAATTTTATATTCTGGCTCATGTATATTTCTTAAGCACGTATATATGGCGATTACTGTAAAATGTAATATCTATGTTAGTACAACTTTTATACGTTTCTTGATCGTGTAATCCGGATGTACTATAATGCTATATGTATAGTAGGATATAGTAGAGTATTTGACCATAATCAAATATAGTTTCGGAACACGTACGTTTAATATTTGTAACAAAAGAGAAGCACAAGTTTCTTGCGTCAGAATTGTTAATTCATTATGATCGATGGTCGGAACGATAGTTGAAGTATGTGGGCGTTGGTCCTATGCTTGTCACCTTCGAATTCCGATCGGTCTGAAATAAACCAAAAAAAAAAAAAAAAATTAACGATTTACTAACGAACAAATAAAAACAAACGAAAGAATTGCCGATAGAACAATCGTGTATTTCTCTGTACATGCTAGAACAGAAGTCGTTGACTGAAACGATATGATACTCCATTATATCGGAATCTTTCTTTTATACAAAAATCGATTATTGTTTTATGTCGCAGTTAGATGAATCTCCCATGCATTTGTTAAAACCAGCCGGTGAACGATGACATGTTAGATTCTATAGATACAGAATAATAATTTATCGCTACCGTTACGCGGCATAACCATGCGTGAATCACGGAATTGTCGTTGCAAGTGTAATGTGTAACCGAGAAATTACGAAATCTAGTCTTCGTGCCACGTGCACGCGCGCACCCTTTCTTTTTATTCTCTTTTAATGAGGTCCTGGTTCCGGTTGCATTTATAATGTTTTACGCGATATTTAATTGTATTAAGATAGGACACGTAATTGGGAAAATCCAAGATACGATATCGATGAGTCGACACGCATATCTTTTACTTTGTCGTTTAAATGGATGTCCTCTGTGTTTATATCATTTTATTCTTAGTCGAGTTAAACATCTAATATCTTAATTATTGACGTATGTTTAAATTTATATACTTCGTAATTAAAAATATTAATCTCCTTCCTCCCTCAAATATAATATTAGAATATTTACGACGTATTTGATTACCTTGACGAGAGACACTTAAAATGATTTCCCTTATTTCAATGTATGGATTCACTGGATTTTTATTTGTGGGAATACTTGAAATCCATCGTATACTCAGTATCTATCGAAAGTGTTGAAATGTGTACTTTGCCATAAGATTGAACGAGACTTTCGACAAACTCGAGGAAAAAAAGACGTCTCTGCGCATGCATTGAAATGCAGGGAAGTCATCTTGTGCATATCTTATGTGAAAGTAATTAGATACGAAATGATAGAACACAAAATTCGTTGTATATCGTAATCAAGATGAAATACGACATATGTTGATATCAACTTTCTTTATTGTTTTTAGGTGCTGAATCCGCCCCCCCCCCCAAATATTGCCAACTTATTATGAAACACTCTGTGTATGTTGATACCAGGTAAAAAAAATTCTGTTCCTAAATTTCGCATATATAGTGAAATTTTATATCCATTGCATTTGATATTTATTATATTTTTATATTTTTATATTTCGTTTTATTTTTTAGTTTCGGTATGGGTGGTACAACACTAATAGATTTAGAAGTAATTGTATTTATAGAAAAAAAAAATAAATATTTTTTCAATCTAAACTCTTACACAGTTACTCATGTGCAAGATTTAAGATTTTCTCGCGCCGAGTCATTTCATGTGTATTTTGAATAAATTTTTTTGCAAAGTAGAAAGTAGAAATTTTGACGTTCTTTAAATGGAATGAAATCCTTGAGATGTATGCTCGTAAACGAGTTTAACATTGAAGAATATCATTTTTCTTATTGGAGAATTTATTTTCCATTCTAAGATTTTAAACAATACACGCTTGTAGCATCTTTGTTACTTTTAGCATCACTTTAGCAGTTTTATATATACTATATATATTATACAATAAGTATAAGTAATTCACTGAAACATAATATGAAAATCTGAAAAATCTACTTAATTTCGATAGAAGACAGTAAGTTAAAACTGTAAATTGTTAAAGGAGGTAGAGAGCTGTTGATGATAATAAAAATAATAAAAATTAAAAAGATATAAATAATAAAAATAAGTAAGAAACATCTGATAGGATATGAAATGTGAATGTGAAATAAAATGTTTAAAAATTCGGAAAAATCAGTAAACAAATTGAAATTTAAATTTCCAATTATTCGTTGATAAAATGTTTCGAATTTTCGTACTATTTCATAGTTTCACTACCTTTTAGAATAGTTTCATGATTCGCAAACGTTTTAGAATTCGTAAATACGTGATAACATAAGTAACACAAGTAAAATGTAAAGAAACATCTAAAACCAAATGAACAAAAAGGAAATAATAAGTGCTGCTTATACTATTTCACGTTGTGGTATAAGTAAAATTAATCAAAATGCAAAAAGAGTAAGAAATGTATGGAATTGAAATAGTATTATTGTATTGTATAGTATTTGAGACATAACAAATGCCAACTTCGCTGATAGATTTTTAAGATATTGTAGATAATTTCTTTTTTCTATTAAAATTATTTAGAAAAGCTCACAAATGGTACAAAATTTACCAAATGTCGAATAAGAGAAATTGCAGAGAATAAGAGGAAAAAAATGTATAAAAGTTTTATTCCCACGTAATAGAATTTCGTAATTTTTATATAGATTTCCAGAATTTTACCCGTCACTGTATAGCTGCGTTGTACGCGATGGAAAGTGGTCGTAATAATTCTCGATCTCGTTCAGAGGCTTCCTTCTTCCAAGGGTAAGGAAAGGTGTTTGCACGTGTCCCTCGTACTACGTTATATTGCAATCGTTTGCAAGTTGTTCATTGTTGATTGCACAAGGAACCGAGCGAGGTGCATATACCTATCACGGGCCTTTGCGCACCAGGCATCTGGTCCGCTTTCAGGTTTTTCTACGGGGTTACCATCGTATGTAACGGTACGCGTCCTTTCCTCTGGCAATTTGCTCTTAACGTTGGGCCACTGACTAATTTCTTATTGTGCGCATAAACTATTATGATAGCTATACAACCTCTAGAAATACCTATGAAAGTTTAGCGTTATTAATAGACGTTAAAGAGCACCTAAATTATATTAAATTCAACGCTTTGTTACAGTATACGAGTCTTAACCGAGGACGTATCCCGTATAACATAAAGCACAAACATACCTGTAATCGAATTTCTCGCCGAAGGACCACATTTGTGCCAATGCAGATCTGTGGTTTGCTTATACTACTCGGTTTCTCATGATCGAAACTTTATATAATTATAATATTAAACGAATTATATAAGAGAGGAAATGATTTGTATTCACACTGATTGACGTTGATATTTTTTTGTATGATTCATAGCATCATTTTACTCCGTAAATTACATACACAGCATGTCAAATTCTGCGACGAATTGTACAATTGTTCAAATATGATTTTGATAAAACATTGTGATAGACGTCGAACAGAGTTTTAATATTTATGAAATCAATTTATTTATTAATTTATTATATTAATTTTATTATTACCGATATGTTAGATTTTATGGCGTTCACTCGAATCTTCTATTTCTCCTTTGATATTATCTTAAATATTCTCTTGCAGTAATACGTATGATTCAATTCTCATCGAATCGATAATAGGAAGCTAAAGAGTAAACAGTGCAAAATTATTCTGTATTGCGCCTATACCATACATCTGACCCCCTTTCATTGTCAGTCTTTTCTTCGGGTTCACTGGCGTGTGTCGATTCACGCGGCATGCACGTTCCTGGTTCTGACGTTTTCGATGCATTTTATGCGTACCGCATTTACGATCCTATTTTATTATAGTATTGTTACCGTTTCAGAATTTTTAAGATATTAATCGTTTAAATTTTCGCAACTTATCTTTTCTTATCGTCAGATGTTTGCGACATTAAAATGATCAAAGTCAGTGACACTGAACTCTCGTTTACCGCAATATTCTGAATAATAATAGGTTCGATAACTGCCGCTTAAAATCACATCGAATCGTCGATTTACCATATTCGGCGGTTGATCATTACCATGTAATTATTTCAGTCGTTTATAAAAGACAAATTACCATAGTTTGTAATTACTTGGAGAAACGATGTTTATCTGATGCTTAGTATCTAAGATCAAAGTTAGAGGAAAACGATTGCAATCAGAATGGTCTACTACTGCTGGCATTACTAATCTCAATCTCGATCAATACCGCAATTATTTCAGGTCTTTATGTTGAAATAAAACTTTCACAGTTCTATAAATCGTAAAATGAAAGGGAGATAAAAGTCTAAGTGTAACCCTTTGTCATCACGAAATATTTTTCGAACATTACGGTCGTATATTCTGAAAAAAATTATTGATTTAAAACATCTTGAGGAAGGGTAGAACCTCGATCAACCGGGTCTACCTCGGATAATCGAAAACTCGGATAATACGGAAAGGTCTGTCAGTGTTTGTAAATCGTATAACAAAATCATAGGAAAGATTTTGACGATGTAACGTTGTACACGTATTTAAGTCTAATTAATTATTTGATCGGTTGAAGGTTTGATTAACTGCTCTCACGATACCTATGTACGCTTTCGTACTCTTCGAGTTGAAATTTCGGAGAAAGTGAAGTCATGCTGAAGTTCCAAGTATCTCGAATAATACGAAACTCCGGGTAACCGATACTCCGCTGTATCAAATAAATGCGAGGTATTTTGTACGAATCTTACGCTTTTTAACATTGAAATTACCGATCTGTATACGTTTTCAAATCGTCTGTGTACATAGATGATTATAAACAAATTGCTACAACGAAAATAAGTAGCTATATACGGTGGTTTAAATTTCCTGATACAAATAAAGTGAAGGAGATTCTGTGACTCAAAACAAAAATGAAATTGCGTTGGGGTTTCATTTTAACAAATGACAAATGAGTTTCGAATCTTGTCAAGTATATGTGATTGTGATCGTCTAATTCCCAAGTAGAGATAGGAATTTTGACAATCGATAGGACTTTATTTCACGCGCGACAATAAGCGGAAAATGTAGGACAACAAATTATTCGAAGCTTCGTTTCGAAAGAAATAAAGTCTGAACATGTCCGATTAAAAAACTTGTCTCTTGCTCGCATATTTGATGAATTTTCAAAATCGATTTCCCCGGAAACTGATACCCGAAAATTGTATTCTTATTTTTTCATAAGGAATCACTTTATGTCCGCTTGTACGTGTTAATCGGTCGGATTCTGTACATTGTATATTGTAGTATATAATTTCTAAATTGATACGACGCAGTAGAAACATCTACGTTTTATATTATACGCAAAAACTCGTAGTAAATGTTTATTATTATTATCGTTAAAGCTTAAAGTGTCCTTAGATAAAAATAACAGAAATTCGAATAAAGTTATACTATTCAAATTAGTTATAATTAGGTAATTAGGTATATTACTGAATCTGAAACAGGTAGCTTTCAGGCATTTTTACCGTATGAATTAAATAGATCTGTGGAATAAAATTCAAGCTATTCATCTCATTTCATTTACCACCCAAAGAAACTCGTAAAAGTCATGTCGAGTTATTAAAAGTATCTACGTGATTAATATAGTAATATACGATGGACTAATGTTCGCGACAAGTATTTTTTACATTTGTATGTTTATAGCTTCCTGCAATAAATACGCCTAAGGCAAAAGAAGTCCTTGTAGAGTGGGTGGAGCAGAAATTGACAGGAAGTTGTTTGGTTGTCGATCGAAGTCGATGTTTATCGGCCTTTCTTTGACAGCGTACGCGACGATGAAATCGATTACTTGGTGAAACAGGTCATTACATTCCTCGAAACAAATCCAGAGGTAGCAGTTATAAGGCTGATTGGTTTGTCAATATGGGTTTCTGAAACTCATTAATTATACCGATTTATTCCAGATCATATCCTGGTCTTTCAATATTACTATTTCTTTACGTAATTCTAAGTTAATGCATGTAATACGATCTATAATTTATCACAACCCTATTTGCATATCATTATTGCCAGCCAGTATCAACAAAATATGCAATGAATAGAAAAAATACCTATTTATGATGTACGTAACGAAAAATCCCCTTGTTAATACAGTACTTATAACGCGATCAAAATTATTTTCATAAAAATGTTCCGCTACGGTTTAGATACAATTTTAGTAAAGGCGTATTCAATTGACGATCGATATTTCTACAAAATTCTTAGAAAATATGAAACGAACAACCGAATGTAAAAACTATCGGGCAAAAGTGATTTATACGATTATACGTATGTTTTTACAATTATTTGCAATGATTATACTGATCATTACCTTCGAAAATCATTCGCATTAGCCTGTGTTCTTTTATATCCGTTTATAGAGTGCAAAGTAGTAACATAAGTTCTTCCTATCGTACATTCAATTTCACAAAGTGATTGTACCATACGTACGTGCGAGATGTATCTAAAAGATTGCAAGGCCGAAGTTGTATCTCGGGAACCACCGTCACTGTAAAAATCTGATAAAACGAATCGAGATTTGTATCTCTATTTTCAATTTTAGCTTCAGCTTGACAAAAGTTAATATGCGCAAATTATATTGTTTAACGATTCGTACGCATATGTGTGTGGTAACAACGTATAATATACCGAAAACAGATCAACGCTATACAATCAAAAATTCCATGCTAAATTTCATAAGACGTAATCTAGCAATTTGAAAAGGGTTATATCGTACTATTTCTAATATATTTTCTAATATATTTTTACATATCTTTGGCACGTTTAATTTTACGTCAATTTCGTGTATGTTTCATACATTTTGACATATAAAGTTTGCACGAACATCCGCAGCTTAATCATTCGCAACTCGTTGTTCGAAATTTTGATTAGGTTAAACGTATTCTTGCTTCTTCCCTTTACTTTCTTAGTTTTATAAAGCAACGAATCAAAGTAAAGACTTGACTTTCTCGAAAATAAAATCTTACTGACGCGAAATATTTAGAACACGGTGTTCAGGTATTCTTTTGAAAATATAATTTCTAACTCGAAAAATACCGACGTGAATCATTAGCTTTTAAAGATGTCAAGATTACGGTTGCGTCATGACGAAAGCGAAAGAGAAACCGAGGAAATCTATCATGTACGATTTTTCAGTCTTCTATTTACTTATCAAGTAACTTGGTTCAGGCACCAGCAACAAATAAATGTTCAATGCGGGAATTATGATCAAAGTGGTAACTGTAGGATCTGTATAAGCAACGATTAACGAAACATTTACGTTGCTTTAAGTAATCAGCTATTCGATATGAAATGTACATATCCCAATGGAAACGGAACGCCATTGGCACTTACTTCGTAGAAACGGCATAAATTTCGACAAATCAGTTTGACAGTGTCTCTTTGTGCAAATTCGTGCGATAAATTGCACATTGTTCGATGTTCTCTAGTAAAAATGGTTAATTTCCAGAAAATTGTGCTACATGCTCCACAACGTTGATTCTTTATAAAATCGCAATTTGAACCTCGTCAATGTAAATTCAATCTTCTGGAGTGAAAAGAATAAGAAATGAAACAAATTTTTAGCATAAGGTTTATCATATAGGTGTTTAATGCTCATTATATAATTCTACAACATGACGGCAAATTTTTATTAAACCACATTTCCTTTACACAGAACTCTTTGCACACTGTGCGACGAAAATAACGGAGTTATGCTCCTTAATTCAATTTTGAAAGTACTTATTAACTGCATTAAGTTAAACCACTTTTGTATTTAAATATCGCGAAGCACTTGTCTCACGCAATTATTGTAGTTTCCAAATAATTTATACGAGTGACATTATACTTAAGTAACGATGTATCGTAAATAAGTAGTAGGTATTATAGAATTCTTTTTACGTGTGTAAAGTGACGAGCAGGAAAATTATTCTGCACTTTTGTTTCAGTGTAACTACATGAATCATTATATCTCTTTATGTTGAATCGGAACATTCTCAAACGAATAACAAATCTATTAAAATCGTATTTTTATGTCACCCCTTACATTTCATGTTCTTTCGCATAAAGAATTTTATTTTCTCCTGCTATTATCGCTGTACATCTAACGCTGTCGTTGCTCGTATACGGCTTACTTATCACAGTAAGAGAACAGAGAATAATCATGCACAAACGATTTCACAATACAAGCATTACACAAAACGCTTTTACACCGATGAACAAACATTTGTCAATTGATTCTGAGAATAAGTCATATAAATATTGCCACTTCAGAATTCTGCGGAATAAAAATATATTTTTAATTTTTGAAGGTAAGAAATATGCGCCTGTATTAGGAAAGTTAAGTCTTTGCGAATAAAATGTAAAAGATACGAAAAAGGTTAAAGATTCGGTTAGCTGATCGTAATTTTACAACTTTCGCTAAGGATATTTCCTGCGCATACTTGCCACGCGAATGAATTGCTCGATTTTTATTTGTCTCCTCCCCCCTCCGCCTCTTAGGAATCTACATTTGCATTTAATAGACATGACAAAATACATACGTTGTTTGTGCTTGAATAATTCATATTTGTACTTAAGATTGTTCCTTATTACGTTTCCTTTCGAGCTTTAAATACGCTTCATTATTTCTGCTTCGGCTAAAAAAATGAAATAGCGTCGTTTAAAAATATTTGGTCGCAAATGTATTCCTTGATTTTCCCAGCAAGATTTACAACTTCGATTTCTCAATGGAATATACGAAGGGATTCGGTGTATCTTTTTGGAGAAAAATTACAATAGATTTCCCAAAAGTTCTGTAGAAGTTAGCAGGTACCCTAATTCCATCAAAGGTATTAAATTACCGCTTAAAAATTCGTGATTGCTTGTTTAATAAAAAGTGAACCTGAGTTTTTTAATAAAAAACAGACGAATAGATGCTTGAGTTCTTACATATTTCAAATTACTATACACCATAGCAAAGAGGATATATTACGATTATTATCTTATATTTGCCAAAAATGTTCTCAGAATTTCGATTCTTGGTACAGTATCGTTGATTCTCTCCATTCTCATATTTAATCTTTTATGTAGCCAAAATTCCAAATATACTACGTAAAATTACCTAATTCGCGGAAAGTCTATATTAAATGTATTAAGGACAAGTAATACCGAACTACATTATTTTTTTTTCTCCATAAACCTTAAATATATTCAAACTGATTCCAAATTTTTAAACGCTAATAATTTGATCATTAAAACGTTACTTCACAAAAAAATAGAAAAAGAGATATATTCTAGAGAAGATTTTACGGCATTAATTATTATTGATAATTCCCTTTCGAGTTACGTGTATCCACTGCAACTGAGCGGAAATACCATGGAAAGAAAGAGCCTTGAGACGACTGAAACCGAAGATATGTACATTTCCTTGAACATATATTCGCATTACCTGTTCAAGTTGGAAACCGCAAATAATGGAACGCGTGGTTCTTTGAAACTAGGGACGAGCATTTAGCATCCGTGGATAGACACGTACAGTATCTCGGAACACAGAAGGTGAACGTAGGTGGGCCCCTTGCAGATTCCGATACAGTTATACCGTTCTACGTGCAAAGAAATGAAAGGTTCTGGAGCGCGATGCATCTACAGGATTCGAGAGGAGAAGGCACCTCAAGAACGCGATAAAAATGTCCCTCGACAGAGAAGAAACACGCGAATGAAAAAGACGGTTGAAACGATGGTAGACACGTGATAGGGTTGTAATAACCGCTCGTTGCCATACAGTTCAACCTCGTGATACCTTCCTTCCCCTCTGGCTTTCTTTCTTCTTTTTCGTCTTCATCTGGCGTCCGAACGTCGAACGGCGTGAATCTTTGCTCGTGTTGCGTAGCCGCAACAACCCGTGAGACCGAATTGCGATATTAGATGCAAGTAAGAAAGTCGTTATACATATATATAATTGGAAAGGAAGCGATGCCTTTAAACAGTTTAAACAGACCGATTACGTTTAACCGTCTCGTCGCGCCGCGTTTACGGCCGTGATTCGAATGCTTTATTTATGCTGCAAGAACAAGAAGGCGGATAGCACGTAAGAAAACGTTCTTTTCGTGAGAAATTCTCTTCTTCTTCCTCTCTATCCGATTCGACCCTTAACGAATAAATGATGAACGATCCGCAGGCAGAGATAAGACAAAACGTAAAGAGTAAAATTTGCTGATTAGAAATATAAAATATAAAAAATAAAGGAAGAAAAATATAGTCGATATAAAACATACGAAATGCTAAAAGTGATTTCATGAGATGCGAAAGATTAGTATCACAGAATGGAAAATAAAAATAAAAGAGCGAAAAATTTGCTTTGCTTTTTAGATTTGATATTTGAATGTACATAGCATTGATATGCAAAGTATATATGAATACTTACATAGTACATGCGGCTGAACTGCGCGGACTAAAAAGAAAGCGATCGTTTTTGAATATCGACGAATTTATAGAAAACGATGAGAAAGAAAACAAACAAATGCTCCATTAAACGATCTTCCTGCGAGAAGGTGAAGCAACGATCGAAATCGAAGGTAGGGAGCAACGAGACAGAAGAGAGGGACATCAAGGAGCGGAAAGTGAGAGAGAACTTACAGGCCACGCTACTCTTCATGATCGAGGGACACCTCTCTTTATCCCCATTCTGTGTAGAGTTGGTTAAAGTTAAAACGCTTCTCTTTCAGTTGTCGCTCGCCAACGTAGCGTTTCGCGCGGTGTCACGCACGCCTCTCGGCGATTTCGACGAGCTGCTCGTGTTTCGCGCACGAGCAAGCACGTGTTTCGTCCTCTGCGAATGCATTTCCACGGATTTCTTCCTGCCCAATTCCACCGGTTAATCAATCGCGTTTTACCGTGTCGCATACTTCCGTCTTTCGTTTCTCTCTCGTTCGCTTTCAGCTTCTGCTTTTCGCCCAAAAATCGCTCGATTACCAAAAGTGAAAGCAACGGATGAGATTTTTGTTTCGATGCGTGTTGGCCGTGTTTCCGTTTTACATTTGTCGAGCTCCACGAGAATCAAAACCCATCACTGTATCCGGTAAGTTGACCGTCGAATTTTTCGTAACAATGTATCTTGGTGATGTCGATGTTCCAGTTATGATCAAAAAGCTTCTTCGACAGTGCCGAATAAAATAATCGATATGTTGGGAAAACGTAATTTTTAGCGTCGAATTAACCTCGTGGTGTAGCGGTATTCCAGGTGCTCGATGTGAAAACGAGACATACTCGAAGCGATGCTCGATATTTCTGTTTATTTAGAAAAATTTCTTACGCACTTCTATGTCTCTACGGCCACGTATGGCAAGGTACTGCATCTTGACGTTTAGAAGCATACATATGTTTCTGTTCAACTTTAAGTTCAACAGAAAGAAACAAAGAGTTAAAGTTCAACTTTACTCACAGTTCTCACGAATTACAAATTTTATTATACGTATCTTATACGTTTATCCTGCGAACTCCTCGTTTCTAATACGAAGCAAGTTAATGAAGAATATTTACAGACATCGTGAACAGCCTCTAATCCACGTTCCGGACTAACTCGTATACCCTTGACTCATCGAATACTTCAGATTAGCAACAGTCCAAAAGCATTCCGCCTCGAGGAAACTAGTATTTTTGTAATTACATCGGAAACTATCGTTAACAGAGGATGTATCATACCAGTGTCTTTTATTTAATTAATCGCTAACACAATAAAAGAGAATAGTACCTTGAAGACGATAATGAAACTGATAGGTTGAATTTAATAAGTGTATAAGAACGAAAAGGAAAGCAAAGCTATCCGTTTTAACAAACCGGACAGTGGGAGCGCGATTTATTTTTAGGTGAAAGCACAGTTTACATATTCGATTTCGAAGAAAGCGATTCGATGAGCGAAAGTGACGGGCGGTCAAACTTGTTCGACTATGGTCGAATTTTGTCGGTTCTCCGGTAAATCAACGGAGTCATTATCGCTTTCGCATCTCACAGGCATCTTCGGAAGACACGTGGTACACGCGCGCGAATCCCATTCTCGTATGAACAATTGCGTGGCCACGCATACGCCGACGCGTTCGCATAATTTTCTTTCATAAAGATATTAGACGGCACTGACTGTCATTTAAAGTATACATATATATTTTTAAACGGATATACAAACGTCTGCTGCGTCATGAGTTTATCATCGCATTTTATCAATTTTCACGGCTAGTTAAGATTATTTCAAATAAAACACGTGCTTTGAAAGTATATTTCAGATTTATCGTTCTTGCGTTTATTACTTCTACTACTTGCCTCGATTACTCTTTTATTTCATCGTTAATAACGTTTGTAAATTATGAACACGCACTTTAATGTTTTGTCTTTAGCCATTTTTCTTTTCTTTTTTCTTTTTTTTTGTAAGAACGTGTTATATAACTTTAGCGGATACATATATATCTGGTAAATAATATATTTAATTGTACAGTAAATGTAATTTTTTAATTTTGTGCTAATACGTGTAATATATATGTGTCTTGCATTATAACGTATAATGTGGTTATTTTAATGTTAAGATAACATTATTCATAAATGAATGAAATATGATGTCAAAAAATTGTATTACCTTATATAAATGAAATTTATCTTTCTTATATACCGTATATATAAATATACAATATATGAGTATTTATGTATTCGTAAACAATTGATTATATATAAATATCACGAAGTGCAATAAACATACGTTTCCTGAGTGAATTATAAATATAACATAACATAATTCATATTTTATTTACGTATATTATTATTGTAGACAAGTTAATATATAATCTTTATCATTATTTATACATTATTGACAAATATTATTAGGTCAATAATGTGAAATGAAAGGTATAACATATGTATATAAGTACATATTTTTATAAAAAAAAACAAACACAGTTTATAAGATAGAACGCGTTAAACAATTCAAATGAAAAAGTGTAAGTAAAGCGAAATCAGATTTATGTAAAATTGCGAGAAAAAACGTTGGCAGGAAATTGTTTTTATCATTTGCAATGATATCGTTCAATGACATAATTTTAGCGAATGTCTGTTCAACTGGAATATCGAGGGTCTTAGAATCAAGGATACAATCGTAGTTCTCCGAACGTTAAAAACAAATTGTTCAAGATACTTTCAGAAGCAAATAGATGAACGTGTTTTTAAGTTTCCATGAACTTGGATAGAATAGCTTAAAATCCTACGATCTTGCTTACGAAGTATGGCTTTATGTCTCGTATAATAAAATAAAGCGACTGATGCTGCGCATAGGATCAAGTAAATGTAACGCGAAAGTAAAGTAAATGTCAAGTAAGTCAATTAAAGTGAATGCA
The DNA here is from genome assembly GCA_014737365.1 of Bombus soroeensis. NCBI lineage: Eukaryota > Metazoa > Arthropoda > Insecta > Hymenoptera > Apidae > Bombus > Bombus soroeensis. Next base: position 72,667 of record JACXIL010000056.1, on the reverse strand, counting down.
CTTGAAGTTCCTGGTATAAATATTATACGAATAAATTAATTTTTATGGCATTCTTTTATTGTTCGATAATTAATGTTTCCCTTATGAAATTTTCAATCGAAAATTAACATATTTTCTTTATCGCTAGTAAGTAGTGACTTGTAGTAACTCTTTTCTTATTACTTTACGCGTGCACTATGCTAACATTAAAAATCTTACATTTACCACATATTTCCTATTCATATTCATATTTTTAACTATATTACACGAAACTCGTTCGATTACCTTGAAATAAATTTTCTCGGTACTGTTTAATATATCTATACAATATGTATATCACGCAGAAGTGGGCGACCAGAAATTTGCTCGAAACTCCATTTTTGAGAAAATCGAGTTAGAAAAGAAGAGACTAAGTACCGATTTAATTCTTAACTAGACACGATCAAACTTTATTTTTTCGTAAACGAGATCTTCTAAGAAAAAATGTGATTTATCTTCTATCTATTGATTATTTATACGTGCAGTTGGGTATTAAGCAAATTTACGTACATGTATACACTTAACAAATTTTCAAACTCAATTTTCTCAAAGTCGAAGCGTTTCATAAGAAAATCGTATCCCATATTTCCGACTTATTTCGACTTGTTTTCGCGTAGACTCACTCTCTTGTCCATTGAACCATAAATCGTGATTAATGGAAGGGAATGGAAGTGACTTGTTACTATGGATAAGTGTATTGACGTAATTCCAACGTCGTGATATGACACATTATTATCAGATTAGGACATTGAGGTTTTATAAATTGTTACTGCTAATTGCGCGTCATAAATATCATTTGTCTCATCACGTTACTTCTCGACAAGTATCATCGCTATACAGTTATTTATTTTACTTAAAGTCGCATCAGCTACTATCATCATCATCAGCTACTAGCATAGCTAGTTAAAGTTATATTCAATATATAATGTTATTAAGATATATAGAGGAACTAACACTGACATTATCCTGGATCAGCATCTGTGTATGTACCATGCCATAATTTACGTATAATTGATAAACAATTAAAATAATATTTTAATTCTACTCTATATTTGGATTAACGGGATAAAAGATTGCGTGTGTTCGTGTATTCTTTACGAACTTTATAGTTTGGAATTAAACTTGTAATTACTCAAATTCCTCAAATGCCTCACGCAATGACGTTTGTAACAACGTTATTTCCTTCGAAGAAATAGTCTAAACTATCAAAAGTCTAGGTACTTAAAAACACAATGTCGTCCATTGCAAGCCAATTAGAAAGGTACGCGGTTTGTATGCAATACCCATGACTACATTGTTTTTTGAGATTTGTCGTATTATGAGTAACGCTGCGTAACCTATTCATTAGATAGATCTCCACCTCAGGTAGTTTAAGTACCTTGAGTTATTTCTACCGCGGTATATCCTAATTTAAGATCGTAACACGTCGATATCTGAAAATTATGATTAGATATATTAGAAATTTGGATATATTAAAATATCTATTATATTATATTATTATATTATATTATATTGTATTATATCTATAAAATATTATATTTAATAAAATATCTATTGAAAACAGTATATATCCTATTTCTACTATATATTAATTATTAATTATAATATATTATATTATATGTATATATATTAAATTTTTTTGTCGTGTAGCAACAACTAAGAAAACATTAATAATCGCTATTATTAAGTATTATTTTATTTCTATCTTGCATATTTTCTATCAATATATAAATATTCCTCCTTTTTTACTAATTCTTTACAAATTATTAACACACGCAATGAAAGAATATTATTGATATTAATTATTATCGATTAAAGACGACTTTGTAATACGTTCAAAATACACATATTTGTATGCAACCGATTTCTTTGAGTTAATTCTAAGAAGTTCGAAAAATATAATTTTTATAGCTTTTGTTATAGAATAGTTTTGTCACTATCGTTAAAGTTGCATATATAATAAAGCATCGTGAGCAAGGCAAATAAGTAATTCTTTGTACCGTTAACCTGCATATTTCCATAATTGACATTTATAACATTTTTCATAAAAATCAAATTTATTATGGTACTATACGACATTCTGTTACGAAATTGTTATATTTTTCCATCCAGCTTGATTTCCACGACCATTCCATTTTCTTGTCCTTCGCTAACGATCATCCTGTGTTTCAATCTTTCTTACGCTTGAAACAGTTTTTCACCGTTATGCTTTATATTTTCCTTAAACAATTTAAAGGTAGAAATTACCGGTGTAAATTTACCCGTGGTATTTTCAATGAAATATTACACAATACATTTATTTATTCCCTGGATGTAAAATCGTGGACTTACGCTCGATAATGGTTTACGCTTCCGTGAGCGATACATCCACGAAATATTGATATTTCTTTGTCATTTCAGATCGGTCTCGCGGCAACAAAAGCATCACGTGGGAAGAAAAGAGGAAGGAAGAAGCCATTAATCTTCGCCGAATAATCTTAATCGCATTATCTAGAAAAATTTTAACATACCAAGTTGCGAATAATCAACCTATATTTCAAATATCGACCATGTTGTCTGATTTTGTAAAACGGAGGATAGCGTTAAAAATGTTAGTGAAATTGAAGCGTGTTTAAAGGAATTTTTCGAAGGTGATATAACACTTTTAAAGAAAGATTATAGCCGAATTTCGATGAAATCGATTGCTGAAATAATTAACGTGCAGTCCGTTTGAGATCTTGAACAGTAATCACGAAATTCTTCGTTCCTGGTTGATCATGAAGTTTATGGTAATGAGACGTGATTTTGTACACGATCAAAATCACAATCATCAAAGTTGAAAGTGTAAAACTGAAAATTCACAATCGAAGGACGTGACTTTGTATTTCCTTCTAAAGTGTCGTCCTGATTCTACGGTGAGTTAAGATATATTGAATATACATTTGAATAAATAATTTTATTATTTTCACCTTGAAACTTTAATCATATTTTTGCACATTTCTTCCTGTAATTTGATTTTTTACAAATATTGTATAATTTTATTATCGAAAATTCTACATATTTGTGCATTACTTTTAACGTTTAATATTTTAGCATCGTAGTATTATAGAAATATTGCTCACTCTATATAAATGAATACCTATTATAGTGTTCGTACGTCAGCTGCTAAAATAACAATAATATACGTATACGACTTTAAATCGTATTTTCAGTTTCCATAATATATTACAGAAATAAAAAGAGTCCGAGCAAACTATCGAATCAAATAAGAGCTGGAAGGTTGTTTCAAAGCGATTGAGAGAATTTCTTTGTCTGTTTGCAGAATAAAAGTAAAAATGTCACTGGTCAACTTTACCTTGCCGTATCAGTCGGCAACGCCTACTCCATTCTTCTACGGTGGACAAAACGGAGGACAGTCGACAGTGAACAACCTTCGTTTGAATGCCGTACTTCCGCCTGCGCCCGCTCCAAATTTTAATGACCAAGAACCTTTCCAAAACGAACCGTATATACCGCCGGCTGCTTATCAGCAGCAGCAGCAGCAGCAGCAGCAGCAACAACAACAGCAAAGACAACGTCAGTCGACCGTTAACCGACAAAGAAATACAAACACATTCGTCGAAGATTCGTCTTTTTCATCGACACAGGACAGTCGATATGCGAATTACAATCAAGATTTTCGAAGAACGCAACCACGGCAACAGCAGCAACAAATGAGACCTCCTCCGTCACTGCCACAACAACAGCAACGAGTTTCGGTAGAGAGGGATCAAGATAATTTTCGAACATCGAGAATGCCAGAACAGGAGAGCTATCCTGATAGACCTAATGGGTAACTTCGCAAGATTCATAATATTTTATTATATACATTTCATCTAATCTATTCAATTGTAGTCTCTCGTATTTGGTGATTTTTCGTTTAACTTCGCCGTTATTAAGTTATTATCTACACTCTTCGTTGTCGATATGAGTGTATGTGGTCAACGATTTCTTAAATTTCGAAACAAAAAGGGGAAGAAGTGGCGTACGCGCGGTCGCCGGTTGATGGAATTTTAATTTGACGAAAATGTAGAAATTTCGGTGTGCGTTAAGGGAATCGTAATTTAAAGAAAATTAATTAAACCGATTATATTACACGGTGACGCATAATTCCGTTCTTTTGAATTTCGTATTTCTCCGTTAATTAATCAGATCGTAATACGTGTAATCGTACATCAATATTTTCGTTTTAAAGCATGGTTTGTTGCCGAACCAGCGAAAGCATTTCGTATAGCAACCTTAATTGCTCTCGTAATTATTTATGTAACGATCAACTGAATACTTTCTTATTGCTTGCCATGCATTCCTAATGAATTTCTGACGAACATCTGACTCGTGTGCTCGCCCGTCACTGTCGTTCCCTCGTCCGGCCAATTATGTCATCGATCCATACATACGATATAGCTTTTTTCATCCTGCGTTACTCCAGATATGTATTATTAAATATAGAGCACAATTTTTTGTCAAACTTAATAACAATTATCATAAAAGGACGTCATTTATCGTCCTTTTCTTTCAACTCGGTAAACGCGGGAAGTACGCGTTCCTGCTATCCTTTTAATCTTTTTTACCGGCATTAAGCTTGCATTCTTTTGTAATTTTCACGCTTCTTTTCATACTTTTACATTTTCTTGTATTTTATTTCGTATACGATTCAATCGCTTTACTCGTTTACGTAATATTTAATAACACACACACACACACACACACACACACACACACATCATAAGAATCTCTGAAAGGTTCGTCGAACCCGCTAATGTGTTAAAATTACACTTCAAATTTACTTCTTATATCGTAATTTGTAATTATAATCCAATGATAATGCCAAGTATTTCGTTGTTCAATTTTTGTTTATTTTGTTAAAGGTATACGAGAGTTAACGGTGAAAGTGGACCTGGTACAAAAACTTCCATTCACGCTGTTTTAGACTATGATGACGACTTCGAGGATTACTACGACGACAAAGACTCAGAGATACCAAGGGACGCTCACGTCACACCCATTCAAGGTCCAATCTTTTTAAAGAATGGCTCGGTCCCCGTAGTGCCACTGTATTCCTATCCTCAACTAAACAATGGTACATTTGTACAGATACCTGTAAGTTTGAAAACAATATTATGGCATATGATCATTTTGCATGCAACGCTTTAAAAACGTCTCTGGAGAGTGACCTTCATTTAGCAACTCTGTTGCCGAATAGAACAAGTATAAGGACGTTCGGTAATTAATCTTTCAAAATATTCGTGTAACCTCTGTTGAATTATTTACAGTACTATATGTTACGATGACTTGAATGACGTCTTGCTACTGACACCTGTAAAAGTTTCTTACAAAAAATCTCCGGCGTTACAGACATGACGCTAATGAGGTCGTGTGTAATTTGGCTTTCTCCTCTTTAATTTTGTTTTTGCAAATGCTGTTTAAAATTTCCCGTGAACTTTCCTCAGTTAATGAAACAATGTCATTTTGCAGCTTCAGACGGAGCTTTGAAACATGATATACAATTTCTTTAATTTCGAATGCACGAACTGTATACACGTAGGTGTCGATAAAAAACAAATTAAGGTGTAAGCGAAAATCTGAATCGAAACAGTCGTAAAAATACTAATTATATCGTCGAAATGTAATTCGTACATTATGTCATATTATTTAATTGCGTTATATCATATAATTTATGTTAAATATAGTTGTATATACACTTTCCAGTATTTGCATTATTATAGCCCATCAATTGATTACCATTGTGTTTGAAGTATTCGTAGCAATTTATCAAAAAATTATTTCAAGTTAATATAAACAGAGAATGTGTAGCGACTGAAAGAGAGATAAACGTAGCGTAATTTTAAAATATCTTTCCCTTATAAAAAGTTCAGGTCATCTTGTGTTCTTTTACATAACATCTTCTTTTTCACTGCAAATTTTTTGATAATGTGTGTTATGTGTATGTGTATATGCAGCGTAATATATTACAATATAATTTATTGAGTAATTTGCCCAATTTATGAACTATAATACAGCCATTTAGCTCCAAAAGGATTGACACCAAGTTGATGTAGTGTCAAATATTATAGATGAAACGAGTTCAACTAAATTCATATCCGAAAGTACTTTAATAAAGAACTATAAAGAGTCAAATATTTATCGTGTAGTAAGCTAAATTATACAATACTTTTTGACCTTACGATACTTTACAATCGTTGACTGATGAACGATTGATTACTTACTGATTAGAAATACATCTCTATATATGCATAAATATGTATAAATATGTATAAATATGATACTATTAATATTTTTAATTATCTAATTTTTATTTTACAATTACCTATAAGATTATTAGTAAAAAGTACTGGACGAAACGCGCTTGGTTTTCTCAATCATCCATTACTTTGATCTTTTGATCCAGGATAGCTTAAAATATCCTTTCTCAGATCAAATTGAATAGAAAACTAATTCCTCATGTAATTGTTCAAGTACAAAGCATAAAATACGAATCATTATTTTTGTAGAAACCAAAATATGTGACTGAAATATGTATAAGTGCGGCGCACAAATGACTCTCGACACCTGAAGCCTGTTAATGATGAAAATGATATTATTTCGTGAAGGAATAACAAAGCCGCGTCTTTCGTGTATTGTTTAATTCTCATTTGTATTTTGATTTCCAAAATTTTATAGGACAAAGTGTGTCTGCATTTTTCTTACTACAGTATACAGTTGCTTTCAACTTCCCCAAAAAGCATTTGTCACAAATATAACGATGATATAGTTAGTTTTCACTGGTTCAAATGTGTTCTTTTGTCGTTCTTTGATTATTTGATATTTAATTACTCTTTATATGATTAAGAATATGTTTACAATAATTATATCTTTCTATACTGATAAATACGTAGCTTTGTGCAAGTTGAAATCGTATAAAATATAATTATAAATTACAACGTATAATCATTAAACGTTACGAGACGCCGACTGTTTTAATATCATTTCGTTCATGCGATTCTTACGAATGCCGAGTGACAATGGTATGGTGTGACTCATAGGCTGTTGAGCGGAAGAATTCGTTGTGAGTAGAAAGTATACTGAGCTGTTCACGCACGAATTACGAGTATGGAATATATAAGTAGATTTCGTCCAGCTTAGTCACAACTTTCAACAAATTTGTTAGACAATCCCGATCTCAGAATTAGGTTGCACGTTTGTCTCAACCTTCGTGACTAACGCGCTTTTCATAAATTCCAAATATCTGGCTCGCCAGCAGCTCACTAACTATTACTCGAAACGTTTCAAAAGTAACTCAAACTTTTAATTACACCTAGACGAAACGATTCAAACAATGGATTATCCATAATTAAAACTCAAGATCGTTCTTTACGGCGAAAAGATCGTTCCGTCAGGAAGATGGTGGATTTATTAAATAACGACAAAGCAGTTTGCAGTTTATTAATTCAGAAATGTTTACCGTGATCTCTGCTGGCAGTTCTCTGTACAATTTGTTCCTTGAGAACGTCCCAATCCAAGACTCGTACTTGAAAAACCATAGCTCGTGTTCGAGGATCGTTTGAAAGGTGATCGAACGCGGCCGTGGCTACAGGAACATTCAAAGTCTATAGCACTAACGTGACATTTTCTTGGAAGCACCCATGACCCCAAATATCTTCCCTAGAATCTCGCAAATGTACGATCGGTCGAGTGCATGTACTTCGCTTACACCTGCCCAGCTATTTTGCACGTATCTCTTCTTAGTTGTGTGGTCGTACATTTCTGTAAAATTGCGCACCATGCAAAGAATTCCCTGGTGCGATACCAACTTTAAGGTCAATCGATGTACTGGCATTGAAACAGTAACCCCTTGACCCTACGTTCCATTTCTTGTTAATTTGTTTAAATCGACAAACCAATTTATCATCACATATTTACTTGTGAATGACAAACGCTAATTTTCCGTTATCTAGTACCATGTCTTTGGTTAAATTTATTTTTCTCGTGAAATTGCTTGAAACTTTTATATACGAAATTAATATGAAATTACTTTAGACTACTACATAAGATCAACACTACTACATAAGACGCAGTAAGTGAAATTTGAATTTACAAGCTTTCCGATTTCTAAATTTAATGTTACATCCTAAAGCGTCAATAAATGCTTGTTGTATTATCTAATAGTTTTATCGAGAACTGAACATTTTATTTAAAAATTTCTAATTATGTAAAGATATAGACCATTTCGACTATACAATTCTAGACACTATTTCTACAAGACTAGTTACATTGCGCTTTCTTAAGAATAATTAACAGTATATAGCATAAGAAGAAAACAAATTTTGTTTTCAGATTATTAGGAATTATTAATAAAAATGGTTATTACTTGCGCGAATGAAATTTTCTAGGCAACGATTCTCAAACAAATATCTGTCGTATAGAGATAGAACGGAACAATCTAATCATAAATCTCAGATCTCCATTGTTGGATATTGGGAAAAAATGTCGAGCTGGCAATCCGGTTTTTCCAGTCTATTCGAAATTAAAATCGAGCATGACTCTTATATGACGGAAGATACAAATATTTCTCTATATCCACGTCAACTGCGCTCTGTTAGTAGTTAATAGCTTTTTATCTGTAACAAACATTAATCTTTAGTCATTTTCAAACAGTAGTCTCCTTTACTTAAGTTAATGAACGTAGTAATTGCAAAATCGATGTTACTCCACCCCTTGTTTACCGAATACGGTTTATATGATATACGAAATATGGAATTACATGAAATATGATTAAATACAAATTCACTGTAGTGTACAAAGCCATCCTTCTACTAGTTTCCATAAATTATTACAGCATTTTGACCAGTTTTTCCTTCATGTCATTCTCTGTAATCAATCTTATTATTTATAACGAAGTATAAGCTAATACAATTGTCCTTTACGCCAACTTTATGCTTCTCTGTTATGCTGTCCACTATTACGCTTTGGCCTTGCAGAGGTACTAACATTTAGCCTGCATAGTACGTGGAACGATTCTGTAATGCATCCAGTATTTAGAAGATTAAGAGAAGATAATGCTCAATTACAAGTTGATCGTTTATTACACTCGAATCTTGTGATATATAATCAATCGTAATAACACGCAATAAATGTCAATACGATGTCTCCTTTCTTCTTTTTTTCTTGTTTTTTTGCTTCGCATAAATGCGTTAAAATCGATTCGTGATCATCGATTGTGAAACGTAGCGATATAACGACGTAACGATGTAACGACTCGCAGAATCGTATTACAGTTCGGAAGCGTTCTGGTCGATGTCCTCGGTCTGATCACTGAAAGTTAAAAAGAAATATGTTTAACCTTCCACGCTCATTCCACAGTTCCACGTGATTCTTGCGTCGTTTTACGACTTTACGACTTCGTGCGGGCTGTTTTTGTCAGTCGCCGTAATTAAGGTATTCCACTTCATAAAAGTAAATTGACGGATTTAGCTCAGATATTCGGTTCATGAGTGAGATATGTAGTTATTGAAGATAAATTTAACACCGAAATTAAGTTCCTTGTTTGCAAAACTACAACTGACATAAATATTGTTTAGGTCTACGTTTAATCATTAGTAAATGCTTGTTTACATACGGTTTTGGTACCTTGTATCTATTTAAATGTTTTCTTCCTTTTTTTAGCGAAAGCGGCACTATAATTTAATTGTGCGACCTTAGTTACGAATTTGTTACTCATACAAATTTTTTGTGTATATAGGTACAATATTATAGATAGATATATAGATATATAGAATAGGCGTAGCTATTATATTATCCATCAAATAGTATGGCAGTAAGATGCGTGTAATTTATTATTATTATTATTATTATTTATTTTATTTAAAGCCGCGTAATTTATTGTCCCTTCTTTGAACGGCTATTCACATTTATAGCAACTGTAAAGCCAATAGTTGCCAATAATTTACCAAATTACCAAATCAGCTACTTCAATTGTGCAATTTTGCGTTATCTTTTAGCCTCGTATGTGATTTGTATAAAGTAAAATTATCATCGAGATTGTCATATCGAAGTGTTCCTGACTTACAAAGTAGCAAGCGAAATTGAAATTAATGACAGACAGCATTTCGAAATACAAACAGCTACCGACTTCTGTTAACGACAGAAATCGTTCAATCGACTCAAAACCAATGTGATTAAACTTAGAACGTGTTTCTAGTATTTGCTTTACCACTTGTCCAATATAAATGTCTTCATTCGAATGACGAAATATTATAATTAGTACCGGTGAATCTATATTAAGATTAACAACTTGCTTTTATTACTTATTCATTTGAAATTGCTTGTTGACGGTACAACATTGCAGTGATATTTGCACATATTGTTTAAAATAGGCTCGTGTGTCTCTGTACAACAAGTAGATGTGCTTTTATTAATCATGTCCATTGAGTGTCAGGAGGTTATTGCTAACGTTAATAGCTTCATCGATCTTTCCTCTTAACTGTTTGCGTGTATCAAGCTTTTAGATTAGACATGTCCTCGACTTCGTAGCTCCGAAGAGAAGAATCTGAGGAGGATAAGTCAAATTAATGTGGAGGTCGTGTCACAGGCTATCTCTATCTGGCTCTTCCAATCTATCGATCAGCAAAAGTCTCATTGAGCAATAGTGTTACGTCTCTGGTAACACAGTCAGGTGGATCATCGTGCTCGTCCATAAACGATGTTGTATTTCTAATGGCGCGCTATCTAAGCACAAGGATAGCCAATGTTGCGGAAGATCTGTTTAAGATACTCCTGTGAGATAGCCCTCGAAGAAATGAGATCCGATGAAACGAATGTCTACTAATATACATCGCACATTTGCGGAAAATCTGTACGTAAGAATTGGTTACTACGTACGACTGTGGTACTCTTGAGTATATTTGATGTGCTCAAGCGTGGGGATTTCCTCTTATTTGTACCGTCGTACCAAGAATATTTAAATCTATCTAAATACACTAATACTTCGATGTATATCTCCTTATCTCGATAATGAAGCTGAATCGATTCTATGATATCTATTGTATAACATTTTCTTTTCTTCATAGAAAGAGACTTACCAGACGTGATGGCGAAGTTTTTCCGCGTATAGGTCATCTCATACGTTTTTCAAAAATTCGTAAACGGTACAATAAACTAATTTATTATATGCATATTTTTTATACGTAGACTAAAAATATATGAAAGACTGTCTAGGTATAAATATGTATTTCGATGCTTTAAAGTAAACTGTTTTGAACATTGCAATTTTAATACGTTCTTTGCTTAAAAGTAAACAATGTTTCACGCAGATATAATTTAACGCGTTAAATAATAATGACGCATAAAATACGCGTCTGTGTTGTTTTTTCTTAACAGTAAAATAATCTTTAAATAATAATATTCATTTTGTATATTTCTTATAGTACGATTAATCGGAACCCTTTGTCTTATCTTTTTCATAAATTTTAAGTGGTTTATAAATTGATCATAGGATCTATAATGTAAAGTATTTACGTGACGGCCTATGTGTTTGTTCATGCCAACGCAAAGCAAGAAATTTCTACTAACACTGCAAATATGTAGTGTCTTTTTTTCACGTTCGAATTATGTGGCTTTTCTCTTCGCTGCTGTTCCTTTGTTCCTTTTAACACGCAACAAAATTTGCTACGTAATTAATAAAAATTGATAGAGATCGTCTATTCAACTGATGGAATTGTTTAAACGCGACGAATGTGTGGAAATGTTTCTGCTTTACAATTTAAAAGATGGTATTTTTCGATGTAGAAAGCGAGACGTGAGATTACACCGAATAGTAAAATCGACTAACTCAAATGTTGGATTAGCTCGGATCTTGTTCATTTAGTCGTTAGTCGGTTGACAACAGCGTATTGTCAATATTTATCCACATTACGAGATGTGACTGGCAACTGTCCATTTCAAGCCTTTATTTAATTGCTCTGCTTTTCTAAGTAGAATAGGCAAGCAGTTTAGACTTCTCAAATATACCTTCAAAAACTACACAAGTTATAATCGTGCCAAAAAGAGAAAGTAAAGTTTATTAGCAATATAAAAACGAAAACTTTTTCCGTTATTAAGTAGTAACTTATGAACTTTATGAACTATTTTATTGCAATTACTTAAAAATGGCATTGTTTTCTATAAGTGAACAATACAAATTGATTTGTCGTTTCACAAGTAATTTTTGCGTAAATAATGAACAGCATTTTTTACTAGACATTCTAATTCATTATTTACGTAAATAATATAAAATTGAATTTAATACAACAGTCGTCCCTCGTTAATTTCGTACATTCCTACGGAATAATGAATAGTTCAAAAACGTGGTAAATTTATAATTTTTTTCAACATTGTATGTATAAATATGTGTACATACGAACATGTGAAATATACATATGATTAAAAAGGTATAGTAGGTTTTGCTTATTTTTATTATTATTTAGAGATATTGTTGTTTTATTAGCGGAATCATGAGTTTGGCGTAGAGCAAAGAGTATCGTGATGAACAAATATAAAATATAAATATTTAAATTTTATACTTAATGTTTGTAAAACATTTAATGTTTGGAAATTTTTCAAGAGACTGATGGTACATAAAATAAATAAATGTTTTATTATAGTATGCCATAAAATCAACATATCTTATTTAAATTGAATAAGTCATTCAGTTTTATAACTGTCCTTGCGCAACCGACATGTGATCTTCAGATTTCATCATGATTACATGTTCATTAAGATAAATAAATGATTTAAAGCAAATGATTTTGTAATATAATGTTAATAAAAATTGCATCTTTTCATATTATGTTACAAGCTAGTAGGAATAAAAATTTGCATTATATATTATACATATAATAGCATGTTAAATGAAACCAACCTTTTTATCATTAACTCGCATAGTTATTGCCAATAAATTTATATTGCAAAATCTTTGAGCTTATTAAATCATTCAGAAGTATACAAAATTCATTTTCTTTCTTTTCTCAACTAATTGTATTTAATATTATTACATTTTAATATTTTATATTTCCTGCGACACACACACACACACACACACGCGCGCGCGCACACACAGTATTCATAAATTGTATATCAAACACACATGTAAACAAATAAAATTAATGGAAAAAGTTTCGCTTTGACAATATTTTCATTCTGTTGAATTTATGTTATTTCGTTTCATTTACTCATATTAAAATCGCATACAATACAAAATGGTAATTTAAAAATTTATCAGAATTTACTAGAACTTAATATCCTAGTACCTCTACGAGCTTATACGACTTTTTCTTTTCGATTTAACTCATATTAAAGTACTTTCATATTCATAATTACCATCTACATACCACTTAACTATTAATCTAACGCATTAAAAAATTGCAAGACTAGTACAGTGAAATAATAGAGCTACAAATCAATATGTACTATAAGTGTCATTTTATCTGTTTGCTTATCACATGTAACTTAATTTTTTAATTCAATTCGTGTGAGAGATTGCAATTCACTGGCGTAGAGACGGCGTGATTCATTTCTGGCGGGCAAAGCATCACGTTGCTCATACTTTCCTCATACATACGACGTTCCAGACTGACTCGAGTCACTGAATGACGCCTACTGATTCTTCAACGGAGCCGTGAGTGTAGGACGATAATCATTAACGGACCCGATTTCCGGTACAAATTAGCAATTCTATAATTATAATCATTCGTGGCGTTGATCGCGAATATACGCGCGTTCATGTAAAATTTACAATACTTCAAATAGTTAAATACTTCAAATCGAGGATATATCGATGTTGAAGCAATTCGTAATTTAGTGTTCACTTCAAAATATATTCAATCCAATTATTGGCGAATTATCAGTTTCGTATCATTTTTATATTGCCTTTAAAAAATTCTCTATGACATTTTTTACTCTTTACGATGCACTTCAAGTACCATTTTCATCACACTAAACAAGTGTTCGCATCCTTTTAAACGGAAGTATACATACATATCGATTTTCATATATAAGTTTATTTGCGTGGATCATAGATAAATTCAAAAGTACACCAAAATGCACAGAAGTAAATGAGAATTTTGATTTTGTATAAGTTAAACGTTGTGCAGCGATATAGATATAAAGTTAGATATTATTAAATATTAAATTTCACTTTTACCATATTCAGATACCATACCACATCCACAAGGAATCGTATAGTGTCCGCTTTAATTCGATCGGATCCTGTATCTTCGTCCTGCGATCTTCGTATGCGCATTTCGATTATTTTATTTCAAGTCAAGTATTGTCCGTTACATTTGTCGCGCCGAGACACAATTGTTTCCTCGATGAAGACGTCCTTGCAGTTGATCGTAGGTGTTTCCATGACATTACCAAAGTGTATTTTCCGTATATCTTTACCATACTTATTCTACAAAGCATGTAGTACGAGGACGCGTAGGCCACATACTACACAATTTACAAAATATGTACATATCGAACCTCCTATCGTACGGTTATTGCGCAGGTGTTAACGAATATTCTCTGATTGAAGACGTCGTTTCACATTTCTCTGATACGAACCTTGATTGAATAGAGATAGAAACGACCAAAGGGTGGTTCGTTCGGCTCGTGTCTACAATGCAAACGTGTACGACGATCGAAATGGTCAAACACGCCCTCGACTCACACGAGGCGTGGTTGTTTGATGTCGATCATTTTATGCGCGTATCTTCGTCACTCGTTTATATCCTAACTATTCAGTATTTCTCTGCTCTTATCCTGAATTTCTGTTTTGAGAACTACAAGAATTTTATATGTTCTATCGCAGTATTTTCTATATTTTATTTGGAAATCTTTCGCGACGAAGTAAATCGCATCGTATCACGTAACGTACGAGTCATTACTTTCATATCGAAATGGCATCTTCTATTATATCGATTAATATCATACTGCTGCAACTTTTTAGAATAATCTTTCTCGAGCCGTATACTTATTCACTGTAATATACAACAAGTAAATATACAACATAAATTTAATCGATATTAAATACCATTCGAACTAGCCGCGCCTGTTTAGTTGTGCAATAGAGGTTTGTACCTGCATGATGTATTTTAAAAATGGAAAAATTAATATACTTTAAGTTATAATAGATGTAGAAGATGAAAACTCGAGGATTGTATACAAGAAATAATTGACCATATTCCCATATTTGTAGCAACGAATAACGAGATTTGCGATGTTTATATAGTTGACAACAAATTATAGAATAAAATATTGCGATTTTAAGACACATTATATTTTTGTTATAGATTCTTTGGACCGCACTTTCCGTTGCTCTGGGAGTCGAATTGAGGGGAGATTTGGTACGTGGTGTACCGTGCATTAAAAAATATCATCAGCTGTTCTGTCCAACTGCCGGAAACACATATCCAATGTAATACCTGTAACAACAACTTAATAATATTTTACGTTTACGTTATTATCTTATTATATTACTTCAATGCCACGTATTTAGCATGTAACTAATAGGTATTTGTTTTGACATAAACGACATATTTAGAGTCGGATATAAAATAAAAGAAGATTCATACTCGTTTGCAATATTATATGTCATCACATTTAATATTTAATATTTCGTAGTAACATTTAACGTGATACTGTAAAAATAGTGTTTAACGTAATTAGTTCATAATATTACATATAACATTATTAGCAATACAATTAGAAATAGTAGAAGCAAGACATTTTGCAGATATCTTCAAATCTTCAAAAACAACTTTATTTATTAATTATCGATTTTCCTGTAGGAAAATTAAAATTTTTGTAGAAGCCACTTCAAAACTGAAAGAAAAAGTTTGGCTGACAATGAGCCGTATTATAATTGAAGCATCGAGAGCAAAAGTGGACCAACTTCGACTCAACTAGCTGATTCGTTGTCTACGATAAATGTGACCACAAAATATCCAGCGCAATAGTTGATTTTGTTATGTTATCTGGGTTTGACGCAGAAAAATCGAGTTCTTACATGTTTTTACGGTTAATACAGTTTATTGGAATAAATGAACACTATAAACACATTCAGAAATAATGTATCTTCGTCCATTTCATGTCCATGCTTTCAATGTTTCAATTAAAAGTAATAATATTCATCGATCTAGTTTACAACTAGTTTTCCTACACTCTGAACTTTGTTACGAAGAATTATATTAGGTTTCCTATGCAATTACGTTTCGTTTCATGCAACATATTCCTCGCATTAAGAATTTTTAATAGGTGTTCGTAAGATAATGAAATTTAAAACGATAAAATACTTTTTAGAGAGCGGATAGAGCGTTTTATTGACGAAAATAAGGCGTTAATGAAGAGAATGTACGGTGACTTCGAAATGAGTTCAGGATACGGTTCTCCGACAAGAGAGCCCAGTCATCGGACACGAAGGAGACGAAAAAGTAGAGAAGCTACAAAACATGATATCCCCGATGGTGGACCTAGTTTTCACGACGAATTGGATCCGGAAATCGAGGCTGATGGTGACTCGTTTTTTGCTAATATCAGAAAGACCAGAAATCCCCGACAATCTCCTGGAAAGAATCGAAATGACAGTGGCAGGTACTTTCTTTGAGAGCTTGAGTTTATAGGTCCACTAAAAATCGCTAATGACAAGATACCACTATTCCATAGGATAATAATTCGAATTGATTTCTTTCTCCTTCTGTCGATGCAGTTTTTTACTTGTAGGAAGTTCCACTTTTTTCTGGCCAAAATTTATCAGTATATCCTACATGTATAAGCAAGAAATAAATATTATACAAAAATAGGTCGTTTTAAGCTTCGTTATAAAATCGTAACAGAACACGACAAGAGGAAAAGATTTATAGCTTGCTTATACCACTGCACCTTTTCGGATGTAGAACTTGGAATATGAAAAGGTTTATCCAAGAATTAATGTTCACTCACTGTCGACTGATAAATTACATTTTTTACCATCTACATTCTTGTATCCATTAGCGGGAATAGAGGACATTTTAAAATTGTGTATCAACAAGGAGTGATTATGTGATTGTTTCTTTATAGTTTGCATTTTTCTTATAACTTTTTAATAAAGCTCCAAACAATTTATATTTACGTAACATTTTTCTATTATTTATAGTTAGAGGACAAATGAGAAATATTAGCACGAAAACAATACTAATACTATCGTTGTAGATAGAAAAGAAAATTACCACGATAAATAAAAACGTGGTAACATTAAGTATTAAACAGCCGAATGTTTTTCAGAATCGATGCATGCGAATCGAAGGTGGAAATCGTAACTCCTTATTGGGCCAGCAACAGCGCTGGCAAAATTCGTGCCATTGTGAACACACAGCATTTCGAGCAGGCCATTCATCAAGAAGTTTGCTCGTAAGTGTGTTTTCATATATGAAATTACGTGAAATCGGAACCTTTCTTCAAAAACTTTTCTCTTGCAGGAAAACTCAGACAAACCGCTGTACTGGTGATTGCGGTTGCGAACAAAAGTACAAGTGGCACCGACTACTTGCGTACGACCCTGACAACGATTGCAAAGGTATCTTCATGGACTGGTTCCTCTTCCCATCCTGCTGTGTCTGTAGATGCGATCCGGTTCCGAACAAATTTTCCTCGTCCAACAGTCGAAATTAACACGACTTTTTACGAGCAAAAGTCTCTTACAGTGTCACGATCGAACTCGTGATTCAACTGCGATTACGAAGAAAGCTAGAACACTGTACGCAGATTGATATTATCTTCGAAATGAAATTGAATTGCGGCAAGAGAAACTATCATCCTTTTGCTTTAAGCAGGTTTCAACAACGCCATCGTTTCGATAGGATAAAACTCCGCCACATTTATTCAATTAAGCATAACAAATATGTTTAATTGACGATTATTGCATTTCGTCGCTAAGAAAATCCGCCTTATTTATGAATATAGTACTAGAAACTATTGGAGGAATTTCTACTATTCCCTTCCTATTGAGGAGCGTTTCTCCCTTTCTTTATCGGATTATTAGGATTAAGTTATATAAAGGATTAAATAAACAGATATAATAGATTATAAATTAGAATAGATATTATTATTAGTTTTCCTGCAATATTTTCTGGTAATGCGAATTAGGGAAAATTTGTTATATTATTAGTTGTCCATTGTTATCTATCTTCATTTATTGTAAAATAATACTTATCAGTGGTAAACTACGGATGTTTATGCATTTATGGGAAGTTTCAAGATGCAGAAATGTACAGAATGCACATAACATGCAGAAAGATATTGTACATACAAAGTGCCGGAAATAAAGTGCTGCTCGTCATAAAAATCTCCAAGTTCCATGTTTTCAATAGTGTTTATAGGGATAAGTATTTGCATAAACATTCACAGCTTAGTGATATCGTATTGTATCTACGGTAATTTAATACAATTTTTGTTACTAATTTAACGATCTATCAAACATCTATCAGCAGTGTAAGATCAAGGCAACTAATTAATAAGGAATACATAACAAAAAGTAATATGAGAAGGAACAGATGCATATTAATACATATATTATGTACTATATTGGCTGTAAATTATAAACAAATCAGAAATAATTATGAAGAAAGGGCGTCTTTTGGTCATCTGAATTATATGAATAATGTCACAGTCCGGTTTAACGATACATGTAACTGATATAAGTATAGTATGTCCGACATAAACGTATACACACCATTGAAAGAGCGAAAAGAATGTTTTACGTAAAAGTTGTTTGGAATATGTGAACTTTTGAAATTCTTATTTCCGATAATTTGAATATTAACGCGATTTATTATATATCATAATATTGATGCCACTTTATTACGTATTTTAGAACGAATTCAACAATGTGTAACAAATATCTTCTCAATAATTAGAGAAATGATAGAGTGTACCCATGTAAAGTAGACATACTATATGTATAATAAACACGCCATAGCTTTGTAATTAGCAGCTGTGTATTTACGCGGCTCTTGTTTATTTTAATTTTCGAATGATAATTACAATAATTTTTGGCAACTATGTTTCACATATTATACCGTGTTATGAACATTATCGACGTAATAATGTTCGAACTGCTATTGTAATAATAGACAACAGCGTTCAAAAGAACAGTAATACTTAAAACAGTAAACAAACTATAATACTATTGTCGTAAACCTTTTAAACGTAACGAAATAAGATAATCGTAATAAGAAAGATCCGAATTTCAGTCAGTTTGTTTAATGGTAACGTGACAATACTAATACAGTTCATATATTGGCGATCAAAATCTTTCAGCTCTATATCTTTATAAATACGTAATACGTATTTGTTGCTTTTTCCTGTTAATTACGGTCTAGTTTATCAGAGAGAATTTGCTTGTGATCGGCAATTTCGCTATGACCTTTCCTTGCAACTAAGGTACCACACGCCCTCGTATCAATTTAAAGCAGCATTTAAATTTTGGTGTATTAAGGTGCTGCGTATTTCGAATGTAAAAAACAGGAACAACTCGTTCCATGGTACTTTCGGTATGCTTTTTTATACCATAGACAAGATAATTGCATTCGATTGAAAAGAGGCTTTTCTGCTGCGCAACCTTCGCGTTTTGTCCTCCATCGTTCACTTCGACATTTTTTTCCCTCCTTTAGTTTAATTGTAAGTAAATAAGTAGATATGCGCGGTCATTTAGTTGGAATGTGTATCCTGTTGTCACAATCTCTTTCTGACAATCTAGAAAATATAATTCCCAGTAATCGACGTTGTTATTTCTTTTTCGTTCGAGCAGTTAGATCATTACATTCGTTACCCGTGTTTCATTGTTTTTTCTAGGATATGTATCTTCAAAGTCAAATACCGTGTAACAAATCTATATAAGTACTAGTGTGTATAAATGTAATTGCATAGAAACGTTAGAATACGAATTAGAAGAATATTTATTAAGTTATGTACGTGAACCGCAAACAACGAGATTCAAACATACATATGTAACACATTATATTTCTATATTCGGTAAAATAGAATTTTGTACATACGCGAAATAAATTCTAATTATTATTCCCTGGAATGTTGTGCAGCGAATTATTGGAAGTATTGTGTGGAACGTCTAAAATATATGATCTAACTGAGTTTCCTGGTCTCATGTAATGGCTAACATAAGAAAATAATAATTTGGATCATTTTAAGATATGTAGGTAGAAAAAGATAGAAGGATGACTGTTTCCATGATCAAATAAAAGAATCGAAAACAAAAATTAATTCTAATACTTCTTAATTATTATAGATATAGAAATATAGCTTTTTACATTATAAATATAGAAATATATTCATTCTCAGTGTTATTTTATTGAAAATTACTAAACGTTGATTGTTACAAAATTCGAGATTCAAAAAGTAGTAACTAGACTGCAGGTGTTTCTACGTTTATGAAAAATTTCGATCTATATGTGCAAAACAATAGATAACATGCAAATTATAGGAAGTATTTAAAATAAAATACGAGTTATGATATATATATGTATACGATGAAACGAATCTCTATATCTAGATTTCATTTCTTTAGTTACGTTAGTAAAAATATTTGAATTTATATAAACATTTGTAGTCTAACGATAATATCCCGACACAGGCTGTCAGTTCTTCATTTTACGAAAGTTGATGTAGATTATATCGGATTCTTCTCTCTAACAATTGCGATGACGTGTCTAACCCTATTTTTCAAAAAAATATAATTAACCAACGCATATATACCTCGATGGTATAAACGACACAAACTTGCGATAATATAATTCTAAATTTTTAAATAAACTTTAAACTCGGTTCTTTCAATTTGCAAACTAGCAGAAATAGCATTATCATAACCAAAAGCCACCGATTTCGAGCGATATTCCGTTGTAAACGTCGAAGAACGTAGGCGTGAGGTATTTCGGCCAAAGCGTCATTGCATCATGAGATACATGTCTCGTCCAAAGCGAGTTATTTCAACCTCCGGTGCAAAGGGACTATTTGGCGGGCAATTGATTGTGTGAAAATCACATATCAATGTGATGAATTCGGAATGTGCATTTCGGAGAAGGAAACAATCCGCGTTGAGACGTGAGCCAATCACAGTGTATCACAAACTTCTTTCGCCGAACGATACCAGCTTATTCTATGTGTGAAGAGTATCACAGGAGCATAAATATTTTGTTTGAAGGATGTAACTAGACTGCGGATTTTTATGCCTTCATAAAAAATTTGAAAGTGCGATATTGCGCGGAATGCGCATGATACGAAAAAATATATAAAACGTTCTAATTACAGTGCTTTTTATAATATTCATTAGGTAAGACAATTTTCTATGGAGATTTTATTTCTCTGATTATGTTCCCGAAAATACGAATCTGCATAAAAATTCGCAGTCTACATACAATAAAAGTACAAAATGATAACGGGGCCATTTTTCGATATAATGGTCAAGCGAACATTAATCTCAATAACAAATAGGTTGGATATGATCAATTCTTTGGCACCAGGTATCGTGCCACATGTGGGGAATTTTG
Organism: Bombus soroeensis; assembly: GCA_014737365.1. Classification (NCBI taxonomy): domain Eukaryota; kingdom Metazoa; phylum Arthropoda; class Insecta; order Hymenoptera; family Apidae; genus Bombus; species Bombus soroeensis. The sequence continues at coordinate 51,077 of JACXIL010000056.1, read as the reverse complement.
ATAGAAAAAGTTTTTCGGATAGGAATTAAGAAACGCATGTCAAAAAATTAATATGAAAATTCGTAACGTGCATTCTGTTTAAAGGAATTAAAGCTTACCTTGATAGTTAGTAAATAAAGGAGTTATTAGAACTGTCGTTTTGGCAACACATTTCATCGATATGTAACTAGAAGTGTAGGTAGAAAATGTATATCGATCAGATTGATGAAATGTCAATCGAGATTGGAATAACCTATACGATGATTCTTAGATTTAACGTCTATATACATTTTTTTCTGTTATATGCTGTCATTTGAAATAAACATGACTTCATATGTTCAACTACGTTCAAAGAAATAAATATAGAATTTTTGTCATCAAATAACGTTTTTATTTTCATAACATAGATTGTTATAATGCGTGATCTATTGCTTTCTTTTTATAGAAAATAGCAGCATAAAAATAAGGAGATTTTAGGGCTATCATCGAAAACTGTGTAAGTCGATAAAAATATCTCGTAATATATACAAAATAAATGTACAGGCAAAGATTTAAACGATAAGGGAACGTGTAAATTCAAATACAGTGGATTTTATAATTTTTATAAATTACAAAGGACAAGACGATTGTGCTTTATCCTAACAATAAGAGAAATGATCAACAACGAAAGCAAATTTATTCACAATGCGCAATCTAGTCTACAAATCTAATTAAGTAATAGAATTTTAATGATATATATATAACAAAATGTTAATTTAATCAGACATTCGCTAAGCGCGGAATGAAAGAAAAATTTCGAATTATCCTATACATTGGACGGATACCTGATAAGCTAATTTTTTTTACTTGTTAGTAATTTTTTTTTATCTTAAAGTAACGTCATAACGAAAGAAATTGCAGGTAAACGCAAAATTGAAAAGACATATAGCAACGAATCTTAGCCAAAAATTAGATAAAAACGAGAGAAGGCAGTTTATTTATACAAATTTGCGTGTAATATGAAGAATATTTCAATCAATCGATGAAAGAATTCTTACTAATCGTGACGCGAGAGTATGATCACGACAGACAGAAGATAATTCAAATTAATAATCCTTTATTGTACAGTCACGCCATACGTGTTGAATTTATATACACAAATTGTACAAAAGTGTTAATTTTATTCAGAGTAGTTTTGTACGAAAATATAGTAATTAAATAGACGATTAGAAATTAAGTAAAGCTTTCAGCACAGTTACGCAACTACTGTAATATATGTCAACCATTCTACTTACAATTAGTACGCGACTAACGAGGTATGTCTAACTATAAAATCTTAATCAACTGATCCTGATTACGTAGAACCATTTTAACCATTTTAACACTATTCATTACGCTGATAAGATTTTAAACTGTCTTATGCTTCCAGAACAGCAATTCCTGTAACTAATTAATCGATAAGTTGGCCAAATTGTTCTTACAATACAAGAAAATGGTGTGGACATAAAGGTGACGAATAGTCAATAAAATTTATTTGCGGAACACTAATCGTGTTTGAATTCAGGGTCGTTTAAAATGGTGCTCTTTCGGATAATTGCTCTCTAAAAGTATCGATTTTTATTTACGGGCTTGAATGTCGCTATGTTAAAGGATACCGTATTTCGATTGGAGAGAACGATAGCCGATAATGGCTAGAGCAACGACGAACAGCGATTGCGTAATCGACGCACCCGTCGCGGAATTGCAGAGGTCAGTACTACAAATATGGCAGGACTCGATTATGTTTCGACCTGAAGTCATTGTAGTGCTGCAAGGACCATCGGTGATGTCTGCTTCATCGACGTTCAATGTAGAGCACTGGCGTATTACTACTCGTTCGTTATTTTCTGCAAGCAAAAGTACTTGTTGGAATTTTCTCTAGACAGTTTCGAAAGTATAGCTGATTAAATATTTAAGATATTATATTCGAGTATGAACGCGAGCAACGAGAAAAGCAAAAAAGCAATCCTGTGATTTATAATTAAACTCATGAAAATTCGAGTATCTATTTTATAGTTCTTTTTGTTATTAAATACATGACCACAGTGCATTAAAATTTTCTATTAATCTTTACTAATACATATTGTATTACTTATGCAATATGTATCTATATTTTTTGAAAAATACAAACATATACTTATCGAATCTTCAATTAATAGCTTTAATGCATTGTAATATGTATTATATTTTTCAACTAATATTAAATAGTCTTCTCTGAATTTCTGTAAATTGAATATGAACAACTTAAAAATTAAACAATTTAGAAATTAAATCTGTTAAGTATGTTTGGACAGTATCTTTGCGTTTGATCGCTTCAAAGGTGCATATTTTCATACCTGATATCAAACATAAATATCTTGAAAACTATTAGTAAATACAAGTATTACATACTATATATATAATATATTATGTAATATTAATAAATACAAATATTAGGAAAGAATTAAATTAAAAAATTAATTTAAATTAATTCATTGAAACTTTTTCTTTGAATTAAAACTTATAGAAGTATTAAAGTTGGAAGATGTATTAGATAGAAGTAAAATATTTTCAGGGGACGTATTATTTAGTGTAAGCAATTTTTACGTGGGCGAATGTTAAATACATGAAAGGAAATTTCATACTTTTAAACGGAAACGTATTTTTTCAACGTATTGAACGATGTTGCTGTTATTATTTATAAAATCATTAAGCTATTAATAAGAATACCCAGCTCGTGAAAGGAACATTAGATTAGGATATATAATAATTTATAACACTTATATATAATATGTGTATTTTTTAAAATGACAAGCATATTTTTGCTAGAAAATAATACAGAAAAAATGAGACAAAAAGAGAGAGAAAGATGAGACTAAAGAAAATTCTAGACTATTAGTATGAAATGAAATCTTATTCGTCTCATACACCAGCTACGTGACACATTGAATTATGCGCACCTCGAAACCATTCAACTTTTATTTAAAATATTTTTCCTTATTGTCAGCAATTTCGAAAATATTTGGAGTGATTGGTTTAAAGAAAATATCCTGTATATTGATGGATGAGTTTAATGATGGTATAAAATCATGAGATTATTAGTTTCCGATGACAATGTGATATTGAAGCAAATTATTGTCAGCTTTGCAAGATTTGCATACTACGTAACAGAATACAAATAGATACATACGTAGTATACGTTTGAATAATTTCCGGTTCGCGCTTGTATGTACACATAACAAAATATGCTATATGCGATGTTGATTAAAACGTAGTGTTATTTGAACGATATGGTGCAACAGGTTGTGTAACACTCGTGATTCAAAGTATATGACGATGTGGACTGAGGAAATAATTACGATATTGCGCATGTAAATAAACTCAGATTTTTTTTACTTCCTGAATTTATATTTCATTACAAGATATTCTAAAATTTCGATAAATTCTGCTGGAAAATGAAAATCATGCAAATGTCTATACAATCAAGCGATCGTTATTTATATTGTTACTACAAACCAAATGCATTTTATTTTATTAAGTAACTTTGATTTTCAAAATGTTGTTGTCGTTGTCAGTGAACATATTCATTTCGCATAATTTTTCGTGTTGCACAAATGTTATTAATCTCTCAGTTATCATACATGTATGAATATCGTTAATTCTAAGAATACGGTCACGTTAGTAGGATTAACCTTGATATTCAAAATTTTACGACGGTGAGTAGTTTTTCTTGAACACGGGCGCGGTTTTGACCTTGACAACATATTATTATCGTGATTATAACGTAGAACGTAACAGTACGTGCTGTGACTCACGAGTGAAACATGTTATGGCGTGGCGATTAAGTTGGAGACGATAAACACTAGATTATGATGTTCTCTAGTTTCACGCAGTATATACACATATATCAAATACGTCATCCAATGTGAGAACATCGTACGTAATTGAGTAATAAACTGCTATGCTTATGACGAAACAGGATGTCTTAAAATATGAGCACATTCATGCAAATTCAAATTTCAGTCGCACTATATCAAGTCATTGATTGTAATAATTGTTATTATTATTACAACTGCATTTCGAAAAAAAATTAATTACTTTGATTAAATGTATTTATTAAATAAGTGTCTATATGCAGAATGGAAACAACGTGTATGATCAGTTAATCAATACTCGGCTACAAGAAAAAATTAATTGTCTATGATCTATTAAACATATGCATATTTATGTGTAAGTAAACATTTGAGCGAAAAACATTACAGTAAATATTTTATTAAATAGAGAATATTTTACGTACGTAAGGTAGAGTAAACGTAATTGCGGATAGTATAAATACAAAATTAATAAAAATTTTACAATGAAACTTTTAATCACTTGCAGGTTAATTTGCAATTATATTATGAATTAAAAATTATAATAGACAGTACAGAATTTTTAATTATTTCGTTTTAGTATTTTCTAGGCTACATTAGAAATATGTCTTTTGTAAAGCAACGTTGACAAGAATAAATTATTTTTTAATAAATTATTCGTCAAACCACTTACCTTTTTTCACAATTTTCCTGCATACGTGTTTTACCGGTTCGTAAGATCCAGTTTCGCAAAGTCTCGTGCGAAACGCCGTTTGATGTTCTGTAATGTTTAGTGGATCACCACACAGTACATTATTATTGGAAGCGCAATCCCAACATCGTAAAGCTAAACCTATAACATGTGTAAATACATTATTAAATATCAGTAAATATACCATATGAAATGCTACAAAGTAAAATATATTGTTAAGCAAAGTTTCTTGCGTCATACCTTGAACGATACTAAATCTCAAACATGATTCTTAAATATACGTAACATTTGATCAAATACGATTTTGGAATATTTTCACGTTTGTAGCTCTGTTTTTATTATATATTTTATTTTTTATAACAATCAAATATTTAGAGAACTTTTCTGAGAAATTTTATGGAATGCTTTGACGACTGCTCGCTCTTTGCCGCCGCCCTTCCCCCCCCCCCCATACTATAGCGGCAAATGACGGAATAGTTAAGAATGGAATTGCTCTACACAATTTGTATTATGTCATCGATACTTACAAATTATACGTATACATTAATCATTTGATCATTTACTAATCGGATATAGAATATGTTGCAAATAATTCCCGCAAACTTATACTCCGCTTAAATAATCACAATAACAATTAATATGAATTTATTTATATTGATTTATATTAATATTAATATGATACTATATACTATAACATATAATATTAATGTCATATATATTGTTATATAATGTTACTTTATTATATCAACTATTCGTACTCGGTGTATTTACTGTGTGTATTTTACTGTGTCATGAGCATGACGTAGCACGACATATAATAAACAAACAGATGACAACAATAGGCGACTTAATATATCTGATAAGACGACAATAATGAACACACTAACACGAAAACAAACGCAATAATTAAAATCGTCAGTAGAACAAGCGAGGATACATGAGTAGTAATGGTCGAGTTTAATGAGCAAATAACGTAATACTTCACCGTCATGGTTTCTTATATAAATCTTGCTTACTGGCCAAATAAATCATTACCTTTGTTACTGGACATTGGTTTACAAATTTCATCTTTTCCGAATATTTTAAATTTTCTATAGCTTGTTTCACACGAATCGATACATTTATATCGTATTTATGAAACAACTTGCCTTTCTTATTTCTTTAAATTACAATTCATACAATTCATTTTCCAATCATTTTTTCTAACTACCCCTTAAGGATAAATATAAGAGTCTTTCAATTCATATTCTACTTGTAAATTTTCTGTCGTACCGAAACTATCGTTATTTCTATATCGCGATATCACGAATTTATTATACTTCAACAATAGATTATTAGATAATTATACGATACGCGGTTAAAGAATAATGTAAATATACGAAACGTTAACTTATTCAGTTGGCGTTAATTTTATATATCAAACTATTTAATACGTATTGCATTATATTGTTATATTAAGACGTATTCTACACGTTACTAATTGTTTTACCTGATTGCGAAAGGACAACCAGACCGAAGATGACCAGCATCCATGTTATTCTGGAGGACATGTTGATCCAATCACTTCTGTATGGCTTCCGAATTAATCTAATCGATGATTACTTTACACCGTGAGTGATCAGCCGCTTAAGATGTCAAAGGCGATATCATGTGTATCCAGAAATAGATAGAGAGAAACTGCTAGCGTCACAGACAGTGTTCACTTCGTTACTGAAGAGGCAACACCCCCTTTTTGCCGAGAACAGAGAACATACACGCGGTCTCCTTCTTCCTTGCTCCCTCTCTTCTTCAAGTTTCTCCGCGCTTCTCGGGGCACGCGGCTAACACGGTCCAATCCAATAATGTATCGCATGTAATAACTCCGTAACCCCTCCGTGGACCATGAAAGCGCAAGGAAGTAGGAGTCAAGAGCAAACAACGAAAGGAACCTTTTAACAGAACGCAACAGACGAAACGCTAATTACATTCCAAGAGTCAGAGGGAGAAGGAAAGAGAAAACAACATTGCTCGGGGCCCTCATTGGACTCATTAGGACAATTACCGACCGGTTAAACGCTCTCTAGGGTCTTTCGAGGTTTACGATGGAAACTGGAATACGCAATTGTTTAGAACTTGAAGATTCTCAGATTGAGATATGGAAATCTGAACGAATTTACAATTAAATAACGTTAAGTTTTTCTCGTAGAACACCACGTGCTGCAATATTGTTAATCTTTTATTACTAAACATTTACGAGTATCGGCGACTTATTATTATCGGTCATCCGGTAATTAACACTTAGCCAACTGTGCGCGCCAGCTAAACGTATAGCTAGCTATATGTTTCCCATCGCGCTCGGACAAGCCAACCTATATGCTGTCTATCACGCATTTTTCAAAGTATCGAGGACTAATAGTCACTACTTAAAAAACAAAGAAATCTAAGAATTATTTAAGTTGTCAATTATATTTTGTAGTAATGATTTTATGTAATGATTTCACATATTGTTTATATAAAACATCAAATTAAAAGTATATATTAAAAGTATAAAAAAATATAGGTAAAATTAAAAACATTATAGATGACTAAAGATAAGTAACACGACTAGAACGTGAAATGAAAAATTCACAATGTATTTTAACATTTTTTTACAATATGGTATAAATAAATTAGTGTATTTTATTATATACTGTACTTTATAAGAGCAGAAGAAGTGGCGCAATTAATTGGAAACAATTCCAGGTAAACAATAACTAATAATAACAAAAGAAAAAAAGAGAAAACGCATTGCAAAGTCAGAAAGAGAGATCTCCCTATTCGGTTAGCTAAGTATTAAAGATTGATAAGACTCTTGATATATTCGATTGAATTGTAAATCGAACTCAGTGACTTTATTCCTGTTGCAATGACTTTAAACTTTCATCGCTACATCAGTTGAATGAAAAACTGTTGTGTATTTTTTCAATCTATTTTAATTGCAATTTGTTACAGATGCCCAATAACAGAATTGTAAAGTGAATTTGCCGACTTGTTAAGAAAGACTTGTCAGGGATCAGAAGACCGTTTAACATGCCTGCCTGACATTACCGAATTGACTCGAGCATTTGACCCCCCTCTTCACTCAGATGCGACAATACGTAAAGATGTGTACATCCGAGCATACACGATTTCATAAGTGTTGGTTAGAACATCATCATCGTCGATACAAAGGTTACATCGAGTAGACTGTCTCCCTGTTCATTCATAAAGCCATTTAATTTCTGACTTGTAAGTCAACGGCCTTTTCCGGCCAATCAACATCGTCGTATCCCCTTTCAGAAATTAAGCGTATACGATGTGAAAACCGAAAAAAATGCTTCGTTACGATTATGTGGAACAGGTTACTCGCAGAGAAAGGAAAGTGAAACAGATGCAAATCAGTAATGTGAAACACTTTTCGATGATTTCAACATTTTTAAGGAAATGAAAATATATATCGTAATTCTTGTAAATTTATATATAAGATTATTAATAATATAATGCAGTTATATGAAGCGTAGAGGGAAAACGGTCTATTATTAGCAGTCTACCGACATATTGTTATTTGATTGCGCCATTAATTGTGAGATTATGTTTCCATTACATTATCCCATATTGTTAAATCTATCGACCATTGCTTATCAGTGTAAACAACTATTTATTAGTTTCCATTCGGTTCAACTCCGTAGCAAATCTGAAGGTCTATATAGAATGTTAAAACTATAAGACATTATAAATCACATTGCAATAAAATTCCACGGAAAGTTTAATTATTAGTCAATCAAGAACATAACCCAAAACAGGGAATGTAAAAAATCGAATGTTATCAAGAAAATACTACGGACAAACACAGAGTGAGATAAATATTTCAATATGAAACAATAGGACGAAATACAATATAATGTAATATAATATAACGAAATACAAAATATCGTAAAATAATACAAAGTAATATAGTATAAGGAAATAAAATATAACATACATTACGTAGTATCGTGAGCAAAAGACCTGACGAAAGTCAAACAAACCTACAAAAACAGTGTCGTCTGTCCTTCAGTTGTTCGTTTACATGGGGTAAAGCCTATGTGACTAAGGTCACCTAGTTCTTGCGGAGACACCCAGTAAGAGTTTTTCTTCTGTCACAGTGCCATGTAAACTTGTGACGTAGATTATAAACAAAAGGAGGTTACGAAAAGAAAAACAAAAGGAACGTTAGAGAAAAAGGACGAATTGGGGGTCGGAGAGTCGAGTCGAAGAAAGAGTTGAATCGAAGAGTTAGAGTAAGTCGAGAAGTCGAAGAGTAGAGTTGAGAAGTCCAGTTGCGTTGACAGAGTTGTTAGCGTTGTCGAGTTGCGAGAGTTGTTACCGTTGTTAAGAGATACATTGTAACGTATTACAATATAACGCAATACATTATAAAGTAATACTATATAACGTAATACTATACAACGTAATACGCTATAACGTAATACTGTATAACATAGTACTATATAACACAATACCTTTTAACGTAACAGTATATATACTATAATGTGTATATGTACTATAATGTGATAAGTTATAACGTAATATTAAGTAACGCAAAACTATATAACGCAATACGTCATAACGTAATACTATATAAAGTAATAATATATGACATAATACGTTATAACGTTATACTATATAACGTTATACCATATAATTTAATTAGTTACAATGTTATACTATATAGCATAATAAGTTATAACGTTATGCTATATAACATAACACGTTATGACGTTATCATACATAACGTTACACTATACTGCTTTATTCTACATAACGTTATATAGTATAACATCATACGTTATAACGTATTACTATATAATGTTATACTATATAACATTGCACGTTATAACATTATACTATATAACATGAAACGTTATACCGCTATACTATATAACGTTATATTATATAATGTCACACTATATAATGTTACACTGTATAACGTTCTATTATATAACATAATACTATACATCGTTATGCTATATAACATAATACGTTTTAACATTATACTGTATAACGTTATACTATAAAACGTAATACGTTATATCGTTATATTATATAACATAATACTATATAACGCCGTATATTGTAACGTTGTACTATGTAACGTTACACTGCATAACGTTCTATTATATAACATAATACTATACATCGTTATGCTATATAACATAATACGTTTTTACATTATACTGTATAACGTTATACTATATAACATAATATGTTATAACGTTATATTATATAGCATGATACTATATAACGTTGTACATTGTAATGTTACGCTATATAATGTTAAAATGTGTAACGTTATATTATATAACGTTATACTATATAACACAATACGTTATAACGTTATACTATATAACGATAGACTATATAACGTTACACTATATAACATGATACGTTATAACGTAATACTATAAAACATAATGCGTTATAGCGTTATACTACATAACGTTTTATTATTTAACATAATACTAAGTAGAAGAAAAATATATAATAATTTAATCCTTCTTTGGTTTTTTGTTTCACTCAAGAATTACGAGGTGGATCTTTCCCACCGATTGAAAACTGCAGCCTATTAAATAGCATTACAAATCTGTTATAATTTCTTTTTACTTTAAACAAAATTGTTTTGTATTCGTTAAATATATATAAAACCATACCTCAAAATTCAATTACTTCATTTCTTTCTTTCCCTTTAAAAGAAAATCACAAAAAGACGATGTTTTAGAACATTCTAATTCAGGACACAAGGTATGATGTAAAGATGTTACAAGATAAAATTTATTACACATGGAAAGACAAATTTTATGAACTTCTCGGAGAAATGTCCTAAACAAATCTCGCGATTTGAATCGCGTTTAACCTTTTTTTTTTTTGTACGTGGAGAAATCCTCATGGACACTCCGCTGGTGTTAATGATCGATAACAGCAGAGTAGTGTCGGACTCCTACTGACTAAAACTCCACGATGACCATCCTACGCGTATGACAGGAATGTCCAGGAACCTCTTGTGAATTATCTTCCGTTGCACGCCCTTCCCGCGTTCTCTTGTTCGAGTCCGTCCTACGAATTCTTCGTCTGTTTAATTTGGTGTTAGGGGGGGGGGGCATTGCCCCTAGCGCTATCTCTCCTTCTAATCGTGGTTTGTTGAGACGGCGATGAAGCGGTTCTAGGCCGCCTGACTGCCATCCTCCTCCATCGTCTTATCCTACAAGAGTGAGAGTTTTTCTTTCTTTCGAGGCGAACGGCCTCGTATTTCTGTGACCCTCTCAACATCTCTTCTACAATCGCCGAGGGGGTCAGTCTTTCGCCTATGACGTGCCGCAGGGTGTAACGAGACAGCTTCCACGCCGAACAGAGCCTCAGCGTGTGCTGCGCTGTGTCCCTGCCCTCCCCGCAGTGGTGACAGATGTCCGTCGTCTTCCGTCCGATTTTCCTCAGGTATTCGCCGAACACGCCGTGTCTAGTGAGCACCTGGGTCATCCTGTAGGTGAACGGGAGGCGGCAGCGGCTTCTTCATGCCTCCCAGTTTAGGAGGACCGCCTCCGCGCCTCGATGTTCGCTTCCCTCGTTGATCAGCTGGAATCGCGACTGGTCCCACGCGTCCTCCTCGGCGGTTCCTAGGTCGTTTGGGGCCGCCTGCTCGGTCGAGTCCTCTCCCGGGTCCCGTACTCTCAAGCGGGCGTATCTTCTTTTGAGGAATCGCGTTTAACCTACTATTTAAACTCAAAATATACTTGTCTCTGTTCATATATGCACTGTTCCATAAAATACATAGTATATAGAATGTCTCGAGAGGAAGCGTAAAAATTTTACCAGCTTTGGCAAGATACTCTGAATTAGAAATGTTACATACACGTTTATTCATTTTCAACATATTCTCTGTTCACTTTACTTAAGTGAGGCTGAACAACAAGTTGTTTATGACACTCTGGTTCAGTATTTTCAACTGTTAATTTTAGTTTCTATGTGCAATGCTTTTTAAACTTTCAAACGCAGAATACAGCGATATGTAGATTCCATGCCGATTTCTTAGATGGAATGGCAATGGTCATTAAAACATTTATCGAATTTATTTTTACTTCTAATGTGTTTATCATTTATTATATTTATTTATATTTTTTGCTTTCTTTAAAATATCCAAATAAAGAAGATAAATACATGAAAAATAAAAATGGACAATTGCTCTATTCCAATTACACACATGTAGAACCTAAGTTTCTTGAAATGAATAAAAAACAAGTGTACCAAGACTTATAGTGTATATAATTTTTTTAATTCATAATGGTAAAATTATAGTATGTGAGAACGATGTAGGTAATGAGGTCATAAAATCAGTCAATTAAGTTATTAAAGTAGAAATTTCGACGATCACTACAATTAACATCTACCTAGAGTCTTGTCCAGGGTTGTACAATGTCAGTGCGAAAGTAGTTCTTTCTTTATAATATATTTTTAAAAAATTGTCTTTTTGTAATGCAGGACATTTATAACTAATTTTTAACTTATATTCTAAAGACGTCTATTCTACGATTCATCGTTGGACTATTAACTGATGATAAAAATTGATTTCAAAAAGTTGTAAAGGTGCCAACGTGTGTCCGAAATTTATGTAGCGTTAGCTATGATTAGATTAATTGATGAACTTAATGTTTTCGCCGAAACTTGCAAACTTTGGCTATTGATTGATTTTACAGCTTCATTATGTACGATGATCGTGATGAAAGCTTTGATATAACAGCGATACAAATGTATTTAAAAAAATTTCTTTGTAACTTCAGTATATATACTTGTTATTTCTCAATACAATCACCACGATAAGTATTTGTATACTTACTGCAATATGAGACAAATTTTTCTACATCTTCGATATACATTTTCGTCACGAATTTACGTAATCATCGTTGCACGCCATCCTTTAAATCATCGTTCCCTAGGAAGTTTTATTCGCCAAGAATTTTAATTTTTGTTAAAGGACGATTTGTATGTCATTTGTAATGAAATCGCAGACGTGTTTCTTGAGATCCTTTTTAACCATTTTAGTGTCGCGATGTTTTATCACAATCTTTAATTTGCAACGCACTCGGTTTCGAATGTAGCTCATCGCGAGTCACATCAGAGTTTCCTCTCATAATTACTTTTTTTTCCAAATAATCGTAAACCACCTGCATAAACGAAAAAAAGAGCAGCGCGATCGTGTCGATCGGCATTTCTTGCAAACAAATGAATGAAGCGCTATCGCGCTGCATAGCACAATCCGACTCCAATGCTTAAAAACCATTCGCGCTAAAGCGGTTAACACTGGAACTACCACACCAGTCAAATCGACTGGCTTTACAATGTTATTTTAAAATTCCTACTTCATGTTATGTTTTTTCCCGCAATGGTGTAATGACATTCGCAACGATAACTAAAAGAATAATATAATGAATTTTATTTTGTTTTTTATGTATTCAAACTCAAAATAATTTTGTATTAAGGCCATTTATACCAATACCAGTCAAAATGACTGGTACTTGTCAAAGCGTGAAAGGGTCCTGCAATCTGTTTATCGAACCTCAATTAACCAGTTCCCTCGTTTTGTACAACTTGCCACACGTTTTTTAAATTTTTACTGCGTATCATTCAATATGATGATATCAGTTATCAGGAAAATTCCTAGAAAATGCCTAGTTCTACAATTATATAAATGTGTCAACCCTCATTTAGGGATCCCAGATGGGGATGGCCTGAATTAGAATGTTCTGAACCAGCGTTTTTCTTTTGTGATTATTTTTGGAAGGGAAAGAAAGAAGTGAAGTTATTGAATTTTGAGGTATGCTTTTATATGTATTTAACGAATACAAAAAAAATTTTTTTAGAGTAAAAAACAAATTATAACAGATTTCTAAGCCTATTTCATGGACTGCAGTTTTTAATCGGTGGACAAGATCCACCTCGTAATTCTTGACTGAAACAAAAAGAACAAAAGATGATTAAATTATTATATATATTTATTGTCAATGAACTACCTAAAGGCAGAAAATAGTGTGAAATTAAAAATTTTGGCGGGTTTAAAGTGTAGAAGACTTGTGTAGAGGATGTTTGATCGCGAGATCAATTAGATGAGATAGCTAGTTGTCGAAACCGTCGAATATATTTAAATCAACGAATTAAATAAAATGTACAGATAATATTTGTTGGGTCGCTCGTACAGTGTATAAGTCACAAAGTTAATTATTCGTTATTGGATCGCTGATAGATGCTCGCAAGATACTCCGGAGATTATGACTGATAAACGGACTCTCTCTCGCTCGTGATCGCGTCCGTTTATTTATATTGGTCGGGGAATGCCGGAAGACTTGAATTTGACTTTGCTCGACGGTTGGACGTAGCGGCGACATTGTTTTGTCCGGAGTTTATTTGTTATCATTACCTTACGTATATCCTAACGATCTTGACTCCGAGGCAAAACAACAACAAGATTTAAATTGTTCTTATACTCATGTGCCGCTACAAAAGAAAAAGTGTTTCATGAAAAAAGTACTATAATTTAAGGTGCTATAACAATTATTTAAATAAACTTTTTGACGAAAAATGTAGTTCATTTAGAGGAGAATTTAATACCTAAGAAAAGAAATTTTGGTTCAATTAAATAAGTCGTTTAGTTTTTTTGCTATTACGAATACCAATTGAGAGAAATCGTAAAAATAAAAACTGGAGAAAACGCGTTTCAAAGTTTTCAATAGGAAAAAATATCAATTTTTAGTTACTTACGTACTTACACGCTAGTGTAAAGCCATGTACACTAAATGAAACATACATATTTACTTTTTTATTATTTATACTTCTATTAGACACATTAGGACTTAACTGGATACAACCATAAATTATAACTATGGTATTGAACGACCTTTCAATCTTTATCAGATATGAAATTCTGAACAGAAAGTCGGTGTGGAGAGCGCTCGCACACCCGCTCGACGTTCGTCTGCTTTCGACTTTATATCTTTGGAAATATTTAGAATTGGTCTCTGTCACTTTGTAAACATATTCTTAGATAGTTTATCTATCGATTTATGCAATAAAAAGAAAAACGATTTTTTTGACATCCTATTTCAGGCCACCCCCTTAATAATACCAAAAATCTACTACACAACATGGAATTGCTTCCGTAAGAAAGTAATAAATCATTTTCATTCGTGTAGTTCTAATGTTAATGAGAGACAGGCGGCGAAAACGTCAAACACTGATCATACAGTTTCTCTACCCGTGTTGAATTCCTGTATCCATTGTCTTATAAATGATTCAACCGTAACTGCTAGTTTCTTCTAGGAGAACGTTTTCAGCATTCGAAAAACGTAAAAGCGCGACAAATCGTCATCGGGTAGATTTCCAATTCGCATCGTCGTTTTAAACAAATGAAACTTTATTAACGTGAGCCGTAACACAACTATTAGCTTTCCATTTATCACTTTTTATTATGAACTTAACAATCACAATTCAATATACACTGAATTGACACGTACAAAATCACAGTTTACTTCAATAAATCTATATGAAAGGTAATTACACTGATAAACGCGACTGATCTAAGGGCAGAAACTTTTTAAAGATGTTGACTGTTCTAAAGATATAGAATAAGTGATGTTCAGTGATGATGCTGTGGCGGAGGAAAGCTAGTGATGCGTGTGTCTAAGGACACCACATAAGCTGATTCGTTAAGGACAATTTTGGTTAGGAAAAGTGAGGGCAATAGACATTCCTTCGGATTGGGTAATAAGAAGGTTAATGGGCTAGGAAGGGTCTTAGCCGTCCCTGAGAAAAAGTTGCTAACGGAAGATACGGAACGTAAGAAAACCAACTTTTCCGTATCTTCCCGTAGTAGACAAAAATGTAAAGAGCACTTGAAATAAAAGATGCTTGTTCAGATCTGAAGGATTTTACCTAGAAAATTCCTGATAGGTCCTTAAGGCTATTGAGGGTACGCAATGAGGAACCGTAAACATCTGGTTGCTATCTCTTGCGGCGTGTGTGACCTCGTCTCTGATGCGGATTGAGATGTGGTTGATGTCATAAGTGCAATGTCACACACGTAGGGACACGCGTTTCCAAGAACAATCGTCAGCAGGGAGGATACATATGCTTTCAATTTCAACGAGCAAAGGGGCAAATGGTCGCTAATAGCATTTTGATGAGCCTCTTTTCTTCTCTCTCTCTCTCTTTCTCTCTCTCTCTCTCTCTCTCTCTCTCTCTCTCTCTCTCTCTCACTGCACCATTCTCTCGAATAATCACTGTCTCTTGGTTCTCCTTCTCTCGGTTTCTCCATGCATTGTCAGTGCGTGTTTCGTGTGCATTCCGAGTTCAAGGAGGGGCCATGTTTAGTTCATTGATCATTCGGTAAATCAGTGACTCATGTGCAGGCCGGCATGCGTCTGCCCCTTTCTTTGCTTCGTTTTACTACTTCGCCCCTTTCAAAATGAAACGCTCGTTCAATCGTCACGCCCGCATAACGTGAGGCGTATAAAACACGCGTCTATACCTTGCCCTCTCGATAGTTAGCGTTGTAAAGCGGACCGTTGCTTAGGGCCGGCCGTATGTAGTCGTGGCACCCTGTGGTTAAGGATATTTTTTTTTTATTTTATTTGCACGCATATTACATTTACAATCAATTCTCTCATTGAGAATTTTAAGTAAGTTAATGATATTTTGGAGAAAATACAAAGGCGAAAATATATTAGGTTGTCGGAAAAGTTTCTTTCGTTTCATAAGGCAATAATAGATGAACAAGAACTTCTGTTTTATATTATTTTATTGAATTAGGCATGATATATTTCGTCATATTTTTATTATTATGTTTGTGCATAATTCAATGAACTAATATAAAACAAAAACATTGTGCGTCTATTATTTATATTATTTCCTTATAAAACGACAGAAATTTTTCGGACAACCTAATATGTATGGAAATAACTTTTATAATGTAGTATACTAATTATAAATTCAAACACACACGCACACATATCCATATTGTATATTGTATTTATATATACATATGTCATATATTGGGTTGGCAACTAAGAGATTGCAGATTTTGTCAATGTTACCTTATGTCACATAATGTAATATATTCAAGTTTAAAAAATGTATATATAGTAATGTATATGTAATAATGTAATAATAATGTAAATAAATAATAATGTAATGTAAATGTATATATAAATATAATATAAAAATGTATATAATGGTATATGTAGTTCCATTTATAATGGGATTCTATGTTCCCATGGGATTCAGACGAGTCAGAAAAATTGTAACGATGTAATAACAATATAACACATTTCTCTAAAAGGTACTTTGGGACGTGTTGTATAATTAGTCTAGCAAATGTTTATCTGAACTAGTAAGAATTTTGAAATCTGTAAGTACTCGCAATTAGGAGATAGAGGGAAAGCTATTTTCTTTTAGGATATTTAGTGTTATCATTCTCAGATTATTAAATATATTTGTTGATGTTTATCTAATATGTTTATGATCTGTAACTTATGACTATAAAATTCCATTAATAATTATAATTCAATTGTACAACAGGTTCCTGCTAACGTTTAGTACAAATTAAATATATTTTATCTTTTTTGCTATTTAGTTATTTTGTTATAAATCTGTCATTTCATTTGTATCATATAATGTATAATATTAAGTAGAGTAAATGATGATATTGGCTGATGGCATTTATATCTATAGTTTATAGCTGTGTATGGTCCCCATTGACACAAATGTGATGTGGATTAAGAATCATGAAATTGTAGAGAAAAATTGTATAATAATTGATATCAAACAAATACCTAAGTTTTACAATATACAGATACAGTGAGACAAAAATTTCTCCGTACACCCTTTAAAACAATAACTTTATATAACTTGATTAACTAACTTAAAATTGCATCAAACGACTTAAGTTTTTTGAAAAGTTAAAAGAATTAGTTCACTAGATGATGTGTACACAAAATTTTGAGAAAATAGAAATTGGTAGGTATGATGACGAAAAAAGTAAACGTCACTTTTATAAAAATAAAAGTTTTATCTGCGCTTGTAATGAAAATTTAAACAACACACTTTCAACATTTATGTCGTTTCATAGAAATCAGTTAACGTTACTATAAACTACAAGCGGTTAAAAATAGTGAATACTGCAATTTTTCATAACTTTGGGCTTATGATTGTAATAAATTTTGATATCTGTTGCTTGTTTTCGTATCAACTGGTTTTGGTGAATTTTTCAGCACATAATTGACATATGTTTACAAAACGTACTTTCTAAATTTTCATTATAGGCTCAGGAAAAAAATTATATAATGTGATCTTTAGTACTTCCATCGCCATTCCTATCAATTTCAATTTTCTAAACATTTCTTTTTTTTTGCACCTCGTTTAGTTAAAACGATCCTTGCAATTTCTCAAAAAAACTCAAGTCGCTTGGTTTAATTTTAAAAAAGTTACTCTGTTTTAAAGAGTGTGTTTTGAATGACTATATGTATTATGTACGTGAAAATTATCTGTTAGTGTACGATAATGACATTTCTACATATTACACGGTGAATATATTAGTGATTTAGAAAGGGAAAAAATTGTTTATAAATAAAATAAAATTTAGCTACCATTAGTTTTCGATTGTAATTTTACGATTGCTTTTTGATGAGGATAACATTCTATTTCGTAATTGTAAATATAATTACCGTGAGAACGAGGAGATTAATATTTCCACGGCTTTGAAGTAATCATCATCGTATCAAAAAGTTATTTATGTTATATTTGAGGAAAATATGTAAGAACGTATATGATATGCGTGATTTTTCATTTTACAATTTTTATTCGTAACATTAAATCAAAGATTCACTTGAAGCGTTGAGAGGTTGTTTATCTGCTAAAATTACAATGAAATTGGAATATAAAAATTCAAACCTTTATAGTAGAGTGAAGTAAATTTTGAGTAGACTTGCTAAGTCTAAATTAATTTGTTGATTTAGATACAATTTATTTAGGTGAAATATAATTGGATGGAAGTACAGTTTCGTGAAGCCCCCATTTTTCCAATTGTACAGAATTTTAACTTTGCCTTACAAGGTTGAACATTTATTGTTATTGAACCATATGAAAATTATCTTTGTAATTTATTCCTCCTATTTTCATTCCTTTGTGTCTTAAAAATTTATTGAGAAATCTACAAATAATAGTTTTTATGAATCTTTTATAAATAATAATTATGTACTTGTGAGTTTATTTATTTGAGAAATTATTCTGATCAATAATTTCAAGAAACTTGCAATAAAAGCAATAAACCTAAATACTAGAAAAAATGGAACGATCGAAATTTCGATCTCCATGTCTCGAAATTTTCGTTGGCTTGTTCGTACGGGCCTGAGGGTCCCGTATGCTTCGACTGCGCGTAACGAGCAGTTGTCAAGGTTCTCTGAGTTGGACCAGTGGCAGCAGTTGCTGATATTCGAGTACAATCACCGAGCGTATCCTTCGCGCGCTGAGTAACAATAGTAACGCTTTGAGACGTGCACGTGTTTTCTCACTCGTTTGATTAAGAAAACCTCTCAAAATACTCGTTAACATAATTTTCTATCACAATTTCGCGACTGAATGTTTGTCGTATTCGAATAGTGTGTCTATAATCGACGATATTCTATTCATCTCGGTTAATTCATTATCGTGTTGCAAGGTGGCGTCACTTCAAACTGATTATTCGCGCGTTCGTTTCTCGTGATAAATACGGCAATACGAGGATTTAATATTCAGTTATCGCAATACACTTTCATTTCACGGAAGTCGGCATTCTTGCGGAGAAAGTCATGCAGAGTAAGCGTTAAAATCACACTCTGACAGTTAAATAGAAAATTGACGCGCAACTGTCCAACAGTTTACGTCTTATTTCCCATTAGTCCTAAACTATTTTTATTTTTCACTTTATTATTATTAAACTAGTCTTTTTTTATGTATGGATAAATTCTTCCCAAATCTCACGTTTAAACTATTTTTCGTTTCATCTTTTACTCTGTAACTGCAGTGTCGATTAACTTTAAATTGGCTGAACAGTGAATGATGGTGTGTTGATGTGAGTGCAAGTTCAAGGGATAGGTACAATGAAAAGTGATTTCACGAGATAACAGGAAATCCTTGAGCGATGGTTCATATGAGCTACGCGCAATGGGCCTGCCTGCCCAGCACTTATCGCAACAAGATTCGTACATTTCTTTTAAACGCGCTTTTTTCTCCAATCTAGTTGCCAGTTATAGTTTATCAATGCCGCGCGTAATATTCGTTCGTTACATGTTCATTTAGCCGGAATGTTTGTGATTCACATGAAACATTGCGGTGAAAGATTATCCGTCGACTGGAGCTGTGTCCCACATGTTGATAGGTTACATCTAGTGATTTTTGCTAGGAGTGCGTACATTCCACACTTATTTGCTTAATTCATATTGAGCTTGCGTCAGTGTAAATTCGTGTTCCGTCAAATAATGTTTGAACTTTGCGGAGCGCAAGAAATCGTTCTGCTTCTTCCATGGATACAATACGATAGACAGATTAGTTTTACGAAGAATTACTGATGTTTTTTGACTTATTTGTCGTGATATCATTTCCACGTGTCAAACACTTGATAATGCGATTCAAAGCGGTACTTATTTTTTGCTTGTTACCTGCCTTGTCATTTCGAGAGTACATTTTGTTTTCTGATTCAAAGTTATTTCTGCTTTATGAGAACTGCTTTTCGAGGGTTAAGAAACTTGCATATTTCTGTTTCATTAAGGGGATATTCCAGTCTAGAGGCATGAATTTTAGGTATTTCTTTAGGTGCAATAACAAAAAACAAACAATATTTTTACTATCCATTATTTTACTAGATATTTATTAATGTTTAAAGAATACATGCAAAAAAGTGAAAAACTTAAAAATTCAAAAAGTTACAGGCTGATGAAGTGGAGGATCTCAAAAAAATGGCCCTGGAAGTTTGTCACGATTCCAAATCTACTAGTAGTCTGAAACAAAAAGAAAAAAAAAAAGAATTATTAATTTAGAGGAACCCTTAAATACTAAGTCATTGCATGATAATAATTTAGAGCAAAGTATCTACATGTATTTATTTATTTACGGAGAGGAACGATATTTAAATAAATGAGCGTCGTTTATAAAATGGCTTGATAATAATTTTTCTGTCTGTATTTTCCGATAGGGTAAGATATTGAAAATTTTTTATAAATTTTAAGAAACGAAGAAAGTTAAATGCGTTTAAAAAAACGGACTGCTGAAAATGACAACGTGAGTTCGTGCTTGCCATCCATTTGCAGATGCGCCAATTACACTAAATAGTAACTAGAAGATAGTACTAGATACAATCGATAGACAATCGATAGATTTAAGATGTTCTTTTATTTTTATCCCTAGTCCATGTAAGAATGTGTAATAAAGGTTTTTCGGCTCAGAACGGTGCGATAGATTTATCCAGAAAATAAAATAATAGCTATTGTGATCCTACCTCTGAATATAGAAATCACAACAATTATTTAATCAGCAAACGAACGTATCCTTAACGAATGTTTTCACAAACAATGACAAATATAAAGATTTTATATTTCTAAATAAAATTGTAATATTTATTTATTCCTTTAAATTATCCAATGCTCAGTATTGCTATCATTAAACTAGTTCTACTTTGATGCTATCAAGAGTACTTCGCTATTACATTAATTAATTTAATTTATTAAATTTAATTAAATTAATTTATTAAACTTATATGCATTATTTTACGTATCTGGTATTTTGAGAAGGCGGATTTTTAGATAAGGTAACTTCTGTATATGTAGTTAGTACCCCATTTCTTAAATCTTGAATTCTTTGTTGTTGTTCCAACAGTTGTTCTACATATGTCCTAGATTGTTCCAAACAAATAATTATTTATCACGAAAAAAGTGATTTTTTACTAGGCCCGTTTTTTTGAAAATCGAGCATTTAAAGGTTGTTTTTAATTTTTTTAGTTGTTGTAAACATTGTTCCAAGGTATAATTCCAATATTACGTTTAGTTTCGGAATTAATCGATAAAATTTGTCGAGTGAATGCAACTGAACGTATGCATATCTAGATACGTTGCTAGTTTCAAACAACCATAAGCTTTTGCTTCGTCAGCTCAATTTTCAGTCGTATTTCTGTTCAAATTTACAAAGCTACATTATATCATCTGCTAATATATATTCATGTTATACTATTTAGAGAAACTGTTCGAGCCTTGAAAATATATTATTGAAATAAATAATACGAATAATACGTTGTTGTTTTGTCAACAATAATAGTGTTCTTGTTAATACTATTAATAAATAAATAATAAAGATTGAGATATATATCGTATTATTTTTCATTATGTAAATATAAAACTTATTTAAGTAATTACATACAAAAGGGCACACCTCAGCGATTTTCAAGGTTCTGAGATGTGTTGTCAAGGTCATCATTCTTTTCAAGGTCACAACTTTTTTTTATGCATGTTATCTCTACTTGGCTTTAGTTTCCAAGATATTCGCAAAAAGCTTTGATACAATTTATGTTACAATTACATTTCATTTTGGAGTAGTCCAACCTATACTTTACTCACTGAAAAAAGAGATAATCATTTTTAATATTACGTAAATAAAAGAGAAAATTAATTAGTTAAGTAAAATATGTTATACTTTACATAAAGTATAAAGTTCAAACCTAATTGTCTTGAAAAATGAAGCCTCAAACGAAAAAATATTATCTTACATTGTCTATTTTCTTCTATTTTCTTTTCCATGTCAGCTACACATAGATCTTGATTCTTATCATTCATGTTCTCTCCTGCAAAATATTCAGTGAAACTTACAAAATCTTTACAATCAACATCATCTAATTACTTCTCTTTACCAATTGCATTATTAATTACACGATATTCTGTGCAATAAATTTATACTATGTATCCTTCAGGAATTCACCACAATTTGCTTCAGATCTACATATTTTGATACCATTTTTCAGAAATTCAACATGATTTTCTTCAAATCAGTGTTATGATTAAATTTTATTATCCAGTGCTCTAAAGTGTTCCGTAAACGCTCCAAAGATTATAAACTCCTAATATTTATTAGTATAATTTATATTTATAAATTATAATAATATAAATATAAATATAAATTATATATTATATTAAATATAAAAATATAATTATATATTATAATAAATATAAATAATAAAAAGTAAATATTATAAACTCCTTACGAATCAAAATATAACAAATATTATAGAAAAATCGCCAAACAAGAGTTACCAAAGTACCTAGAAGGGAGGATGAAGTGGAAGGATAGAAAAATACTAGCAAGATTCAGATGGGAAACGAGACCAAAGCAAGGGAATCCTGGAAAGAAGAGGAAGAAACGAGATGCAGGCTATGTAAAGGGAAAGAAAAAGACCTGAGACATGTAATAGAAGAATGCGAAATAACGGGAGGATCAAAGGATATAAAAAGAATTCTAAACGAGTCTGGAGAAGGACTAGCAGAACTAAAAGCAATAACAGAGAAGAGAAGGGCAAGAAGGGGAGGAACGATAATAAGGAAGAACAGCAAGGAGGCAAAAGCCCAAAAGTGGCCATAGTTTTAGAGAAAGAACAATTAAGGGAGTACAATACAATAGTGTGAATAAGAGATGTAAAACCGAAAGCTCGTCCAAAGCCGAAAGGCACGGACTAAGTAATAATAGTAATAATAGTTATGATTATAAACTCCTTATAACCATTATTACCTAATTTCTGTAGTCTCACGAATATCCATTTATGGATATAAATGGATATTTACTAGCAATTACTACCAACATTGCCTTTTGTGAAATAGTTGAGAAAGTAGCCTCAATTAGAAACTGACAGACGTATCCTTGGGACAATTTTCGATTTTCTTATCTTTTTAACTCCACCCATTTTCGTAGTAATGTCAGTGGTTTCCGATTTTTCTTCAACCCTAACTGCCACCCTCTTGCTTACTTACATTGGCCGTGACTAATATGATTCCAGGTGCGTCGGAAAAGTCTGCAGGTATTTCCACACAGTTAGCGCATTCTTGGATTCTCTCTAAGGAAGAAAAAAGAACAAACTTTAAGAACAAATTTCTTTTATTGCCCTTCTTACAATTAGTTAAAATGTTTTATATAGCATTTTTTCATTTTTTAAAATATATTGAAATCAGGGACTATGACAGTTGTAACCCAAATTTACAAAGTTATAGTATAAATGTTAGTGTCTTAATTAATTCTCTAATTGTTTTGATCAGAAATAATCATTATAGTTACTCAAAATTCTTTGCATAAAAATTCCATCACCGATAATAATTATCAATAACTAAAAATGGTTCCATTACAGTAATGGTTATGGATAACCAAAAACAATATTCATTTATAATGATTATTCGTAATTAAAATACTCAAAAATTAATATTTTTTAATCACTTAATTTTTTCAAAGCATCTTTTATGATTTAGTAGGTTTTTTTATTGCCAAGAAGAGTTAACTTCTTTTTAAATAACTTCTCTCGTAAGAATTTTGGGAATAATTGTTATTTTTGGCCATTGGTTGAAATATTCCAAGTTCTCCGTATTCTTTACCTTTTAAACAAAGTCAGAAAATCCTATGTAGCTTATAGGGATCTAGAGACAGCTTAATTTATTTATTCTAATTGTTTTTTAGATATCTACCAATTTATAATGTTCTATTATAAACTATCGTAAATTACATAGTCTTACTTTTAAATATAGTTAGAACATTTTATTGTAAAACCACGTACATATGTTGTTACGAAACCACTAATTTCTTAACAAATTTTTCCAGCTTTCACTTCTATTCTTTATTTTCTCCTTACTATGTTTGTGTTTACGTATAAGTTGTACGTATATTTAAAAATATTAACTAAATATGATTTCAAGTCTTTTCTAGGTAAAAATGTCCTATTTCACTTCTTTTATAAAATTAAAATGTTCTACCTGAAGCATTTAATTAATTAATACATTATTATCTATTTATTTATTATTTATTTTTCATTATCTATTGCTATCTGTTACGAAAAGCTGACTAAATTAAATCGAACAAAGGAAAGCAAGAATCACAGGAAGAAAACGTAAAACCTCAGTTTTTTCAGTCTCAAAGTGCCAGATAGAATACTAAATAACAATAGGAAAGACAGTATAAGCATCAGATGGTAGCGTATGGCTTAGACTCATTTGCATATACTGAAACAATGAAGAAACACGCTTCTGTTTTCCAATAAGGGTGATTCCACATCGAATCGATCATATCTTGACGTCGAAGTTAGGAATTTTTTCCCAATGAAATATGATATAATTTACGTGAATTGCTCATTTTCATGAAAGTAGAATTCAGAAACTATTTTTGTAATGGAGTTGCTCTCTTTGAGTTTCAATGTGTAAGGTTTAACATATTTAAATAAAATTTTGTTCGCATTAAAAGATCAATATTTTGTGATGTTGGAAATCATAAACACACGTCTGTCTTTTAATTTTGAATATTTTACTTCCAACTGATTTTCAAAAATTTTCAAATATTGAGTCCGCTTTAAACGCATGTAAGTACTTGTTTGATAATCGTTTGTTTCAGTAGCAAACTGCAGACGCAAGTATATTGCAATCAATTTCGATCATGTTTTAGAAATGTTGACAAAATCTTTTGTTTCTTTTCAAGCAAATGAAACTTTATTAGAATATATTGCGAGTAAATGTGTTCTGTATTTTTGTGCAGCGTACAAAATCTGAAAGTATATATTAACCCTCTCTTGTTATTTATTACAAAATTTGTAATTTATTACAAATATTTATTACAATTGATACACAAAGTAACACGTTTGGATATTGATTAAAAATCAGCATAGACGGAGCTTCATTTTTGATTGAAAACAATCTCATCTAACGTTTGGAATGCCAAACTTTGTATTTGACTTACTTTACTGGCCCTTTTTTGTTGTGAGATGCGTTGCAATCTGGGCATGCTTTTCCTGGAAAGAGTGCTAGACAAGGCCCTATTGTTTAAAGATGGGATTTCCTTGGCTGTACTGCCGCGTCTTACGCGGTTGCGTCTGAAATCCGCAAGTCTGAGTCTTAAATCTGAATTGTATGGGTAACATTCATCACCTGTCTGCACCACTCACATAGCAACACCAGCTGATATACGTGCCCGACGCTTGTGTTGGTACACATAGCACAGATGACTATATCATTGACAGCAATGCTCCTATTTTTAAGTGTTTTTGTAAGCGAGTTTTAAGTATTGCGTCGGGTGTTTAGATACTACCTGACTTTGTGATACTTTCGATAAATAACTGTATAATGTGTACCTTTCTTGGCGTTTATCCACAAAACATTTTTTAAATATAATAACATAACAGTGTGATATTGACTGAAATGCCGCAGTTCAATAGAATATTAGTTATAATGAATTCAATCCAATGGCTTTAAAATTAGATTATAATTTCTTATATTTAATTACAATATGTGCGTTGATTATTTTATACTTTCTTAGTGCGTACGAAAATTATGTTGATGGAATAAAATAAATAAATGAAACAAAGAAACATAAAATAAAATAAAAGGAAATAAAGCGATATATGATAATATTAATAAAATGAAACAAAATAATTAACTAACCAATTTACAAATAGAAACTTCTTACAAGCTTATAAGTAATATTATGTCTAATTACATTTTAAACTGTTTGCGGTATTATTGCTACTCGTATAACATTTTTAATTTCATCATTCAAAGAAATATGTTTACTGAAGTTGATCTAGAATGTCAATAGACACCACTTCCTAATCACCAGTATGTGTCCAAGTTTTGCCTATGATTATATTGTTCAAGTCTGGAATTTGGTAATTAATAGTGTAAATTTACTCAGTAATTCTGTGTTGTATATACAATTTTTTTATCTATTTTGTTTTTGATTACATGATGTCAATGGATCAAACATCTAGATTCGCATCTAAATATATTGTTCGAAATCCAATGCTCAAAAGGATGTAACAGTAAAGATCATTTGTCACAAGAAAAGGTTGATAAAGATTATTCACAAGTAAGAAAAAATTGTTACAGTTACTTTATGTACTTTATGTTATCCATCCTTCGTTATCCCGAAGGATAGCGGAAGTCCTCCGCGGTCCCTCCAAAAGAATTTGGTAAGTGCCGCCCAAAAGGCAACAGTGCCTTATCATTTATATATTTGTTCCATCCTTGTCTAGGGGAGTGCTAAACGTCTCTTCTTTCATACCACAAAAAAAAATTTTTTTTTTTTTTTTACCTGAAGGAAATCTTCATAGACAACCTTTTTTTACCTGACCGCCCTGCAAGCGGCACACAGGGGGCAGGAGAAGGTAGTGCCGGATTCTTACCGGCTAAAACCTCCACGGGCGGGACGACGGTAGACCAGTGCGAGTTGATTGGTCGACCGTAGATGGGAAACCAATCAATTAGTTGAAGAACGGGTATTATCAAACAACATGCAAGGAGCTCCTGGTTACCTGTTGTATATTGTTAGTCTTAAAAGGTAGTTTTTGGGAATTTTCAATCCTCTCAAAATATACTCCCAGTGTGAGATTCGAGAACTCACGACGCTTCATCTTCAGTTCGGCGCCTTAACGAATGTAGCTGGCTGTCCCGCCGAGTTACGAGCTGTTTGGAAGTTATTTGATTCTTAATGTGGCATTGTATATCAGTAAGTATTCTAATTAGCCTCTTGAAGTAGATCAATAATTCTGGATCAGTTTCAATGAAAATAAATCATTTCTAACGAGATTAGTTCTATTATGAAGCTCTTAATAATATATTGTTGCTACTATTATATTTCTTGTAGTAAGAGGAAGCCGTTCTAAAAGAATTCCTGCCTCTTCTAGCGCACTTATTTTCAAGATGCCTAGCCTTGCGTCGGTTTCCATCGCACTGGTAGAGATGTTATAACATATGGGATTAGCATAGGTTATATATAGGTCTAATTAACTATTTGTGACAGAAGATTTTAACCTCAGGATTTAGGTCCGATGCAAACGATCGAATTTGCAATAAATGGCAGCAATGGCAGTGGGTTGGGAGAACAAGAAAATACATACGTATGTATCCTTCTTTTGTGAAATAGGAGAACTTTATTTATTTCTCTGCTTTTCCAACGGCTCCGGAACGATGTCCTACAATAAAATATCGCTCATCTGCACGGAGCCCAAAGGGGGTGTCCTGAATTAGAATGTTCTAAAACAGCATTCTTTTGTGATTTTTTTTTTTTTTAGAAGGGAAAGGAAGAAATGAAGTTATTGAATTTTGAGATATGGTTCTATATATATTTAACGAATATAAAAAAATTTTTTTTAGAGTAAAGAAACAAATTATAACAGATTTCTAAGCCTATTTCATGGGCTGCAGTTTTTAATCGGTGGACAAGATCCACCTCGTAATTCTTGACTGAAACAAAAAAAAGCAAAAGAGGATTAAATTATTATATATCTTTAATGTCAATGAACTAGCTAAAGGCAGAAAATAGTGTGAAATTAAAAATTTTGGCGACTTTAAAGAAAAAGTGTGTTTCACGGAAAAAAGTACTATAATTTAAGGTGCTATAACAATTATTTAAATAAACTTTTTGATGAAAAATGTAGTTCATTTAGAGGAGAATTTAATACCTAAGAAAAGAAATTTTGGTTCAATTAAATAAGTCGTTTAGTTTTTTTGCTATTACGAATACCAATTGAAAGAAATCGTAAAAATAAAAACTGGAGAAAACGCGTTTCAAAGTTTTCTATAGGAAAAAATATCAATTTTTAGTTACTTACGTTGATAATCTACTAAACAGCTATTCCTGGTCCATATAACAGTCCTTCTACTTCTTCGAAAGCCTCATTTTGATGCATTTGACCGAGTCTACGAGCTGTACGAGCCTCTTTACTGCTAAATGCCTGGCGCTTGTTCTGTCTCTCGATTATTTTAACGAATCGATTTCCATGGAATCGACGCTTACGCGGTCTTGCAGATCGTTGAGAGTTCGATCTTGAACCTTTTAGATAATTTCCCATGATATTCTTACCATGTGTATGCGTCAAGAATCCGAAAAAAACTAACTGTTGATGTTAAAAACTACTAGCTAGTGCTAGTGTAAAGCCATGTACACTAAATGAAACATACATATTTACTTTTTTATTATTTATACTTCTATTAGACACATTAGGACTTAACTGGATACAATCATAAATTATAACTATGGTATTGAACGACCTTTCAATCTTTATCAGATATGAAATTCTGAACAGAAAGTCGGTGTGGAGAGCGCTCGCACACCCGCTCGACGTTCGTCTGCTTTCGACTTTATATCTTTGGAAATATTTAGAATTGATCTCTGTCACTTTGTAAACATATTTTTAGATAGTTTATCTTTCGATTTATGCAATAAAAAAAAAAACGATTTTTTTGACATCCTATTTCAGGCCACCCCCTTAACTTATATCTATACGCACCAAGCTTAACTATGTCCACAAAGTTGTTGGAATAAAGTGTATATTGTAACCTGTTACTTCAGTGTTATAACCAGTTCAACCACCTCTATTATCCTAAACGAAATAGGGGATCGATCATTTCGTGGCGCCGATTATCTAATTGTAATCGTTGTCGCCCTTCCTTTCGGTCGCGACTTCCCGCGAACGGTAGAACATTCTTGGAAAAGAAAACAAAACTGAAGGGAAGAATAGTAGAGGATAGGTAATAGAGTATCGAGAACGTGCTGTTACAACCCGTTAAATATATATTAAATAAATTAAATAAGTTATAAATAAATATAGACAATGTCCAAAGTCGCTCGTATAAACGTATTCGCACAGACAGTGTATAATCGCTCGTAGATATTAATCGATAACTCGTAAAACTCGAATAATTCTTTGGCAGGACTAACGGATAACGGATAACTGTGTCCTTACGATCGTGTCCTTTTATTTATACTGGTCGGGGGAGAGCCAGAGAATTGAAATTCGTCTACGTTTGACGATTTTTATTATTACATTACATGTATCCAAACGATCTTGATACTCCGAGGCAAAACAACAACATGATTCAAATTGTCCCCTAGTTCATGTGCCGCTACAAAACAAACTAGAAGTAAATACCCAAAAAATATTGTATGCATATTTTAGGGAAATTCTGAAATTATGAAGCGATATTATAACGTTTAAATATGGTTAAATTTGTGTAAAAGCTTGAAAACGGTCAATCTAACCAACACTGGTAGATTTAATGTTAAATGAAACAAAGAGTCTTTCTTTTACAATTTCTAACAATGAATGATTTTGATGATTACATAGACTATTCATCTATGATAACATTGAGCATGAAGCTGTTCATATTAAATATTTCTTATTTAACATGTAATACACTGATGTAATAATCTGATAAAGAAGTTTGGGTAAGTATAACTAAATTTCCACAAATATGGACCTGGGTCTCAAATACAGCCAATATTTCGCGATTAATACTTTTACAAATTTAGAAATGTAAGTAGAATCGCTACCTTCTTGGTATTTATTGAACATAATTGTAAATATTTTTAACTGACACGGGTAACTTGGACGAATAATTTCGGCCCGATACACTGAAGAAGAAAATTGTGTTCAAAAACATATATATATTTTCTTTTATAACGTTTATTGACCAAGAAGATAGGTATTACATGAATATTCACAATAAACACTGAATTTCGGTTGTGGGGTGGATTAGGCAAAAGTACCGATACGTGACAGTACAGCATAGCCATACAATATTTTGGAGGAATTACATTTTTTTTTAGCGTTTCAGATTAAATTTAAGTCGCTGTAAGGCGGTGCTTATATACTATATTGTTTTCCTTCTTCAGGAGGGAGAGTCCTGTAGGGTTATTTACAATATTTACAATGTTTATAATATTTTACATTATTTTACACGAAGGGAGATTTGATCGTTGCCGCTTTGTGGTTCTTTTTCTTGTTATTTTTATTATGTTTTCGGTATCCACCAATATTTTTTTGTGTTTTTTCTGTGATTGTCTTGTGTGTCTTTTTGGGGGAGGGCTATGTTGTATCTCCATCTAATGTCTGCCACCTGTCCATTTAGGTTTTTCTCGTAATGTATTGTTTTGATCCCTATTTTTCTTTTTATATGGTAGATTATTGGGATATTATTTTGGTCTTGAAGGTAGTTTCTTTCGTCTAGGTATAAAAGCGCTTCGGGAGGGATGTAGCCTGCTGTCAGTGTATTTTTGTAGTATGAATCGTTTGGAAATAAGCAACCGAAGATTAGACTACTTTCTTTTATCTTTACAGTTTGCGCCAAGTGGTTTCTTGTTAGTTTTAAGATGTAACAGTCGATGCGGTGGATGTTGGCTAAGTCATAGATTTTTTTATTTTTGTCGTATTTTTTGAATCCGCTGTGTTCGGATCTGTAAGTACTCAGGCAAGCTCTGATGCATTTTCTTTCGAATACGCGAATTTTGTCCATTAGGGAAGCTGATATGTTGTA
Organism: Bombus soroeensis; assembly: GCA_014737365.1. NCBI lineage: Eukaryota > Metazoa > Arthropoda > Insecta > Hymenoptera > Apidae > Bombus > Bombus soroeensis. The sequence goes on along the minus strand of JACXIL010000056.1, from coordinate 19,944 downwards.
CCAGATTGGACAGCCGTAGGTTATAATCGGTCTGATTAGTGCTTGGTGGCATAGGATTTTTACTTTGCTGTTGAGATGTTTAGAATAAAATAGTCTTTTTGTTTTCCAGAAGGCTTCGCTGGCTTTGAAGAGTTGGATTTCGATGTGTTGCTTGAAGTTTAATTTGTCGTCTATATTTACTCCTAGATATTTTACGCAGTTTTTGTGTGGTATAATCTCCTCTTCGATTGTTTTTTCTCTTAGTTGAAATTTTTTACAGTGTTCTCTTTCTAATGGGCCAATTTCATTTGTCTTGGGTTTAAACAGTATGGTTTCGCATTTGCTTGCATTAATTTTTAGTTTCCATGTTTAGTAGTAATCGTTAATTTTGTCAAAAAGTTCTTGCAGTTCAGTTCTTATTGTTTTGGTTTTGCAGCCTGTTACGTAAATGATTAGGTCATCTGCGAAGGCTATGGAGCGTTTATGGGTGGATGTATTGAGATTTAGTAAGTCGCTATTGTAAATACTTAAAAGTAACGGAGAATTTACTGTTCCTTGTTGTAGACCGTTTTTTATGATGAATTCTTTGCTTGATGTGTGTGAACCGTCGGTCATTACAAATGTTTTGTTTGTTATCATGTCCCAGACTATTTTAATTGAGTATTGCTGGAAGTTTTTCTTAATCATTTCGTATATAAGACCTGGGATCCAGACTGTGTCGAAAGCTTTTTCGAGGTCTATTAAGCAGGCGGTTACTCGCTGTTTTGCGTTTAACGCCCAACAGATGTCCGACGTCAGTTTATTTATTGCTTGGATTGTGGAGCGTTTGTGCCGGAAGCCGAATTGATTTTCTGGGATTACCTTATTTTTTGCGGCTAGGGGGTTGTTTATGACTATTTCGAATACTTTGCTTATGTTGGGAAGGAGGCTTATAGGTCGTAGGTTTTCAGGTGATGAACCGTCTTTATTTTTTTTTTGTAATGGCTATTAATTTAGCTTTTTTCCATTTACTGGGAAAATACGTGTTATTTAGAGCATTGTTGAATAGTACTGTGTAGTACCATTTTATTTTGTCAGGTAAGCGTTTGAGCAAAATGTTTGGGATGCCATCGAAGCCGGAGGATTTTTTGTTGTTTAGTTCGGAGAAGATTATTTTTAGTTGATTGTAATTTGTAAAGTAGTTCGTTTCTGGTTCTGGTTGTTTGGGGTTGTCCGAGGTGTTTTCGTTTGAGAATGTGCAGACTGTTTTATTTAGCGCTATGTCTTGTTCTATTTTATTTTTGAGTTTGTTTGATTTAGCAATGATAATTCTGTTCAGTCGTTCTCGATCCATGTGGTCGTTTTGTGTGTGTGTGTTTTGGAAAAGTGGATGCCGATAATGTCTAGTTTTTCCGTTGTTTTAGATATTACGAAGTTATCCTCGATGTCTTTGATGCTGTTGTGTATCGCTATGCCTGCTTCTTGGATGAGGGAGGTTTTTTCTGGAGCTAGTTTGAGAGGTGATACGGAATTTTGTTCTTTTGGTCTGAAAATTTGATTTATATGCGGGAACATGCTGGCAGAGTCGTTTTTGGAGATATTTTTTATTTTGCTTGTCCAGTATTGATTTATTGAGTTTGCCAATTCTTGTTTCAGTTGCGATTTTATTTTGTATAGTAGGTACTTTAGAAATTCTAAGTCTACTCATTTGTCGTAAGAATAGTTGTATTTTATATTGTTTAGTTTGGAGAGTATGTAGCTTTTGTCTCGTTGTAGTTTTTTTATTTTATTGTTGATATAGGGTTCGCAAGAATTTTTTTGTTTCAAAAACATATATGGGAGATCTAGAGTGATATAGTATGATGTAGGCAGAATATAGACAGATATAGGTGTTGAGGTGCGAAGAAGGTTATATACATTTTTCAAAATAAAGTCACATTTTTCGATGCGTTAATCGATGTAGTTTCTTATAAAGAAATACTACTATTACTTTCTTTTAAGCATATATATTAACGAGTACCTGTATCGACATTTACGTTTAACGATGTAGCTCAACGCTGCTGCTTATTTAATAGCGTATATTCGGTAATTCGAAAATTTTCGAAATAATAATTAGCTTCTTTTTACTTTTACTTTCTTTATCGTACTTCAAAGTCATATACATTGGCGAGGTGGCCATTCTTAATAATTACATTTAGTTAACTACTTACAATTACAAATTCCTTTTCATTTAATAAGACAAATTATAAAGAATGCGAGAAAGAAGAGAGGGAGAGAAAAAAAAGCTTATTTTTGTATATGTATTTATTTGAATATAATATAATTTTATCAATATTAATGTAATTCGAATTCAAGTTTTGCGCTGATTAATCGCGTATCTACCGGCTTTGATAAGTACTCATACTGATAAATATCCGCTGATATACAGAATGGGATACATAAATCGGGGCACCTAAATAACTTCGTTATTAATATTATGAAAAGAACTACGCTGAGCATGATTATGCTATTTGGTAGATAATGTTTTTTCTGGAAGGCATTTTTTAAATATGATTTTAAGATCATCATCATTTTCTTTGTGGGACAATATATTTGTTTAATACACTCCGATATTCCCTATAAACATTTAATTTAACAATTACTTTAACTCTAATTTGCCAAATTGAAAGTATAAAGTTGAAAGAGAACGTAAATACAAGAATACCATTGTGCGTCTTTCCTTGTCTTCCATATATAGTAAAATCTTGATTATCGGAACTAATAATGATAAATGTGCTTGAAATATAGAACAACAACTTTTTCTGTACTTCAAACCAAATGGTACAATCAAACAATTGAACGCTACATAAAATCGTACGCGTTCCACAATTACTTATCGCTAATTCATGTTTTATTTCTTAATATATTTTTTAATTATTCTTAATAGAAGCAATTCCTCCAAGTTACTTTCAATTTGTGCTTCAAACCATGTTAGCTCTTTTTTGAGATTTACAAATGAGAAGGTCCAGCTTGATCCTCGATAATACCTATGTTTACTTCACCCAGAGTTCTGTTTCTATATTCTCGAAAAACTTGGTCGGAACATAGCTTCATGACTATATCATATCGGTCATCAATTGCAAACCAGTTTAACACATCCGCTTGCTCACACAGTTCGCATCCAGGTAACTCACGCAGCGATTGAACTGTTGAATGTACATCAGTTAGATAGTTTCCTAAGTATTCCGCATTCCACGTAGCATTACGGTTCAAAAGCCTGTCCCACGAGTTTATCAGTGTTTCATGGTCGACACATGACCAAGCATCATGTACAATGCGGCAGCAATCCCACATGCTTAATTCTTTATGGATGTCTATGAGTTCGTCCTCCGTATTCATGTTAAATAATGGCTTTATTGTTTTCGACAATTCTTTACGGTATTTTCGCTTGAAGCATGCGATTATTCCACAATTCATTGGCTGTCTGAGTGGTGATACGTCAGATGGGATACTCGCAACTACAACGAATGGATCTATTTTATTTAGATGTTCGAGATCGTGAAGCGACCTAGTATTATCTAGTAACAACATACATATATCTCTGTTCTTCCCTTGTCTTTCTTTAACTGATTCTAAGAAATTTTCATTGTACCATTGATTGAAAATGTTACTGTTCATGGAAGCCTCGGGGTTATATCTGTAGATAGTTGAGAAGGCGTTCGTTTTGAAATTGTATATACCATGATCTTCCGGAATGTTGCCGATTATTAGTACCGGCAACTTGTGACATCCGGTAGCATTTACACAAAAAAGTGCAGTAACGTAATCTTCGCACATTTCTAGGTTCACATTTCTAAAAAACAAATTTTGTTCTGGTACTGCTTTCCACAGTATTGCTCTGTAAACAACATTGTAAAGGTTCTCCAATGCGACCCCATATTCTTGCACTGATGCGTTAAAATCAATTATGAAGTTTCCCGCTGCAGTTTCAGTTTTGATTGGAAGATCTTTCTTGATTTCCTGATTGTGAATACGGTAACGTTCTCTAAAACCTTTGAACCATTTGTCACAGGCTTTAAAACCAGGAGATCCGTTTAATTTTTCATTAATTTCCACAGCTATTTTCTGTACTTCTTCTTTTGTCATTTGTACCTTTTTTCCCTTACATCGTAAGTACCAGTGAAAAAGAACTCTATCTAAATCCGTTGCAGGTTGGCAACCTAATTTTTTGATGGCCTGGTACTTTTCTTTAATCTTTTCGCTCTGTCTCAATATAGTGCTCAAGCTGGAATGTGTAATACCGTACTTTTCTCTTATCTTTTCTCGAGGCACACCTCCTTCATACGTCATAACCATATCGTATTTTTGGGCAATTGTCCAATGTAGCTGTATTCGTTTTGGCGGCATGATTGTTTGAAACGTTTCGAGTGTAAATAACGTACTGAAATGTTGTGACGAGGTTTTACTTCGGCATTTATTATCGTCGACAATTTTGGTAGGGGGAAATAAATACTATATGTATTAAACACGTATATACGTATATACGTATATGAGATACACTATAGAGAATTATACAATATTTTGATAATAGAACGTTCGGATGATGTATGTACGCAATGTATAATCGAGGTTATGCTGTATATCAAAATAACAAATAATATTCGACCGAGAGTTGACATTAAGCAGGCAGCACGAAAATAAGAATTTAGATTGTTATGAGAATAAGAGCAATTTTAATTGCAAATGGTTTATAGATTAATGGTTTTCTGTAACTTGATTTATACTTCTGTCCATCCTGTAAACGGTAAACTAAAAATTTTAAGAAAACTAAAAATTTATGGATTCTATACGAATATTCCAAACGTTCTTTTCATGGATTTATTCTTTGAATATTTTTACGTAATTTTGAAAAAGAAAAAATAATAATTTTAACTACGAAGATAAACGACTTAAAAATGAATTGTAATTTTGTCATCGTGCTTTATTGTTAATATCGAGTAATTTGAAAACAAAGTCTTTTTATGTAGAAAATTCAACGTAGAATATGAATTCGTTTCCTCTTCGTTTGTATTTCGTTCCTTTCTTTTTGTATCGTGAAGTTTTCTTTAGCTCTTACAATTCATAATTGTGTTAAAGTTGGTAATAGAATCAAGGGATACAAAAGATTAGCTTCTGCAATTAATTCTATTTGTTGGTAATTCAATTCCAAACTTGTTAGAAATAGGATCTACCGCGTTTTTCAGTATGAAAAATAGACATTTCAATTATATTTTAAATTTTCAAATAATAATTATAAATATTGAAAGTTATATTTTTCTTTGTTTTTTAATACGAGATTCAGAAATGTGATATTGAGATTGATTTTTTATACAAATTTTCGTAACAATTTTAATTTGTTTCTCCTTTTTAAATATGAGGATTGTTAATAGTACATTGAATTATATCGAAATATATTATTAATATTAGAAAACCTGCTTTTCCCATGTTTTATCGGATTGACCAATAACCCTAAGAAACTTCTCGACTTTTGAAGTGTTTGTAACAGTTGACCGTAAAAAATGCTAAATTTTATGGCGGTTGCTTTGGATTGTTTTGCATTAATTCAATTTATTTATTGCATCTTGGGCACGTTACACAATTTCTGATTACTCTTTTGGCTATTAAAAGACTTATTAAATTATGTAAAACATAAACACAAAATATATAACAAAAGTTATAAGGTGTTTTCTATTATATTGCATAATTATACGTATTACATTGTCGAAAAGTTTCTTTCGTTTTGTAGGAAAATAATAGATGCACAACATTTTTTGTTTTATATTTATTTATTGAATTATGTATGAATTATATAGGTTCTAACAGAACAAAATGAATTTTAATTCATATGTAAAAATTTGTAAGTCCCTCCATTCCAATATGTCACATTAATAATGTAATTATTGTATTTGTTGTTTCAGGTGAGTACATTGAAATTTGTTATGGACATCTTGTTGATCACGTCGGATTGAATAACTAAGACAACTAAAGGTACTGTCATTATTAGTACTCTTATTCATTGTTATATCAATAATTTTATTACAGTAATAGTTTGATTTATAAATACTATAGAAATGCTAAAAGCAAAATACCAAAAGTTTAAAATTACGAATATAGTGCACAGTTAAAATGTTCTGCAGCAGTAATCGTTAATTATGTGGAAGTAATAATTAAGAAATTTATTTCATTCGATATTTAATATCAAATAGCAATACTTCTTAAATTATAGTAATGATATCGAATATAAAATTGTTTACAATTCAATCACCAACTAAAATTATAGTAAAATAAATATAGAGAGAAAAAATATATGTAATCAAAAAAGTTAGTAGCATCTCCTAAATATTTTACTGTGAACAATCTATTGATTAAGTACAAGTATAATATAGAGAAGTAGGAGTGAAGCACGATGCTCTTCGTTTGTATTATACACATATACCGTGTGCCGCATCTTGTCATTTTTTTTTTTAATACCCAGGAACACTGCTGCAGGGCAGAATTTGTTCTTTTCTAGGTCTTGGCTGATTTTGTATACTATCCGATGAATTTGTTCTGTTGAATGTCACTTCCGAAAACCGAATTGATAGTCTGACGTTATTTTCGAATCCCCCAAAAAAGAATGAAGTCATATTCTGAAAGAGTTTGGATAAATTTGGCGGAAGATTGATTTTTCTTTTTTGAAGATTTTTTTTAAAGTCAATTTGAATTTGTTTCATGGATTGGCTTCCTTGGTTTAAGAGTAAAAGTAACGAGTGACAATTTCTAAAGCTTTGAGTAATATGCGAAGCGAAAGACTGCGCCAAATATGATAATAAATATGATATGATAAATATGAAGTCTTATCCCTTTCTTAGTAATCTCCTTAATCGTTTTATTTATTTATCATATTGTGCCCCGGTGCTTTTTGGGGATTGAGATGGCAGTGAATCATTTCTTTGACTTCTAAGGTTGTAAATGGTTTTATAGGAAAGGATATCTAGAAAGGTGACTTACAAATATTTCATGTATTTCACAAATATGATTTATAGATATACAATTATATCTGCTTCGTTAGTAGAAAGAAGTTTTTTTTTAATTACTTAATTTCTACTTTACAATTTGTCCAGCTGGACAGTTGGTAAATTTTCTAACTTAATTGCTAAATAACATGTGGATGGTTACCCCCAGCGGGATACCATCTTCCTCAAGTTTCACTATTTTATTTCTTTAGTCAGGTCAATGGGGTGTTTTCTTTTTAGTCTTCTTTCTATGAGAGTTTTGCTCGATTCAGCAGCCACCTGGTTTTTAGGTGTTGTAGTTCTTTCCTTGTATTTTTCTGCGTACCTGCCCATTAATCTTTACCCAATCTTAAATACTTGGGCTAATGCGCAAATAAATTAGCCTTATCTGTGTGGGGTTTCGTGTCCTCCTTAGGACGAGTGGATTGGAGAAATAATTTACGATGGACAAGTGAATTTCTTGAATATCTACCAAAGAGAATAGTTACAGTCTACTGTAAGAGACAAGTTCCTTAGATTCTTCTGCAAACACTTGTTTTTAAATTTCTGAAGGATTGTTACCATTTTTCTCCTTGCTTTGTTTAATCTACGTTTCCTCTTTCTTCTCTATTACCCTGCGATATTCTTCTGAGCTTATGTCTTTCTGTAATTTTCCTTTTTATGGAATCTGGATAGTCTTATTTGCTGCGTCAAGATCTTCGTTTGTTCTTAGCGGCACTGAAGTCGATCTTGAGGTGTTTAAAGCTTCCCGAAAGCACTGATAATTGGTAAGTTCGTTGTGAGTAGTTCTATTTGGTCAGTTTTCAATAATTGTTGAATTACTTGTTGCTACAAGTGAGTGCTCTGAAGAGAGTTCCAGAGAAGAGCTGACTTGGGTATGTCTTGGATAGATGTTTTGATATTTATATGATTTAATGTTAAAAATAATATTAAAGAGATCAATCAACATAGTATTATATCGTAGATTATTTAGATTACTACACATGCTATTTTTCTTATCTCTTCAATCTCTTGGCATTACATTTTTTTCTTTATTTCTTGAATTTATAGCTTCTCATTTTATCGAAGAATTTTCAAATACATGAATATACACACATTTTGTCGTTCAGGTAGGTTGCGCAACTTATTGCTTCATGTACATTTTTTTTTATTTTATTTTATTTGGATGTATATTAAAATTAATTCTCATTGAAAAATTTAATGTTCATGAAACGAATACAGACATCCTATAAAACGATTAGTTTAACTGCTACTTTATACGAGTAATTGGTATTATAAATAGTATTTATTTTTATATGCATATATTTAAAAGGTAAATTTTTCGGTTTTCTGCATATAAAATATAGTAATATACAGAATGATCCAAAACTTATATGTAATTCATAATTATACCTATAAAAAGAACTGATGTTTATAATTATTTCTTATGACGTTTAGAATGATATTTATAATAATGATTGTTGATAAATTATAATTATTTCGTACATTATAACAAAATTATGTGATATATTAAAGTTATTCACTTGAAAGTAGAATTAATAAAAAAATCCATGATAGCTTGAATAAGTTATAAGTTGAATAAGGAAAATTACTGCAAGTTACTAATTATCATATGTTAAATGTTACAAATAAGATTTGGTGAAGAGACAGTTTGGAAAAAAAATGTCCGAGATAGATATTTTAGGCTTGGATTTGAATTTACAGCTAATTATTTATAGTTCAGGACTGTAATTTAGAAAAATACGCGAAACTTTTAGTAAATTTATATAATTCTTTACTTTATATTGAATTATTCTATGTACTTTTTACTGCACTCTACTACAAGCAGTGTAGGATCTTTACTACAATTAGTTTATTTACAATAAATGGATTAAACAGATGTTGGTTAAACAGGAAACGATGGCTATTTAACATGACCTAATCACAACAACATATTATAATTATGACAACTAGATAATTAATTTGCAACTCTCGTCACCACGAATCCAACGCTCTCTCTCACGCGGACCACACTCTCCCGACAACGCAATTCGCACTCTCTGACTTCTCAACTCACAATGACTGTTAATTCGTTTTTGTCCCTTAGCAACCCCTTGTCTTTTGTCTTAGCCTCACCACGCACATGTCCCGCAACCGCTTGTTTATAATTCAATAGTATAGCAATAACTAATTTTTTCTAGGTTACTTTTACTGATGAATGATGTAAATAAAATGATAAGAAGAGCCTATCACAAGGAACACTCGAATGTGTACACAAATGAATGGTCAATAGCATGGAAATTCTTAATTAAACTCTTTGCATTAAATACTTTCACGTGTCATTTCTTTTCTACAAGAAAAATTTGAATAGGTACAAAATAAATAAGGTTTTAGAGTGGATAATGATTCTGATATAGCTCTTTTCACTTATATAACTCATATGTTATTTGTAATTGTTTTTAAAATGATTTCGAAAGTTAATAGAAAGTTGCGTACTTTTTTATTTTATTTTCTGATTTTAATTTCTACAAAATTTGTTAAAAGAATTATCTTCTTTGTCGAAAGATTAAAATGTAGCACCTGTTCATTTCTTAAAAATTAATTTACATACAAAATGTTACTCATACATACATGCCTGTATTTATCATATGTCTATAGTGTCTATAGTGGGAGTGGTTCAAGGGATTTACTATATGCATATGATAACTCTAAGATTTCTGAGAGTGGTACTCTCTCAGATGTTTAGCAGCAGTGATATGTCAGGCTGCGTTTCAATAATTAGACTAACATTTGTAAAATAATGACGTTTCTATTTCCCTTTCAAAAATAGAGAAAGTATATGTAGAGGCCTATTCATAACAATAGTAATATGGTAAAATAGAAAGTACTGATAGTATTTTGATTAAAATTTTCTTTATCTTTAAGAGGTTATCATATGTAACACATTGATTACGTTTTAAACTGAAATAAATATAAAACTTTTTTTTTTATTTTATTTAGATGCACATTACAATCTATTCTCTCATTGAGAATTTTAAGTAAGTTTTTTTGACATGGTACTATAACATGATTAAAAGCATAAAGTTGTAAATATATAGTGTTTGATTCTAATTGAATCTAGAACTTAAACTGATTCAAATATCGTGTGTTCTGCTCATTAGAATATAAGGATAAACAAAATCGCTTACAATGTTAATGCTGATCTAACTCACGTAAACAGCACCCATCTACTTTGCGCCGCGCCGTGACTACATCGAATATAACGCTGAGAGTTACTGTTATTCGCTAATCACACATGTACATCACGAGGTCATTGGAAATTTTCATAGTTCACGTCACGAATCTGTGGTGTGTTCGATCGAACAGTATGTTTGGGAGTTCGCGCATGAGATTTCAAAGATAAAAGTTTTCTAGAACCGTGTTACGTAAAATGTCAATGCAGTTCCAAAGCGTATGTTTAGATAATTATCGTTAATAGGTAGTAGTCATTCAAACAAAATTGTCCTTTTTATTATCTCCGCAATACTGTATCCAATTTTTATATTTATTAATATTTTATTTAATTTTTATATCTTTGTCCTACAAATTATCCTTTAGACAATTCTCATGCTACATTTTACGTAATGTATATCAAGTACTAATAAAATTTTATTAAAATTTTTCTAGGATACATACTTGCACACTCGTAGATAACATTTTATTTTTATTTTAACTTTTACGTAAAGTTTACACTGAATATGCTTGTGTCTGATACAGTTTCATTAAAAAATTATTGCAGTTAATACTATTTCTTAATAACTAAACATTAAAATTTTGTGTATTATATATAGGTGAATTAAAAGAAAATTACTAAAATAGTTATGTCGCTCAATTTTTCTTCTTCTTATTGGTTACATAAAGTCCCACCACAGATTCATTTGTTTCAAAAATTTCAGCAATTGTAATGTTTTATATTATATTTTATTACGTGGAATTAATATTAAAGTTTGATTTAGCAGCAGAAAATTTGTTGAAGTGTAAAATGAGGAAGTCCAGAGCAATATTTTTCTCTCTTTATTTTTTGATATTATAATACTTCTGCATAAAGTACATTTTTAGTTCTGTTACTGGTAGAAATTGATATGTATTGATTTTTTGAGTTTTTGGGGTCTGCATATATATATGTCGGGTTTGCATTAAGATTAGGGGCATATAATAAATCCTCACTTGAATTGGCCATCGTTGTTATGCAATGTAAACGGTATTTAATGATACAAGTATGAATATTACAAAATGTAACAAGTAACCGTGGCGACTAGATACTAGAGATGTCGATGGCAACGAACTTAGGTTTCGATAACGAATCCACAGTCAACTGGATAACGAATATGATTACTTCCACAGGCTAAGTAGTGATGAACTTCCTGATTCACGATGTCGATGTCACTTGACGTAATGGTACACAGTACGGATAGAACGTATCTGACTGAATCTCGGTCCAAGTGTAGTATCCAAGAGTATTTAATTACTCCGTACCTCTGTTAGATACATGTCCCTCCCATGACCGTGGCTACGTTCAGCGACCTGTTATGTCGCTTCGAGCCTAAGCCCATTGTTACAATTCTCGGGCACCCATTATCATAAAAATAGTTGTTTAAGTTTTTTTATTTACATACAGTAATCGTAAAAAGTCTAAGCTTAATTAGTGGGGTTCTTCCCAAACATTCCAGAAGAAAGGCCCGATGTTCTTTCATCTCCGACACAGTCATTCTGACAATCACACGTCTTCGGGTGTATCTCGAATATTGTGTTTTCTCAACATTAGACTCAATACAACTGACGTTATTTACAATTTAGCTAAATGTTCCAATAATTCAAGGGTCCCTTTCAACAGCAAATTTTTGGGGTTTGTCATGATAATGGCGAACGCCACACTGAATTTGCCGAACGCCACACTGGGCTCGTGACAACACTATGCTAGATGTTATGGTCAGAGTGTTAATGGTCCTCTGAGATCGGGGTACTCATATCGTCATAGTCACTTTGATGACTGACAGACATTGTCATCACTATCGACATCCAACTCAGCAGAAATGCAACTATCTGGCATTCTTCTTAATCTATCATGACTGTATTTATATGTTCGTTTACCGTCTAGTGTTTTTAAAATACATTTATCTCCTTCCAAAATCTCTGCTATTACAAATGGAGCCTTAAATTTTGGATCTAACTTGGTTTGGTTTCTTTCCTCATTTTTGCGTAATACAAAATCACCGAGATTAAATCTAACCACTTTAGCTTTAGATCTGTCGAATCTATCTTTATCGTATTTAGCACTGATTTCTATATTTTTTATTGCCTGCTGTCTTAAATCGGAAATATCTACTTCTCTTTCTTCAATATCATCGAGTCTTGCTGTTTTACCGATTAGTAATTCTAACGGACTCGATTTAGTAACACGATTGGTGGTGAAATTTAATGCCAATTGTATTTCGCCAATCGCGTCTTGCCATGACCGTCCGGTCGTTTCTACGGTTGTAAACATGTTTTTCCGGGTACCCATAATACGCTCTACCTGTCCATTGGACCTACTAGCACCGGCTGCTATTAAGTGGAGTTTAATATGTTTACCTTTACAGAAATCTTGGAATTCTTTACCCGTAAAACATCTTCCTTGATTCCCTATTATACGGTAAGGACTGCCCAACAAAAATATAGCAGACTTGAGCGCTTTAACGGTAGTAAGAGAGTCTATTTTACGGGTACGATACATGTATACAAATTTAGTGAAAGCATCGACTAAAACAATAACGTATTCTTTCAAATCACTTTTACCGCTTAACTTGCCTGTTATACTATGCGAATTGTATGCCAAGGTATGCTGGTCTTAGGTATAGGATGTAATTCGGCTTGTATTTTAACTGAGCTTGCCTTAGAAACTTGACAAGTATGACAGTTCTCTACGAATTTACGAACATATTTCAGCATTCTTTCGAACCAGTAATACTCGTACAGCTTCTCGAGCGTTTTATCCCAACCTAAGTGCATAACTGACTGGTGCATATGATTAATAATAGATCACCTAAAACCCCTTGGAACAATGGACAAGCAGGGAGTTCTGCCTTTTCTTCGTATTTTACGATAAAGGGTACCGGATCGTAGTTCATATGTATTCGCGTTGTCTTCCGCGAGCTCATCGTTGTTCCGTTAAAAGCTAATCTTCTGAGATTTCGGCCAGATTAATTTCTTCCTCTGTAACTTTTTTAGTTATACTGTCATCCATGTCTATAGGATTCCGCGAAAAGAAATCTACGTGAGCCATCCGTTTGCCTTCTCGATATATAATGTCAAAATTGAAAGCTTGCAAATAAGCCCACCACCTGGAAACCCTGTCATTTAAATTCACTTTATAACTGCATGACATTAAGGAATTACAATCGGTAACAACAAGAAACTCTCGTCCATGTAAATAGTGGCGAAAATGTTTGACAGCGTTTACAATTGCTAAAGTCTCTAATTCATAGGAATGATACCTGGATTCCTCAGGACTAGTCCTTCTACTGTAATATTCTACGACTCTGTTATTGCCTTCAACCTGATGCATTAAAATAGCCCCATATCCTTTCGAACTAGCATCGGTGTGTAATTCTATAGGATATTTGGGGTCAAACATCATTAATATCGGCGCCTCTGTCAGTACGGAAATTATCTGTTGTCTTATCTTTTCGTATTTATCTGTCCAGTTTATGTTTTTGCTATATGAAATAAGTACATACAGAGGTTTCATTAATTCTGAAACTTTAGGAAGGAATTTTCGAAAGTATGAAGCTAAACCTATGAATTGTCTAATTTGTGTGACGGACGTCGGCGCAGGTAAAGAACTCAAGGCTCGTATTTTACCAGGGTTAGAGCGAACTTCTCCGTTATGAATTACGTATCCAAAATAAAGTATCCGTGTTTTTAGAAAAGAGCATTTACAGAAATTGAAAGAAAATCCGGCGTTTACAAGGGTATTTAATACAATGTGCAATCTTTCTAGAGCTTGGTCTATCGAGTCGGCAATAATTAGAACGTCATCCAGGTAAACAACCACGTACGAATAAGCGAGGTCTCCCAAGGCCTTGAGAATGGCCCTCCGAAAAACGGCTGATGCGTTTTTTAACCCAAACGGCATAGTTATATACTCGTATTGTCCGTCGGGGGTAACAAACGCTGTAAACTTAGTAGAAACAGGGTGAATAGGGATTTGGTGCAACCCACTGGCCGTGTCCAGGCTAATAAAATATTTCGCTTTTTGCAATCTCGCGATTTCGTCCGCAATAAGAGGCAGAGGATACCGATCTGTAACCGTATTTTTATTTAGCCTTCGGAAATCTACGCACAATCTATCTGAGCCGTCTTTCTTCTTCACGAGTAACATAGGATTCACGAATGATGAATTACTAGGCTTTATGATTTTTGCGTTAATTAATTCGTGGATTCGCTCACGTACTATTCTCTGCTCTCCCTCGCTAAGTTTATAAATTCTTCTTTGTTCGGAGACGTTGGTGTCAATTAACCGTATTAGTAACTGACTCGTATTTACGCGAGTACGCGGGAAACCCGTAATGAATGAATCTTTGAATTTTTCAAGGATAGAAATTAATCGACTCTTATCATTATCAAGTACATCGGTGTCCACTTCGTTAATATCGATCTCATTTTCGGCTTTATTACAGACGTTAATTGTTTCTGTCTTATAAATATTGAGACTATTTTCTGTAATTCTTATGTCGAACCCTTGGCTCAAAATTTCACCACCAATCGTTATATCATGTTTTAAATAATTATCAGCAAGGACATAGAAAATTATCTCCAATGTAAAACCATTAATACATACAGTGGATAGAATTTGAGATGTACAGTTAATACAAGTATTTCCTATTCCTCGCATTACGACTGTATCATTCATCCTTCTGCCAGAAAATTTCGGGGCTATTGATTCTTTAATCAGCGAACGCTCGGTTCCGGAATCGAAGTAGAATGGGAACGACTCGCCTAGATGACTTAGTCTACCTGGTGGAGTTTCCACTACGCAGGAGTCGATTTGACGTTCATTATTGGAATCGTATTTTCTTTTCTGCAATAACGGACAATCAGGTGCGATATGTCCCTCCTCATGGCATGTGAAGCAAGATACTTTGGACGATGCGGCTGGTCGATTTCCCTCTGGGTCTTGTACATCCTTCTGCCTCTCAAATATTACTCTTATACGGCAATCCGCTGCTTCATGTCCGTAGTATCCACAGTATAGGCACCTAATTTGGGAGTCAGGTGACTTAGGTTGTTTAGTCTCGGGGCCTGCTGATGAATTATCCGACGAAGGAACCTGCCTCTTCGTCACATTAGAGAAAGCTTTCATTTCCTCATGAAATTGGTCCTGGGTCTTGATATCATACGTAAGTGCTATCTGTTCAACACGCTGGTCATGTAAAGTCAGTCGAAGAAGGACGGCGGCGTTGATTAATTCGGCATTGGTTAAATTTTCCCATTTTGCCGACAGGAGGGAACGAAGACGAATACCGAAAGCCTCCATGGTTTCGTCCTTCAATGGTGATTCATTGTACATCTTCAATAGAGCTGAGAATGCAGTATCCGTGCCACCAAAACGCGTAAGAAAAAGTTCCTTAAATATTGACCAAGTGAGACAGCTGGTCGGTACTTGCATAAACCACTGTGCTGCAGCACCCTCTAGGGCACTACTTATAGCGAAAAATAACTCCCTGTCTTGTATAGGCCCTTCTTCTATTAGTAGACTAACAGTTGCGCACCATTCAGCTGGGTCAGCACCCGCGGTTCCGGGGTTAAAACGCGGTAGCGTTACACTTCTAGATTTCGCGATCGGTATTTGCGTTATCAACTTCATTAATTCGCGTATTGTTTCACGACACTCTTGCACTATTCTAGTCAGCTCTGATCGCAGGACTACTACTGATGTCGGGTTTGCATTAAGATTAGGGGCATTTAATAAAGCCTCATTTGAATTGGCCATCGTTGTTATGCAATGTAAACGATATTTAATGATACAAGTATGAATATTACAAAATGTAACAAGTAACCGTGGCGACAAGATACTAGAGATGTCGATGGCAACGGACTTAGGTTTCGATAACGAATCACAGTCAACGGGATAACGAATATGATTACTTCCACAGGCTAAGTAGTGTTGAACTTCCTGATTCACGATGTGGGTGTCACTTGACGTAATGATACACAGTACAGGTAGAACGTATCTGACTAAATCTCAGTCCAAGTGAAGCTGCCCTTATATATTCCTCTCTGTACCTTCCTCAGGTCAATCTTTGTTTTTAAGGAGAGTTATTTAATTACTCCGTACCTCTGTTAGGTGCATGTCCCTCCTGTGACCGTGGCTACGTTCAACGACCCGTTATGTCGCTTTGAGCCTAAGCCCATTGTCATAATTCTCGGGCACCCATAATCATAAACAACTATTTTTAAGTTTTATTATTTACATACAGTAATCGTAAAAAGTCTAGGCTAAATTAGTGGGGTCCTTCCCAAACATTCCAGAAGAAAGGCCGGATGTCTTTTCATCTCCGACATATATAATATAATATAATTATATATATATATATATGATGTAATATTTTGGATATCAGACGATCGATTCGTGAAAATTCAAGAATCGATTTTCCAAGTCCTCTTCCGTATCTTCTCAAAACTCTTCGCTTCTAATCTTTCTTCTCTTTCTCTTTCTAACCTTTAACTTGCTTTTCTTCTTCTTTGTTTAATCTTCCCTTCTTGAAATTCTGTTCTAGTCTCTCTCCTAAGTCTCCGTCCTCTATTTATATTGTTCGACCGACTCCTAGTAAACACAGGGAAGGTCAAACCGCCGGTTGGTGTTTTATATTCTATCGAATTTACATATATATACCAATGTATATACCGAGAATCATACATTTATTGCACATTTTATGCATTTTACCTATTTGAATACATCCAGATGAAATAATTGTTGATACTTTGATCGTAACGGTTGAATGCTAATCTACTGTTACTGCGTAGTGGTGCAGTATTTCTTAAGGGGGTATTCTAGTCTAGAGGCATGAATTTTAGGTATTTTTTTAGGTGCAATAAAAAAAACAAACAATATTTTTACTATCCATTATTTTACCAGATATTTATTAATGTTTAAAGAATACATGAAGAAAAGTGAAAAAATTAAAAATTCAAAAAGTTACAGGCTGACGAAGTGGAGGGTCTCAAAAAAATGGTGCGCGAAGTTTGTCACGATTGCAACCCTAATAGTAATCTGAAATAAAAAAATAAAAAAAATTATTAATCTAGAGGAATACTGCTATCGTCTTAACTAACAAAAAGTTGAAAAAGAGTTTTTTCGCGAAACTGCGGCTATCTAAAAAGAAGAGAGACTTTTTCACCATCTTTTTACCTTTCCGAATTTTGTAAACATAGTAAAAATTTAAAATTTGTTATGATTTTAGTTAGTACGATAGAGAATTATATAGAGAAGACTCACACCACATTGCAAGTAAATCAGTTCAATAGAACTTGAGAAATCATGACAAGAATTTCGAAAAAAGTAGTTTCGAGAAAAACGCGTTTAAAGTTTTGGGTTAAGTTACGCGCAGTATAAGCCATACAATGGTACTTTATAGTTACATTTTTCCAATCTGCGATTTCTCTTCCATACACTGAGCCTTTCTCTACTTCAAAAAAAGCATTTTCCGCACTTCTTTCTTCTAAACGAGCAGTTCTGGCCTCCTTTGAAGGGTTAGATGCTCGTATTTCTGAGCGCTCAATCCGGATATTATCACGTTTGACAGCGAACGCATGGGCGTCTGGAGCAATCGTAATTCCCATAACTTTCAGTATTTTTAAAATGGGTATAAAACCTTCATTAAAAATACTAACAGCATGTGTTTCGTAGCAAAAGTCCATATCAAAGAATTTAACGATTCGTTATTATTCTTAGTTTTAGAACCCAAACATCATTCTAATAAGAAGTATTTGCAGACAAACTTTCGTAGATTGGCTTTATAACTTTCAATACATCGTCACTTAGAAGAGGATATTCATGGACAAATTCATCAATAGTGCCCTCAGCCACAGCTTTTTGCTTTTTGTTCGATTCGTTCCGGCCGAGCCGATTTGTATGACGCGTCATTAAAACAGCTCCAAAATATCTCAATTAATAATAATTAATATCGCCATTAAAATATCTCCAAAAATAATTTAAATTTTGGACAATCCTTTTAAGGACATATTCTTAAAGGTTTATGCTTTGAAAATAAGAAAAAAAAGATTGATTTTTCCAAGTTTCTAGACTAGAATACCCCCTTAATTGCGCAATCTATTTGTATTAGGACTAATTGTTGTTGGACTTCTCATTGTTCGTTAATTCTTTGAGTATTTACGTTTAACGCTGATTTTTCTATTTCGAGTCTGAGAAGTTCGAACTCTATTGTCGGTGTTCGGAATTTTGAGTGATCATCCGTTTACGGCAAGAACAGGCCCATTCTCTTCTTTAGGAAATTCCGAATTACATATCCTCCCCGAGCTGTAAACCTAATGACTTCGATGATGATGATCCTGGTCAGGTAGAAACCCTGGCAAAAGCCCAGCTGAAAAGGCACGATGGACGGATGAAACCCAACGGCTGGTAGGGAGAATCAGCAACGTAGGAGGACAGTTCATCATCAGTCATCGCAATACTTCACTCGCAACAAGATCCTATCACCGCCGCGTTCGTAGCATCACACTTTACTTTCATACAACAAGTGCAAATACAGTGCTAGATTATTCTAACACTCGATCTATTAAACCTCCTCCACCTTGAGCGTTAAGTCATTCGAGGTACGCGATGTCGACCGATCGGTTTGATCTGACCGGTTGCTCTTTAGTCGAGAATTCGCAACAGTCGGTAAATCGCTTAGAGTGTCTATCGCTAGTTTCTTTAGCTGAAGCTATTATCTATCTACCGTCTTTTCGTAAACAATTTTCCCCTTTTCCTTCAGCTTTATTAAACCTGAGAATCCTCTGTTACCTTGAACCGAAATGATAACTGAGACTTAGTAGAGGGTCCGCACTTGTCAAACGCAGATAATACCATCGTTGATATCGGAGGAAAGTGCATTGTTAACGATAAGCTGACACGAATCGAAACAGTGAAAGTTGCGGAGTTTAAAGATGAACTCCAGAAACGAAGATAAAAACAGTTGGTAAGAAGAAAGAACTGCAAGAGCGTGTAAGAGCTTTCATTGCCTTGGAAATCGAGCACGGACGAGGAAGACGAAGAAAGCAATTCTTTTCGGTGCATTCGCTTGAAACATGCGATTATTCCACGATCCATTGGTTGTATGAGCGGTGCAGCGTCAAATGGAAAGTACATGATTTTAACAAATTCATCTTTTGTACTTATTATCCTACTTTCGTGATCCAAGCCAGCGTTATCTAGCAACAACAGAGTTTTCTCTCTGTGTCCGTTTTTCTGTTGTCTTTCTATAACTAATTTTAAGAAACATTCATTGAACCATTCATTGAATATGTTACTGTTATAGTATAACGTTATACTATATATGGTAACGTTATATAACGTTATACTATATATGGTAACGTTATATAACGTTATACTATATATGGTAATACTACATAACGTTATACTGTATATGGTAACGTTATATAACGTTTTACTATATATGGTAATACTACATAACGTTATACTGTATATGGTAACGTTATATAACGTTATACTATATATGGTAATACTATATAACGTTATACTATATATGGTAACGTTATATAACGTTATACTATATATGGTAATACTATATAACGTTATACTATATATGGTAACGTTATATAACGTTATACTATATATGGTGATACAATATAACGTTATACTATATATGGTAATACTATATAACGTTATGCTATATATGGTAACGTTATATAACGTTATACTATATATGGTAATACTATATAACGTTATACTATA